>CAXKVR010000034.1:0-600000 GCA_964058845.1 Carex sylvatica
CCTTCCGGGCAAGCCCGACATCAACCCGAGGGAGCAAGCAAAGGCTATAACTTTGAGGAGCGGTACGGGATACGAAGGACCAAAGATGCCGAGCATACATGAGCAGGAACAACCACCAAAGGAGACACAACCACCTCCGGCCTCTCTCAATGCAAAGAAACCGGCATCGAATCAACCTCAAGAATCGGGTAACTCTATCCTGGCTAAGGTAAAAACCAATTGAAACGCAAAAGTATGTCATACCACAAAGGTTTATACCATTCCCTCAGAGGTTAGTAAAGAATAAACTCGACCAACAATATGCTAAATTCGTAAAGCACCTCAAGAAATTGAATATCACCATCCCTTTTACCGAAGCAATTACTCACATGCCCTCTTATGCAAATTTTTTGAAAGATATTCTATCCAACAAAAGAACAATTGAGGAAGTAGGTACGGTACCCGCACCACGAGTATGCATAGGTACACGAGCACAGGTATTAAATGGGCCGGATCTGATTTTTTGAAAAAAATACCCGTGCATACCCGGACCCCCGTACCCATTAACCCGTACCAGTGAGCCCGTTCCCGTGAACCCTGAAGGATGTGTGTTTTGAAAGTTTTCTTTTAATAATAATTTATATGTTGTTCATGATTTTATTACGAATGTTATTATTTTTGTTCCTTGAGATTTATATGTTATATCTTTGGAAGTATTCAAGAAGATACTCTTGATCTTGAATCATAGAACTCCTAAGATGAGAAATATTTAATCACTAAATAAGTTTGCGATTATGATAATTATGAAGGAACATTAATTACCGAGGAAGATAGTCATGTAGATTAAAGTACATTGAAGTTCTATAAATATTGATAAGGGACTATCATTTAATTACATGAATATATAAAAATGTGTATTTTATATATTTAACATGACCTAAATGAATGAAACATTATATGGATTATGTTTTGTGTCATTAATGTTTCCATTATGTCTTTAGAATCTTAGATATGAGATATGTAGGTTTTTCACATGATAAGTATGTAATGTGATTGTTATTTAAATATTATCTTGTGATACGAATAAAATAGTAGTTCATTGTGTACAACTTGTGTGGGAGAAATTTACATGTTAATATTATCATTGTCCCTCAATTTGAGTTATGATATTACTGGGCCCCTTGGTAAAATGAGATTATATCACATGCAATATAACTAATGTAGTTATAATTATAATTCACTTGAGAGACCAAGAAAACAAATATAGTGCAGGAATGACACGACCCTATTTTTCACACTATTCATAATATCATGAGACAATGATAGACACGAAAATTAGTGGATCGAGTAACTGATTACTATGTCGTATAGATAACTATAATGTAATGATAGAACCTTATATAGTCAATAATATAAAGTTTTATATTATTGCCAACACGACATGAATCATCTATACAGTCACACCAACTGAAGAGAAACAACAAGTATTTTACATTTTATGATGATTTATATGAGATAAAATACATGAGATAAAATGCTAAAATAAAATGTCAAAATATGACATGCTTAGACCATAAATAAATTTGTGAAAAATTATGTGAATATTATTTGGTATAATGTTTTTAATGCATTATAAGAATAATAGAGACACTGCATAATAAAATAATATGACTAATATTATTTGTTCATAAATTAATTTATTGAACCAACCATAAGATGAGATTAAATAGAGCATGAGATGGATAAACAAAGCTAGTGACATTTGTATAATTGATTCGAACCTCACACAAAGGGTTACCCAAACCCTTGCCTATTTAAGGGAGCTCATTTGAGAGAAAAATATGCTAATTTTCTGCCATATACCATAGCCAAAATCAGCCCCTTTGAGTAGCCACGTTTTTTCTTTCTCCTTAGTCGAAACTTTGAAGGGAGGCTCTCATCTCTTATCTCTCATCTCTTCTTGCTAGGTGGTTCGATCTAAACTCTAAACTTCACATCCATCTATCTAAGAGATGTGCTAGTTTGTTGTTTAGGTTCAAGGTGAACCAAGAGGTGGAGAGGCGCTTCAATCGAAGAGGTGGTTTCCAAGAGATCTAGAAGGAAAATCGACTTCCCTCTAATCAAAATATTTGACAATCTCTTTAGATAAAAGATATCTCATTTCTCTTGCAATAGAATAGATAAAAAATATTTATTTTATTTAGTGCACATGAGGTGTTTGTTTAAATGCCTAATAGAAAATTTTGCTTGCTATTGTCATAAAATCGAGGTCCTTCGTGTATTGAGTCTTTTAGTGATTGAAAATTTTTAATTTTTCACCATATGGGCATACACATAAAATTTCTACAGTGGTATCAGAGCATTGGCTTAATTTTTATGATAATTAGAGTATTTAATTAGTGCTAATTTAATTGCACAAGTGTTTAGTTAACTATCTCTCAAGTTTCTTATTCATAGATCTATCAATTTTTATTCTTAAAGCATTAAATTATTTTGGTACTGTTTTAATCAAGAATTTTTGTGGATCTAAAATTTCTACATTAGTTTATGATATGTAGATGGAGATTCTAAAATAAAACAGGCAGTTTAGACCATTTTATTAAGATAAACAAAAATAACAAAACAGCTACAGTGCAGTTTTTCTGTCTTGGTTAAGATTAAAGATATCATATCTGGAATTTGGCTGAATGGATTTTTGTATTCCACCTATCATTAGAAATACAATGAAGTCTAATTTTTGAAAAACTATATTTTTCAATACAAAAATATTACGGATTGTGTGTGAAATTAAAAATTACAGAGACAACTACAATATGTTTTCAGAAATAAAACCTGAAATTGAAATGTAAGTTTCTCCCAAAATAATATACAATTTTTTGTCTTGTTTATATTTTCAGAAAGGTGCTTAAGTCTAGTTTTCAAAAATATAAGGCTTGAATTTTAGTTTGAAACACACAATCTTGAGCATAGAAAATATTGACTGGTACGCAGCAGAACGAAACTAGAAATTTTATAATTTTGGTCATACCATCTTGAAATATTAATTTTTCACAAGGGCTATTTTGCAAAATCTGTAATATTAGATCTCATTCAAATTTAGGACAGATTAAGGACGAATTAATTATGAATTAATGTCATTAAAGGTTTTAATTAGCTATAATAACAATTAAGAATGAGTTAATGACATTAATGATAATTAACTGACAATAAATGACAATTAATGATATTTTATTGATAATAAATGACATTTAATGAATAAATATTTATTTAATTGAAATCATTTTTAGGATTTAAAATGATTTAGATGAATTAAGAAATTGAGAGATATATGATTAACTAAATAAGATTGAATAGTGCGGCAAGATTGCACATGTGTACTAATTTTATTTTGCAGGAGGATTGTGGATTTGTATGGCTCAAGATTTTCAATGCCTTGTGTGTTGTAATGAATGATGTGTATGAATGTTTGTAATGCGGCCTAGGTGTCCATTGAAAATTAATTATAATAAGTTAATTATGGCAAAGATGTTAGGTTGTCATTTATGTATTAATTCATTCATGTCTTGCATGCCACATAGGATTTAGGATTGGGTAATTCTAAATGTAAATTTTATTTTATTTTATAGTAGTTCTAAAGATAGAATGATAAATGGGTGGATGCTTGTAGCTTAGAATAGTATCTTTCATGAAGGTGATTGATAGGGCTGCAAGAATGCAAGCGGGAGCCATACAACCCACGAAGCTTGTGAATATATGATATAATTTTTATGGATAGGATAGGTATTGTTTGTATGAATACACGACCTACCAAAATTATTAAAATTATCATATATTTGCTAAGTCCATGAAAAATTTAAGAATATATTTTCTTCTCATTTTATCCACTTTAAGCTAGTAATTAGGAATAAACATGAGTGTGATCTTGATTGCTAGAAATTGTGAAACTTGTATGAATTTGTTGTTAAGCCATAAGTGAGTGGGAGTTGTGTGAGACACATATTCTTACTCATTATATGGGAATGATTTGTTCATATTTGTTGATCAATAAAATGAGTTTTCTTATAACAAATCACCAAGATCTAGGCTTGGATTTTGGGAAAGAGAGTTTTATTAAGAAATTGGATAATTTTTTCTTAATGAAAACGACAAGAGTCATAAGGTTATGATTGGTAAATAATACATACCTTGTCAAATATCTTAGATGAGTCTATATATTTGAAAAGGGTCTTGAGTGATAACAAAACAGACAAACTTTAAATTTTGTTAATACAAATTTATGAAATAATGAACACTAACATATATCCTTAAAATGAAATTTTTGTAGCTATGTCTACACTTCCTAATTTTCTGCGTTCTATGGTCGAAAAACATCCCCTTGCTAATAACATGGGAAAGACAAATGAGAAATATGTCTTGGCCATCTCGTCAAGTAGCAAGAAGATTGCCAAGAATAAAGGCAAGACAAAGAACAAGACAAGTAAGGCGCGTTCCTTATTCAAGAGCAAAAGTGGAGGGGCTCAAGCGATCACCTCTAAGGAAAGCAAGGTTAAGAACTCTCATAGTTTCAACACTGAATGCTTCTATTGCCACGAGAATGGACATTTCAAAATGAATTGCCTCAAGTACAAGCATGACTTGGATGAAGGCAAGGTTGAACGCAAGCGCCCTAAAGGTATACTTGTTATTGAATTAAATTTAAATTTAGCCACACCTATCCAAGATTGAGTAATGGATACCGGATCATGTGCTCACTTAGTTTCTAATGTGCAGACACTAAGGGATAGGAAACCTCTCTTGAAAGGAGAGGTGGTATTGAAGGTCGGAAATGGTGCAAGTGTTTCTGCGATCACTGTCGGCACTATTGATATTCATTTATCTAGTGATTTTTATTTAAGTTTAAAAAATGTTTATCATGTTCCTTCAGTATTTAGAAACATTATATATGTATCATGTTTGGATGCATAAGGTTTTTGTTTTGTAATAAATAACTCGCATATGGTTATTGAGAATGATAGTTTATTTTGTGCAAATGCTTTCATTTCAAATGAATTATATTTGCTTGATTTAGATGATGATAAACATATGTTGAATATCAGTAACAAGAGACTCAAGATGTCTCAAATGAATGAGACACTCTTGTGGCACTATCGCCTTGGTCACATAAACGAGAAACACATAAATAAATTGCAGCAAGCAAATCTTCTAGATTTGGTTGATGGAGAAGCAATTGAAACATGTGAATCTTGTTTAACTGGAAAGATGACCAAATCACCATTCAAGAAGAAAGGTGAAAGAGCGAGTGGCTTATTGGAATTGATACATTCAAATGTATGTGGTCCAATAAGTAAGAGTGCGAGAGATGGTTATATGTACTTCATTACCTTCATAGATGACTATGGTCAATATGGCTATGTGTATCTTATGAAACACAAGAGTGAATCTTTTGAGAAATTCAAAGAATACAAGAATGAAGTAGAGAACCAACTTGACAAGAGAATTAAGGCTCTACGAATTGATCGTTGAGGAGAATACTTGAGCAATAAGTTTAACACATATTTGAAAGACTGTGGCATTATACCACAACTTACTCCACCTGGGACATCACAGTGGAATGGTGTTTTCGAGAGGAGAAATCGAACCTTACTTGATATGGTTCGTTCAATGATGTGTCAAACGGAGCTACATTTATATTTTTGGGGTCATGCGCTCCAAACTGCAGCTTATACACTAAATATTATTCCATCAAAATCCGTTGAGAAAACTCCACATGAGTTGTGGATAGGCAAACCACCCAACATATCTTTTCTCAAAATTTGGGATTGTGAGGCATACGTCAAACATATGATGTCAACAAAACTTGAACCCAAAGCGAATAAGTGCTTCTTCATTGGATACCCAAGAGAAACGAAAGGATATAGCTTTTGGCACAAGTCAACAAATACTGTATTCGTTAAAAAGGGTGCAACATTCTTAGAAAAAAAATTTATCAAAAGAATCAAAAGCAGTGGTAGTAGGATAACACTTGAGGAAACTCAAGAAGACTTACTAGTGAATAATTATGAGATGAATGAAGACATTCAAGATGATCATGAAATACCACATGACATTCCTTTAATCAGTGGGAGTACTCATACTTCCCCACTGAGTGTTCATTTAACTCAAGATGAGTTACAAGAACATAGAGAACTTAGAAGGTCAACAAGAGAAAGGAGAAGACCCGAATTATACATGGATATTCATGAGATCTTGGTAATGGATACTGACTATCCCTTGACCTACGAAGAAGCAATGGAAATAAAAGACTCCAAAGCATGGCAAGAAGCCATGGGATCTGAAATACAATCCATGTATGACAACCAAATATGAAACTTGGTAGATCTTCCTGAAGGATCGAAAGCCATTCGAAACAAATAAATTTTCAAGAGGAAGATGGACATAAATGATAACTTGACAACGTACAAGGCAAGACTTATAGCAAAAGATTTTACTCAAATTCAAGGAATTGACTATGATGAAACTTTTTCACCAGTTGCCATGTTTAAATCTATTCGGATTATGCTAGATATTGCCGCATTTCATGATTATGAAATATGGCAGTTGGATGTCAAAACAGCTTTTCTAAATAGAAAATTGGATGAGAAAGTATACATGGTACAACCTCAAGGTTTTGAAGATCTGAAAAATAGTAGTAAAGTGTGTAAACTTCAGATAGCTATTTATGGCTTGAAGCAAGCATCCAGGAGTTGGAGCAAGCGTTTTAATGAAGATGTTAAAACCCTTGGATTCATTCAAAGTAAGAAAGACCTTGTGTATACAAGAAGGTTAGTGGGAGCCATATTGTGTTATTGGTCTTATATGTCGATGACATATTGCCGATAGGTGATAAAAAATCTTTGATAGAGCAAACAAAGAACTCATTGAAAACAATCATTTCAATGAAAGACATAGGCGAAGCTCAATATATCTTAGGGATTAAGATATATAGAGATATGCCTCGTAAGCTCATTGGTCTAAGTCAAAATGTATATATTGATAAAATATTGAAAAGGTTCCATATGAAAAAGTCCAAGAAAGAAAATGTACCAATGAGTGTGTCTGTGCAACTTAACAAGTCGCAGTGTGCCACAACACGCAAAGACATTGAATACATGAAGAATGTTCCCTATGCTTCAGCTATAGGTTCCATTATGTATGCTATGACTAGCACAAGACCCGGTGTCGCGTATGCTCTGAGCATGAAAGTCGTCATCAAGCTTCACCTAGTCCTAATCATTGGACTGCAGTCAAGAATATTCTTAGGTACCTGAAAAGGACCAAGAATAAGTTTTTTGTCTATGTTGGTCAAAGAGAGATCATTGTAAAAGGCTACACTGATGCTAGTTTTTATGACAGACCCGATGACAAAAAATCTCAGTCTGGGTACATCTTTCTTCTGAATGGTGGAGTTGTGAGTTGACGTAGTTGGAAGCAATAAACTACAGCTGACTTAACCACCGCAGCAGAAGTCATGGCAGCCACAGAGGCAAGCAAAGAGGGAGTATGGATAAAGAAGTTCCTTGATGAACTAGATGTCGTTTCATCCAGCGAAGGTCCCTTGGAGCTATTTTGCAACAACAGTGCATTTATTTCGCAAATTAAGGAGCCGAAGTCACATCACAAGACAAAGTACATGGACAGAAAGTACTTTGTAACTCGTGACTTCATAGAAGAAGACAAAATTTCATTATTATGGGTTGACACCAACAGCAACATAGCTGATCCCTTCACCAAGCCCTTATCGCAAGCCAAAAGCAAAATTCACTTCGAGTCCATGGGTCTACAAGATCATGGAGAGTGGCTTGAAGATTGAAAGGGACTTCTAGTTTTAGAGTTTATGCATTTGTTATGTATATGAGAAACTTTAAAAACAACTGGGAGACTGAAGGATGTGTGTTTTGAAAGTTATCTTTTAATAATAATTTATGTGTTGTTCATAATTTTATTACGAATGTTATTATTCTTGTTCCTTGAGATTTATATGTTATATCTTTGGAAGTATTCAAGAAGATGTTCTTGGTCTTGAATCATAGAACTCCTAAGATGAGAAATATTTAATCACTAAATAAGTTCACGATCGTAGTAATTAAGAATGAACATTAATTACTGAGGAAGATAGTCATGTAGATTAAAGTACATTGAAGTTCTATAAATATTGATAAGTGAATATCATTTAATTACATGAATATATAAAAATATATATTTTATATATTGAACATGACCTAAATGAATGGAACATTATATGGATTGTGTTTTGTATCATTAATGTTTCCATTGTGTCTTTAGAATCTTAGATATGGGATGTAGGTTTTTCACATGAGAAGTATATAATGTGATTGATATTTAAATACTATCTTGTGATAGGAATAAAATAGTAGTTCATTGTGTACAACTTGTGCGGGAGAAATCTATATGTTAATATTATCATTGTCCCTCAATTTCAGTTATGATATTACTGGGCCCCTTGGTAAAGTGGAATTATATCGTATACAATATAACTAATGTAGTTATAATTATAATTCACTTGAGAGACCAAGAAAACGAATATAGTGCAGGAATGACACGATCCTATTTTGCACACTATTCATAATATCATGAGACAATGATAGACACGAAAATTAGTGGATCGAGTAACTGATTACTATGTCGTCTGGATAACTATAATGTAATAATAGACCATCTTATAGTCAATAATATAAAGTTTTATATTATTACCAATACACATGGATCCTCTATACGGTCACACCAACTGAAGAGAAACAACAAGTATTTTACATTTTATGATGATATATATGAGATAAACTACATGAGATAAATGCTAAAATAAAAATATCAAAATATGACATGCTTAGACCATAAATAAATTTGTGAAAAATTATGCGAATATTATTTGGTATAATATTTTAATGCATTATAAGAATAATAGAGACACTGCATAATAGAATAATATGACTAATATTATTTGTTCATAAATTAATTTATTGAACCAACCATAAGATGAGATTAAATAGAGCATGAGATGGCTAAACAAAGCTAGTGACATTTGTGTAATTGATTCAAACCTTACACAAAGGGTTACCCTAATCCTTGCCTATTTAAGGGGGCTCATTTGGGAGAAAAATATGCTAATTTTCTGCCATATACCCTAGCCAAAATCAGCCCCTTTGAGTAGCCACGTTTTTCCTTTCTCCTTGGCCGAAACTTTGAAGGGAGGCTCTCATCTCTTATCTCTCATCTCTTCTTGCTAGGTGGTTGGATCTAAGCTCTAAACTTCACATCCATCTATATAAGAGGTGTGCTAGTTTGTTGTTTAGATTCAAGGTGAACCAAGAGATGCAGAGGCGCTTCAATTGAAGAGGTGGTTTCCAAGTGATCTAGAAGGGAAATCGACTTCCCTCTAATCAAGAGATTTGACAATTTTTTTAGGTAAAAGATCTCTCATTTCTCTTCCAATAGAATAGATGAAAGGTATTTGTTTTATTTAGTGCACATGACGTATTTGTTTAAATGCCTAATAGGAAATCTTGCTTGCTATTGTCATAAAATCGAGGTCCTTCGTGTATTGAGCCTTTTAGTGATTAAATTTTTTTAATTTCTCACCATATGGGCATACACATGAAATCCCTACAAACCCGTGATAGTTTTTTTTTTTTTACTTTTGTTTTAAAATTCAAATTTTAAACAAAAATTCTCCCCATTTTACTCCATTATCCGGACCCGGAACCCTACCCCTACCCGACCCCGGACCCCCTACCCAACCCCTACCCTTTTTTCATTTTAAAAAAAAAAATTTCAAATTTCAATCCCTCCAAATAAAACTCTATAAATAAACACTCATTCCTCACAAACTTTCACATCTCTCTCTCAATATTTTTATCTCTCATTCTCTCAATCTCAATCTCAATATTTTTATTATTCTCCAATATTAATTTTATTGTTAAAAAAATATAGTTGTTAATATAAAAAATACGCAAACGCAAACATGCGAACGGTAACAGAATTACGAAGGTATTCTCGAAGATCTTTCCGCGAGATTAAAGGTTACATTATTTCATGTTACATTAAATTTTGTTAGATTAAATTTTGCTAGATTAAATTTTGTTAGATTGAAATATTGAATGTTAGATTTATTTTTGTAGAGTAATTTAAATTTTAAATTTGATGTTATATTTGTTTTTGTAGATAAATTTAGAATTTAAATTGAATGTTAGATTTAGTTTATGTTAGATTTATTGAATGTTAAGTAATTAGATTTGTTATATTTATTGAATGTTAGATTTATTAAATTTGTTTAAGTAATTAGATTTGTTAGATTTATTTTATGTTAGATTTATTGAATATGTTAGATTTATTTAGTTTATGTTAGATTTGTTAGATGTGAAGTAATTAGATTTGTTTTGAATATGTTAGATTTTATTTTTGAAATTCAAATTTATTTTTAATGGGTTAAAAAAAGGATAGATTTATTTTTTTGGATATGTGAAGTAATTAGATTTGTTTTGAATAGGTTAGATTTTATTTTTGAAATTCGGATTTATTTTGAATGGGTTAAGAAAAAGGTTAGATTTATTTTTTTGAATATGTGAAGTAATTAGATTTGTTTTGAATAGGTTAGATTTTATTTTTGAAATTCGGATTTATTTTGAATAGGTTAAGAAAAAGGTTAGATTTTTTTGTTTTTGAACATGTGAAGTAATTAGTGTTGGTTGCAGCAATAATCTTTTTCGTCTATTTGACTAATTTGCAAAAACATACAATTATTGAATTTTACGATTTCTTTTAGTTTTGAAAGATATGTAGGTTCAAGTCAAATTGAATTGCATAGTGGAATACTTGGACTGAAGAAATCATGAAGACACTTATCAAGAATTCAAATTGTAAAATCAGAAGCTTGGTAAAGTAAGTCTGAGGTTGTTTAATCATGGATAAAACGTTGGTAAATTTTGTAAAACGTTGTAACGTTTTATGCCTGTCAGAAATGCTGAAGAAATAATTGATCAAACTTAAAAAATAAATTAAAACGTTGTAACGTTTTCATAAAATATTATAACGTTTTAATTTGTCAGACCAGCTGAAATACAACTGTGCATAATCAATATGAAATGTTACAATGTTTTACAACCGTTGTAACGTTTTAGAGAATGTCAGAACTGCTAAGCACAGCTGTCTAGATTTTACTTGAAACGTTGCAGCATTTTACAACCGTTGTAACGTTTCAAGAATGTCAGAGCTTTAAGCACAGCTATATCAGAATTCAAAATCAAACGTTGTAACGTTTGTCAATAGTTACAACGATTTACTTATATCAATGTTGTAACATTTTACAAACGTTGTAACAATTTAATTAATTTTGAGCTTTAGAAATTCTTGTTTTTGATTAAGTATGAGTCAGTGCATAATGTTACATAACGTTATACAATCATTGGTAACGTTTTAATCGATTAGCTGAGCTGTCAGAAAATGGAGAGTGAACAAAAATAAATATAATTACTTATATTTCAAATGGAGAGTGAACAAATAAATCCGAATTTTTATAGGTTATAAGTTATAACCTATTTTTAACAAATATAATTACCATGTCAAATGAATTTTAATAGGTATGAATTTGAATTTATAATTTATTGGTTTTCAAAGAAAAAAAAAATAGAAAAAAAAATCTGATTCGGACCGGACCGGACCGCCTGGCCCCCCTACTTGGACCGCCCCCTGAACCCGTGACGGATACGGGTATTAAACGACAGGGCATGATTTTTGAAAAAAAATCCATAATATCCGACCCGTTATACCCGTGTGTCCGTAATACCCGTGCCTGTATCTATCCATGTCCGTGCTCGGATTTTGCCCGGACCGCCCGGCCCGATCCGTTTGCAAACCACTAAGCCCGTCACAACTCACAACAGGAAGCCTACGTACGTATCTCTCTCGTAACGCGTTAATTAATTAATTAGTTGCAAATATCATTGCATGCATGATAAATTTAATTAAGGGAGTCAGTCGCAGGCCCTCTTTTACTCATTCCTAGTTCTTGCCAGCTTGTTAATCCACAACTTAATTCCACTCAACATATTAAATAATTTATATAATTCATACCTTCATTTTCTCACAACTAAATATTGATTTTATTCCAACTAATTATCTATTTAAAATGCTTATCAGTGACCAGCGTAATGTATGATAGTTAATGACAACAAATATAATTAAAGTTCTTAATTAATTACTTACATGCATGTGTCATGTTTACTTCAATCACCATGCATTATCATAAGGAAATTAATACTAGTTAATAAACTGTAGTTAACATATATTAATTTATTATGACAAACTGTAAAGTGCATCGTGTCAGTTGCGAGTTTAGAGTGCAACCTACCGAATTAAATATGTCAAATTAATATAAGAGGACAGAAATTATAAATTATAATTAATTAATTTCTAAACTGGTGGGTCACTTCAAAAAAAGACAAAATTTATGATAGTTAGGTTATTTGATTTCTACACTAGACTTTACTTTTAGTCAAGGTTCTAAATAACGTTTATAACGACATAGCAGGTAGATAAAAAAAAAAAAATTTAGCGAATAGCGCAGCTATAACAAAAGCTATCATAAATAGCATTTTTTTTTCAAAAATTATATTTTATATTTCTACTAATAATAAACATGTTTCATAAAGAAAAAAAAAAAACCAAATTGATTAAGAAGTTCTAATATTCATATTGAACCAATACAAAGTTCAAATTTTCATTCAAAATATTCCTAATTAAAAAACTATTAATATATTTTATATTCAAAATATATCACTACCATATATTAATGCATGATACAAAATTTAATTGATATAACGGTATAGCTCGCACATGTTCCATTGTATTGATATAGCCTTAATAAAGTAAAAAAAAAAAGTCCATATGGACATTAAGACCCATTAAAATTGTAAAATTATAAGTCATGTAGCATAGCGGACCACTATTGCCGCTACGCGCTATAGCGGCCGTAGCTCAATTAGCGTAGTTTTACCCCTTAGTTTAGCTTTCTAAATCCAAAATCACTATAACTAACTATTTAGAACCTTGCTTTTAGTTATATCACAGACGACACAAAACCTTTACTTGATTATATCGGTGATATATATAGATGATTCAGATTATATCAGACAAAAAGTCATTCAATGTTTACATAATTTAATTGAAAGATACACACACATATATAGCCCTCCACTCTTAAATGTACGATTCCAATTTATATACACCTTGGTAATACAATGCCACATTGTGGCATTTTAATTAATATAAGGAACCATTCATTCAAAATAATGAGCTCCATAAAATGTATTCATTGTTCATCATCAATCTCTTATAAAAAATAAATAAATAAATAAAAAAGTTTGTGAATTTTATTGGGTGTCAATGCAAATATATAGCTATAATTGAAATTGGAGGGGCTTATGTGAAACATGTTTTACTTAATATTTATTGTTTTTTCAATGTTTGGAAGTACGTAAGCGGAATTTATATGTAAAATAATATTGTTGCATGTTTAGATTCGAACCGTTCAATCAAAATTTGCATGGTTATTAAAGAAATTTTGTACATCCCATCTCAATAAGATTGGTTTGGATTTTGATTGAACGATCCAGATCTAAAGAGAAATTAATATTATGTAACCTCATAGTCATAGTCATATGGAAAATTAAGTTGGTTGTTAGAAAAGATAATAAAAATGGGTTTCCAAGAGGTAGTTGTAGTATTTAATTTTTGAAGGGGTCATTTTGAAAATGATGATGAAAGACGAGATAGGGAACAATGTTAGGTGAAGATGTTTGATAAGAAATTAATATCCCATGTGATATCTTATCTATCTAACTTTCTACTGGAACTAGAAATCCAAGGACGAACATGTAACAATTAAATTAATAGAGCAAATTAAGTTGGAAATTAATATAATGAAAGCGAAATCTATCTTGGTTAGGTTAGGTTAAGCGCAAATAGATTTCCACCAAACAAAGCGTGCGCGCCATTAATAAGAAATAGGGATATGCATGCCTGCCCCCATGATCCATGATCCATGATCCATCCTCTGTTCTGTTCCAATTCCCCTCAAATTTGGGTTGGGGACAATGGGACATTCAATTCCCTTCCCTGCTCTGCTCTTACTATGTTAAATAACTTGTCCTCCCTGACCCTGACTCTTACATTGAATTGTATTGTATGATGTGCAATTGGGGTTGGATAAGAGAGGATGATGCTCTCTGCTGCATATGCTATCTGGAGCATGACAGATGTGGTCTTTCTTACTCTTTTATCTTATCACTGACAAGTGGGATCACAACCATACATAAATATCATACACATTAATTAATTAATGACTCACCACACGGAGTAAGGATGTTTGTACGTATCAATCACATAACAATATAACATTAAAGGCTACAAATACAATACATAGAATAGAGATAGAGGAGAGTAAGGGCAAATGGGGCAACAGACTTTGACATTGAAATATTGAATTGATTTGATTTGAACGCCATTCCATCTTCCACCCTCTTTTTACTGCTACATTAATGACCATGTTTCTTCAATTCTTTTATTAAACATTTTGCTTTTCTATCTAGAAAAAAGATATAATCCCTCATGTTACAGATCCCCGAAAATCTTCGCGTATAAAAATCTTTCATTTTTAGCCCCGACGCGCCATAACCGGCAACGACACGGTCCCCAGCACTCAGTCCTCCAAAAATTTCCGAACATTTTGAACCAATTATATAAACATGTTCATAAGATCCGGTAAATGTATGCACACAATTCTGTTAACATATTCAATACATGTTTTGCATATGAAACAGCGTGGTCCCAGATGAAAATGCGTAAAATCTGATGGAACCGCGTGGTCAACGAACAAAGTACAATGGGCAGTTAAACTGAGAATTACTTTCTAGAAGATATTTAACGACCAACTTCTTGAAGATATTTAACTACGAACTTCTACAATGTATTTATTGAACCAGGACCAAATTTAACAAAGTACAGTTTGTACGTTCTGTCCAAATTATAGTTCTATTTTATTTGCGTGATAATTCTGTAATTAATATGGAATAATACTGTGAACAAAAAAAAAAAATATTGAATAATACTGTGTCCACATTATAGGTCAAGCATGCCCCAAACAGAATAATTCACATGACTGCACAATATTCGTGTTGCGTTACATATACTGCATTATAACAGATACTGAAATGAATTTTACTCAGGTAAATTTTATTATCTATTTCTGTTGTTTTCTTGTTGTAATTTAATTTTTTTTTTAAATAAAATTCTTTTTTTTATTTTTTTTGTAGGAGGACATAACAAGGGAGAGAGTTATTTTTGCGATGATACTTTTGTCTCACTCGCAGAATCTATTTCATAGAGTACGCAAGTAGTGAATTGTCAGCTGTAAAATTGTTAAATTTTTTTTTACTAGTTTATAGAATTAGGTTGATTTGTTTAGAGAATTTTTTGGATGATATTACAGAATTGGATTATTATTGCGATGAGAGTATTGACTCGCAAATTTTTTTTGAGAGAGTATATAAGTAGTGAATTGTGTGATGTAAAGTTACTTTGAATTTTTTTTGCGGTGTCACTGTGTAAATGTTTACAGAATTGTTGAAAGAATTTTACTTGTTAATATAATTATTCAGATATGTTTACAGTATTTTTTAGATAATATTACAGGTTTGTGCAATGAGTTATGTCAATAATGTAAGCCATTGTTATTTATGCTTTCACATTTTATTATAATTTTTTGTTCATTTTTATTTTTAGAAATATGAATTTTTTTTTTTTTTTTTTTTTTGTTCACAGTATTATTCCATATTAATTACAGAATTATCACGCAAATAAAACAGAACTATAATGTGGACAGAACATACAAACTTTACTTTGTTAAATTTGGTTCCGATTCAATAGATACATTGTAGAAGTTCGTAGTTAAATATCTTCAAGAAGTTGGTCGTTAAATATCTTCTAGAAGGTGATTCCCAGTTTAACTGCCCATTGTACTTTAATTGTACTTTGTTCGTTGACCACGCGGTTTCATCAGGTTTTACGCATTTTCATCTGGGACCACGCGGTTTCATATGCAAAACATGTATTGAATATGTTAACAGAATTGTGTGCATACATTTATCGGATCTTATGAACATGTTTATAGAATTAGTTCAAAGCGTCCAGAAATTTTTGAGGAATTGAGGACCGAGGACTGTTAGCTGCTTCCTTAAACAATTGCATTCCTTATCTCCAAGGCAATCCATCGTCCAAAATATTAATTAATTACTGCAATTCATTAGATTTAATCATGGTCGAATGTTTTATTTATCCACAAAATATATAATTAATGTTTCTTCAGAAATTAATTAGCTAGGTACTTGACTCGAGCAAATTGAAACGGACAGTCCAGACCAGACCAGATTTAAGTTAAAACGAAAACGATGCCTATTCGGAGATGGTGCAGGAGGGACTAGAGAGGGAGGGAGGGCAGTATTATTTGTACTTTAAGATACGTGCCAACTTAAAAAGAACGGATCCAATTTGCTTGAGTCAGGTAAGGTACGTACCTGGGGTGGGGTGGGGTGGGTGGGGGTGATCCGAATTCCAAAAGAGTAAAATGAAGATACTTGGTGCATTGCATATATGATATATATATAAGATCTTGATAACTAACTGCTCATTGTTTCAGCGTATTTGTCATTGTAGGCAGCGGGCTTGGGCCCATATTAGAACCAGGCCAGGCCAGGCCACGCCAGGCCAGTTGAATTGATCTAATATCATCATATCATGAATAGAATAATACCACTTTCAGCTCTTATTATTATTTTATTACTGAACCAAAACCATTCATCTGCTTATTACATCCCAAATGTTGAATTAATTAACCTGCCTCATCAATCTGTTATGTTATCTTATCTATACCATTCCTTCTGTAACAAGTTGTTCCAAACCCCTTTTCAACCTGTCAGCTGCAACCTCACAATCCCCTTCCTTCAGACCACCAAACGATATCCGAACATACCCACACCCACCACTGGCACGTCCAGGAATTACAACTACCCCATGCTTGTGTACAAGCCACCTTACCACCTCAAAATCATCACCATACTTATCCGGCAATTTCGCCCACAGGTAAATTGCCCCTTCCCCTCCTTTCACTGCACCTTCACCAAGAGGCGAAAGTGCTTTCATCAGTATCTCCCGGTTTTTAACCAACTGCTGTACACGCTCATCAATCCAACCACGGCCCACCTGCAATGAGTAGAGAGCGAGTTTCTGGCTTATGATGGCAGCACATATCGGAATGTTGTCTTGAACTTTGAGGAGCTGCTCCGCAAATCCATCAGCCTCACTTGGATATGCTATCTACAATTTTATTCACATTTTGTGTTAAAATTCTTTAACTAAACAAGTATACATGCATAATGTTTTTCTTTTTCTTTTCTTACTAGCACATACCCCCCCCCCCCCCCCCCCCCCCCCCCTCAATTTCCATATGTTGAAATTAACACCCATATGCTCATGCATTTGAAGCCCTAAGGTTCAACATAGTAATTGTAAGAATTTGACTTAATTAAATGAAAATGCTGTTTTGCTGAAAACCAAATTCATGTAAAACAGAAAAAAAAAATTATCATTTAGAGATAAGAGTTCAGGAAAGAAACAAAACAAAACAAAAAAAGAACTCTACTGCTATATGCAGCAGGCCTTTTTTTTTATCAGAAATAGAAATGTTCAACATCAGAAGTACACTTACATAACCAACACGCCATCCCATCATTCCATAGGCCTTAGAAAAGGAGAAGACATTGACAATATGGCTGCCTTCTATGCATGTATGTTTCAACCCGTCATACATGAAATACCTATAATTTATTTCTTTTATAAAAAAAGGAGGAATCATAGCATAAATTCTACTATAGAAAAAAAAAAAAATCAAAGAAAACAGCAGTATGAGAAAGACATCAAGCATACTCATATGTGTTGTCAACCACAAACCAAGACCCAGCTTCTTTGCATAGGTCTGACATCCTCTGCAATTAAAATGTACATGAGAAAAATAGTTCAAATCAAGGGGACACATATAATATACACACCATTCCCACATCCAAATCCTGACAGATACACACAAGTACACAAGAACACACCTGAAGAATAGGTGGCGGGATGTATGCACCAGATGGATTCCCAGGATTTACCACCGTAACGAGCTTAGGCACCGGCTTTTTACCTTCCCCAGATAGTGTCTTCTCTAACCACTCTAATCAATTTGACACAAGAACACATTCAGAATATAAGGTTTGCCTTTTGCAAAAGCAAATTAAGTTATTTTATATTTTATAATTATATATCTTCACAGCAAATCCACATAAGACTTGGAACCAAAATTAAATAATATTGTCTTAATTTAATGATTAGGCTAAGGGAGTAAAATAAAAAGAAGGGTCATAGGAGTTTGAGGCAGTATTTGCCCCCAATGCTCTGTGGTGCTAGTGTGTCATCTGCAAGTTACTCAAAATATGTTGGGTGCTGAGCACAAATATGAGTAAATGCTGAGTGTTATTTGCAATTGTTTTTATTTATTTTGGCAAAAAAAAAAAAAAAAAAATGTTTATCAAATTGCAAAAATATTAGAAAAAAGAAAGCATGAGAAGTCTACAAACTTACCCAAATCAGGGTGGAGCGTATTTGGGTCAGTGGGGCCCACAAGTATGTCAGTGATTCCAGTCATTTGAAATGACATGTACGCATTGAAATAGTAAGGTGCAAACATGACCACAGAATCGCCAGGGTCACAAAGTGCAAGTACCAGATTCACAAAAGCCTGATGATAAAAGAAATGTATATCAAGGTATCAGACTCTCAGTTTAGAAGTCACAAACAAAGATTTTTTGTTTTCAGTTTTGTTTTGCCAGGCAACTACGGCCGAAAACAAAATAAAGAGAATAGATGCCAAACAAAAAAGTAAAGACAGAAAAAATGGTGGAGCACAGTCAACAATAAACTGGTACATGGCATTTTTACAATTTTATCATGTAAATTACCTGATTTGCACCAGCTGTCACCATGACTGATGACTTTGTTAACTTGTTTTCCGTTTTCAACTGCAAGCGAAATTCAAATTTAAAAAAATGAGCATATTTCGTTATGGTGAGAATGATAACCTTTTCCTTACGAAAAAAAAAAAAGTGTTTTGCAAAAAAGATCACCAAGGCACCGACTTTTCACTTAATTGCAAGTTGCAGCGAACATTTGTTTTGCAAACAACACCCAGCCTGTAATTGAATGACTTGTATGATGCAGTATTCAGTAGAACAGTGGGTTGGGTGTGCCATAGATATAAGAAATATGGAGGTGTAATTTGCAAATGTGATATAATATTGCGGGCATTTAAGATGCAAATATATTATATATTGAAGTAATATAGTGTAAGTTTAACAAGTTACCTTGTCCACCAAGGCCTGTCTAAGTTCAGGAAGACCCTCATCGGCACCATATTTACTGACGAATGGGTCCCACACAATGTCCTTAACCTTGTTTAGTGCTTCCTCTGGGGGTTGCCAATACACCACTCCCTTAATTTGTCATAATTAAATTCCATGTCATTGGGCATTGGTAGTGCAGTGAAGGTGTGAGTGAATATAGATATAGTAATAACTAACAAGGCAAATGGTATGCATTGCAAGTAAGTAAGACAGCAGCCAGGATTAACTGGTGCAAGCAAAAGTCAACTTGATAATTTAATTATTATAATTATGGGAACCCCATCGAAATTACCTGTGCCAGAGACATCACGTCTTTCGTGCTTTGTACCAATCGCTGTATCTGAAAGTGAAACCATCCAAATTTTAGAAAAATCATCCGATCCGACGAGCATGCATTGCCAAATAACATAAATTCAAGAAAGAAATCATATAAGAGAAGAGAAGAGAAGAGAAGAGAAGAGAGAGATTGTGAACCACATCGAAATTACCTCCACCATCACCGGCGTATCCGTCTCGATACACCTTTTCGCAAGCTCCGGACACCTACTCATCTCTCCTCCTTCTCCTTGACCACAAAATCTAGCAAGGGGTAAAATGGAAATCCTTGACCAAACTTTTCTTGACAAGCTAAAGAAAGAAAGAGAAGAAAGGATCGCCAGAGCAGCCTCCCTCTAACAACTCTTCCTTCCTACCAAACTCTAACTCTGCGAATTTCAACTAATTAAATACCACCACTGCACTGCTGCTCTTCTCTTCCTTCTTTAATGCCAAAATTTCATCTATACCCCTCAAAATCCTCAAAATTATCCACTTTCCCTCTAAAATTCATAATATCATATACCCTTCTCAAATTCATTTTAAATTTACAAAATACCTATGTTATCCTTTTTTCAAAAATAAAAGTAGTAATTTATTTGTCACTACATTTGTGATGACACATACATTGTGGCATTTATGTGTATGTTTGTGTTGCTTCAGAAATAGAAAAATTGTATTATTTATTCTCAAAAACTTATTATTTAAGAGATGAATTTTTTCTTTATACATACTATATATTTCTATTTTTTTTATAAAGGATAAAATGGATAGTTTATAAATTTAAAATGAGTTTTAATAGAGAAATCAATAATTGAGTAATTTTGTGAGTTTTTGAAATTTTAAAAGATGAATTTGGAAAATTTGGAGGGATATAGATGAAATCCCCCTTTCTTTAATAATATATTTATTTTGTCTGAATTTGATTGCCTAATTGGTCTCCTTGGACGGCTCTATAGATAAGATACTGTGTGATTTGAACTGTATTTCTGTGGATGATCTAGTGTGCTTATCTGTGTGGTCTATGGTGACTTCAGAGCATAGTGACAACTTAATAGTTCGGGAAAGGTTCGGCAGAGTCAAAAATTATATTCTTTATCACCTTAATAGTTCGGGAAAGGTTCGGCAGAGTCAAAAGTTCAGAAAAAGTTCGGAAAAGGTTTGTCTAGAAATTGAAAGCGTAAAATTAACATTTAGATTTCTAATTCTATTCTTTATCACCTTCATACACATACACATATCTAAGTATATAACAAGTAAATAACACGTAAATAATATATCATAGCACTGATTCATTACATCTAATTAAATACAAAAGTTAGAAGTCCAAAAAATAGTTATATAACTATCATCTTCTCAAAAGTAATTCTAAACTTTCATAATCATAATTAAAATCTTCTATAGATTACACTAAATCATCTAAATTAAATGTTGATTCATTCAAGCTTGCATCATTGGAAACTTCATCAGCCTCAGATCCACTATCTCCTTCATTTTCCTCTCTTGCAATTTCAAAGTCACCTTCATAGGCATGAATTTTTGCAAGGTTAATTGGAACTGAGTCAGCTTTCTCTTTAGCAACCATAGCACGTTTAAAGTGGTTGTTCATCCTCACATAAACAAGATCTTGTAATTTTTCTGGTTCCATCCGTTTCCGCTTCTTAGTATGAGCTGCCTCAAAAGCACTCCAATTCCTCTCACATGCAGAAGAACTTGTAGGCTGACTCAATACTTTGATGGCCATGTTTTGTAGTATAGGAACTGCGCCACCCCACATATCCCACCATATCCCTACTCCAAAACATTTATAAACAAAATAATGAGAATGAACATAAACAAGATGTACAATGCACATGAACTTGTAAGCTGAAACAACACATTAAAAAGCTTACTTGGATGAGATATGTGAAGAGAATTGATTACCATGGGGCTGAAAATGCTAGCATCCAAGGAATGATAATCCTTCAACTCTTTCATTATTGCAACTTGTGCCTCTTCTGAAGGTAGAAGCTTTTTGACTACATTTTTCAAACTTTCTTTTACCTCTTTATTCATTTTTATCAATCCATCATAGAACAGATGAGGATTTAAATAGGCTGCTGCTGGATACAAATCACATTTGAGAGATTTCCTGTACCTGTCTTCTATGGCATTAATGAAGGGTGAATAGTTCTCAGCTTCGTGATTAAAGAACTCCTTAATTCCTTCTTTTGCAAGTTTAATTGCAAAATAAATATAACCTGAAGATGATCCATCACCATCAGCCAACCTTAAAATCTTCACAAGAGGCTCCATGGCACGAAGAAGGTCTCTCCCAAATTCCCAAAATGACTCTTGTTCTACAATCGCTTTAATATCAATACCTTATTTGCTTTTACATGGAGCTAAACCCCTCCACTCAAGTGAAACGACCATGTATCGAAGTGCTTCATCTTCTCTCAATATAGACTGCAAACACAAGAAATTTGTTGCAAATCTAGTTACCCCAGGTTTTTTCAACTCTCTACCATCGGTCTTTGCTCTAAACATGTCTGTAACATGTTGGTGCTTATAAACAAACCGAACAACTTTTCTTGCACACTCTAACACTGAACACACTCCACTAATTCCATCAATCTCCTTGAAAATGAGATTAAGACAGTGCGCAGCACAATTTACCCGAAATATGGTAGGGTATTTCTCCTCAATCATCCTACCAGCAGATATATAGTTTGAAGCATTATCGGAGATAAATTGCACTACCTTTTCAGCTCCAATGTCATCTATCACTTCTGATATGAACTTGAAAATATACAAAGCATCCTTTTTATTCCCAACAGCACAAAGAGACTTGAGAAACACAACTCCTTTGGGAGAACTCGCCAATAAATTCAAGTACGGCCTATTCTTAGAGTCAGTCCATGAATCAGACATTATAGTGACCCCGGATATACTCCAAGACTCTTTAATAGACCGAACATAGAGGGTGACTTCATCTTTCAATTCTGCCAACAATTTTGTTCTAGCTAACTCACTACTAGGTGGTTTGTAACTAGGTCCAGCTCGAGCAATAGCCCTGATAGCTTCTCGAAAGTCAGGAGACCTCAACAAATTGAAAGATAAATTATCATTCACAATGGAGAGAGCAATTTTCTTGTGTGCTTCTTTACTCTCAACTTTTTTTACCATAGAAGAGATGGTTCTTTGAGTTAAGCCATTTACCTGGTGTCCATTACAAGCCCCATTTTCAGATTGTCGTTCAGACCCGACATGACCAAGTTGGGTCGGAACCTCAGCAAACTTTTCTTATTGCTGGCTTCTAATTCGTGTATTCCCTTCAAGGCCAATTCCATAACTGTTTGAGATACCTTTGTACATGCCTTGACATCTTTACAAGCTATCTTTGCAAAATGATATCGCATTCTAGTTACTCCACCCGAGAACTTTATATCACAGAAGGTGCACCGTACCAACTTGTCGGTCTCTCTTGAAATATATTCCCATAATTTATCTTTCTCTCTTGGCATGTCTACAAAAGCGAACACAAATTAGATGCTACAAATTGGTACAATTTGGATCAGGTACAACACTAAAAAGGTGAAGCATAGGAACACAGATATATGTTGGAATTAAGATCAAATAAGTTGGAATTAAAATCAAAGTCACCTTCAAAACAGTTAAGGGACACTTTGATAATATGTAGCATATTGGTACTCAAAACAAAAATTAAAATCAATGTATACTGGTACACTTTTATAATTTGCTAAAATCTTAAGAACAGTCAATAGATAATTTGTAGCTTACTGGTATTCAAAACAAAAATTAAAATCAAAATATACTGGTACTCAAAATAATGTAGCATATAAAATTGACACTTTGATAATTTACTCGGTAACATTCTATCACTGTTTGACTATTTCTATTTAATTGAGAAGAGAATCAAAACAGTTGTCCTGCCATTTCTAGAATTTTGTAGTTGTAGACTTCAGTTTGAGTGAAATCCCTAAGCACCAAAGAAAATTTGACACTTTCATGGCTTCATGCTAGAAAAAGATAAATACACTTGGCCGTTGGCAGCCACTAATTGGTTTTGGTCACAATCAATTGATTAAATAACTTAGTCTTGTACTCTTATCTAAAATAGAAAGAATCAAAGGAAAAGGGACTTACCGCTTACTCGATTTCTTCTCGTTGCCGCACAATCGCACAGTCGCAGTCTAGGGTTTTGAGGAGAAGAGAAATGATGGAGGGAAAGAATTCAGCGAATTTAGAAAAAAAATGATTTAGGATGATAAATGACGGAGCGACGAATTTTTTCGAACAAAACGCGATTAATTCGTAAAATTCGTAGAATTCACGTATAATTCGCGAACGGAGCGTTTAATTCGTGAATCACCTTATTAAACGCGGATTGATTCGCTGAACTCTCAGAAACGATTAAATCGCGAATAATTCGCGAATTAAACCCGTACCGTGTTACTATGCTTCAGAGTTCCCGAAATATGTGTGTTGACACGGATATCTACACAGATAATGGGGGCAGAGAGTCTAAGATGATCTGCTGTTGACATTTTCCCGTGGAGATGTGAGTTAACTTGTACGGTACATAGTCTACATTACATATTCATATTATTAATTCATGCGGGTACCCACTAGTCACTACCCCCACAATTTTTATTATTTATATCCCTTTTTGAAATGGGGGTACCGGTACGTACAAACTCCAGTGACTCCAGGGCCTGCCTGCCTCTCTCGTATTCACAATTATTTCTCCAGGCTCTTTATTTCTTATCTTATTTTATAATTATAAAAACAAACAAACAAACAAACAAAACCTCTATCCATTAAATTAGAAATACAATATAGTACGAGGAGCCATATGTAAGAATTCAATGCCTGGCATGGAAGCCTGGAACAAGGCATTCCAGAATCTAATTATAGATAATGAGGTCGGTTTTGGAATAGATTTCAAAAGCCAGAGTTGCTTACCGGAGAGCGAACAGAACTACTTCAAAAATTAATTAAATAAATAAGAATACTTTTTGCTATAGATGACAAAAAGGACCCTACTTTGGGGCAGGTTTTGCTTTCTTCTAATCTTGTCTAACCAAAAGGTGGAAATAGAAGAGGCAAGGAAGAAACGCAAATTCATCAAATTAACATATACCTAATTCAAAATTAAAGGATTAAAATGGAAAACAAATTTGGACTTTGCAAGTTCAACCTTTTTTAAACTACTGTTAATAACTTTATCTTACCCATTACCTTCAATATAAATGACAGATATTTCAAATCCTATTTTTAGAAAGTTCCTAAATACCAAAGAGGGGCCCACCTCCCAAAAGAAAACAAAAACAAAAACGATTCAGCTTTGGTTTTAAAAAAGGAATATAGTTTTCTAGTTAAAAGTTTGAAACATTTATTTTAAATAAATTAATAGAGGAGAGATTGGTAGTGTAATGCGACCAACGTACATCGATCATGATTATCGTTCGTGTTTTTTTTTTCCTCGATCTCTTCTCGTTTGGTGGATAAGAAATTAAAATATAATAAATAAGTTAATAAATAAGAGTTCAATAGTGTAATGCGTTCAATATATGACGATCGCAACAGTTATTCTTATTTTGTTACTTTTTTTTCCTCCTTTCTCTTCTTATTTGATGGACAAGAAACTGAAATATAATAAATAAGTTAATAAAGAAGAGTCTGGTAACGTAATGCGTTAAATGCAGATCGGTCGTAAGGACTGTTTTTGTTTTGTTACTTTTTTCTCTTTCTCTCTCTTCTCGTTTGGCAGATAAGAAACTGAAATATAATAAATAAGTTATTAAAGGAGAGTCTGGCAGTGTAATGCGTTCAATGCAGGTCGGTCGCAAGAATTATCCTTATTTTGTTACTTTTTTCTCTTTCTATCTCTTCTCGTTCAGTGTTCGATGGACAAGAAACTAAAATATAATAAGTTAATAAAGAAGAGTCTGGTAGTGTAATGTGTTTAATGCAGGTCAGTAGCAAGGACCGTCAACCTTGTTTTATTACTTTTTTCTCTTTCTCTCTCTTCTCGTTTGGTGGACAAGAAACTAAAATATAATAAATAAGTTAGTAAAGGAGAGTCTAGTAGCGTAATGTGTTCAATGCAAGTCGGTCGCAAAAATTGTCCTTATTTTGTTTTTTCTTTCTCTTTCTTCTCATTTGGTCGATCAGAAACTGAAATATAATAAATAAGTTCATAAAAAGTATCTGATAGTGTAATATATTCAATACAGGTCGGTTGCAAGAACCATCCTTATTTTGTTACTCTCTCTCTCTCTCTCTTCTCGTTTGGTGGACAAGAAACTGAAATATCATAAATAAATCAATAAAGGAGAGTCTGATAGTGTAATGTGTTCAATGCATGCTAGTCGTAAGAATCATCTATATTTTGTTACTTTTTTTTTCTCCTTTTCTCTCTTTCTGTTTGGTAGATAAAAAACTGAAATATAATTAATAAATGTTTTATTCAAACAATAGTAGTGTATGTTGACAAGCGTTTACGTGTTTTTTAACTATAGAAAGGAGAAAGAATTAGCCACACTGTAGGAGTTAAAAAAATAAATTATAAAATCAAATATATATTGTAATTATGTTTGATATTAATTTTTTCTGATTATTCATTTTAAGTTGTGTATATTATGTTTAATAACACTGCATTTGTTGATACAATTAATACTTATGTAAAACAGAAGAAGAACTTCATAGCGTAATGCGACCAACGTATCCTAAACTGATCTTAACCTTTCTGAAAAGAGAAAAGAAGACTCAGCTTTGGTTTTAAAAATAAATTAAATTAAAATAAACATTACATACGGGTTTGTAATTGTAATTGTAATAGTAATAGATGACCGAAAAGAAAAGAAAAGAAAAGAAGACCCCACTTGGGCACTTGAGGTTGAGGGCAGGATTTTGCTTTCTTCTAATCTTGTCTAAAGCAAAACGACAAGATATAATCAATTTATATTTATTTCTCTTTAGATAGATCCAGCCATTCAGGCAGGCACCCCACCCGTGCAAATAAAGTCTCTCGGCCCGGTTGAGGCCAAGCCCAAAACAAACAAACGTTAGAACGGGCCGGGCCGATCGGGTCGTTTTTAAGTTTTTAACAGACAAAACAAAACGAAGCAAATGAAGCGAATAGCAATGGCGAGTAGTGCATCTGCATCGTTAGAAGAAGAGAAGATAGTGGAAACCCTAACCACCTCGAGAGGATGGCGATTTCACCCCTTACACGACATTCGCTCTCTCATTCTCTCCCACGAGCGTCCTTCTACTTCTACTGTGGATTCCATCGAAACTCAGCTCATGGCCATGGATTTGAGAGATTTTGGCGGGAAATCGCTCCCCGACCCATCTTCTCTTAAGAAAATTTCTCATCTCCAAGGTCCCTTAGTATTACAGGTACTGACTGACTACCACTGATTCTTGTTTATAATTCAGATTAACAGTGTCAGTGAGGTTGTAGCAATAGTTTAACATTTTAAATATATGTCACTTGACAGGTTGTATCTACCAGGGATATATACCAGAGTAGCATAGAGGCTTCATTTCAAAATTCTAATCGCCGCCTGCTCCGATTTATTCTTACTGATGGCTACTCTCAAATCACTGCAATAGAGTACTCTCAAATCCTATCTATTACCCAAGAGATAGTACCTGGAACCAAGGTCTTATCTTTTTCTCATACTTAAATAGCCGTCTTCGCATAATAACTAAAAAAACCCACTCGTTAGGGTGCTATAATTATTTTTTTATATTGGTTGCATCCATTGACAATAGACTTGATAAGGTTTGTAATAACTATATGTGACGCTTAAATTTGAAATCTATAGCATCAATTTTCTAAACAGATGCATGCTTTCAGTAATGGAATTGGTGGTGCAAATAACTTATGTCCCTTGACTTTGTATGGTACTAGGATGAAGACTAAATTTAGTTTGTTGTAAATACTTTTTCATATTTTATCAATACAACCATAAAAAAATAAAACTTATGTCCCTTGAAAAGAAACATTTTCGTCCGTCACTTCACCAAACCTCTCAATTTCCAAAGTGCAAATTACACAAGATTAATCCAGCAGTTTATATGCTGGGTTCAAAGTTTGTAGGAACTTGCTAAAATTAGATTGCTCATGTTAATATAATAAAGTTGTAATTAGTCTTTTGCTCCATGTTAATTCTGGGGGATTGTTGTATGCAAATATTCCAAAAGATGGTGGGTGTTAAAACATTTGAGTGTATTATTTGCAAATATCTGGCATTGACATACTTTGTTGATTTGCTGATTTGTAAACATCGGTTCTTTTAATTAGGTACGGTTAGAGAATAAAGTCCCTATTCACAGTGGGATTTTATGCCTGGGCCCTAAAACTTTTACCATAATGGGAGGCATAGTAGAAACACTGTTTGAAGAGTGGCAGATGAGTCAGAAATATTCAGGATTGTCTCGCACTGCTGTGAAATTATCTCCAAATGATGATGGGGAGGGCCCACCACCATTTGAGAAATTGCATGCCGAGTCAAACCGTCAGAATAAGATCCCACAATCTCATGGTATTGCATCTTCTTTTTTCTTTTCTGAAAGTATGGGAGACTTAGGTCATACTCATATGTTAAATAGAATCCAAGGACAGCAACACAATCTCAGAAATTAAAAAGAAAGGATTCTCTACCATACTAGTTCAGAGCTACCGTAGTTCCCCATTACCCCATACCAGAAGTTATAGAGACCCCTAAACAAAACCTACAATATGAGAGGTATAGAATCAATCAGAGAAAACAAAAAGTAGTGTTCATCCTCCTGAGGCTGGTACCGAAACCTGAATTCGTATCCTCTGCATTAACTCAAAATAGAATCTTTTGAGTTAATGAATCTCAACTGTCCAATCCCTTTTAATATTCGTGTAGACTAGATCTGCACTAATATTGAAAGACCCCTCATGCTTTAAGCAGGTGCCGGATTGGCTCTGTTTAAAATCAAACGGCTCAGATTTATTAACTCAAAAGATTCCCTTTTGAGTTAATGCAGAGGATACGCATTCCCGAAACCTGATACCAGCCTGTCCTGATGGCATCGCGACTTGTCGAAATTTTACTTTTCATTTGATAAATAACATTTAAGGATAGGCCTAGTAATTTATTTGGGAACATTATAGGTAAGATGTTTGATTTTTGGGGTATTACTAAGACACCCCAGCTTGTGGTGTTATCTTATTTTAATGTTATTTTATTTGCTTTGAACAAATCAAGCAAAAAGAATTTGTAAAAATTGGATGTGGTTAAAACCACACCATTGCTCTTTGCAAATACTTGATTCAAAGAACGATACATGTACAAATCAGAACACTATAAAAATGGAGTCAAGGGGGGTATTTTTTTAGTCATCTCCAACCTAAGAGAGGTTAAAATTGGTGCTGATGAAGAGAGTTGGGTTTGGGTTCTGGGTCCAAAACAGTGCCCAGTTTTTCCCTTAATTGTACAGTGTGGGATAGGGTGGTCTGGTTCAACCCCTTTGAATTTCTGGAGAAGAAATAAAAATCTATGTAAAACCTAATACATGAAGATCGTAGTCAAATTTCCATTTGTACAATTGCAGATTCTAGTTTTGCGAAAGGTGAAAGCAGTCGTGGGAGGCAAGTAGCTGATGGTAAAAACAATTCTAAAGATGTTGCAATAGACAATATACCAGCCGAGTCAAAAAAGGATCCGCTCACTAGTGGAACTGAAGGAAGAAATAATGATGCAATAACTAGACCAAAAGAAGGTTTGCATATACAATACTACATACTTGAATTGCTTCTTTAAAAAGGGCAATTTGCCGTTATACATTACACCCATGCAAAACAAGATTTAAAAACAAAGAAAAGGGATTCTATATACTTTTTTAAAAGTGTGAAATATTTGCCTAATCTAAAGTTCCCTTTTTGCTTAGAACTTCCAAAATTTTATTTACTTCCCCACTTGTTGTGTCCCTGCATTCCACTTTCATCCTTCAATGACTGGGTCAGATAGTGTATTGTGGACCTTTAGAGACAGACATAGGGTAAAGTTAGTTTTGAGGTTTTCTAGACTTGGGTGTTTTTCATGAGCTTGTTAAAAAATGATAAACTCAATCCAGACATTAATGGAATTCTGATTAACTTGTAAGTATTGTTGAATTTTTCAGCAATTGAAGTGGTCCCTGTACAAAACCAGGCTGCAGCACAGAAATTGCTACAGAAAATGCAAGAACCAATAAATGAAGGCCGATATGGGAGGGGTGGTAGGCATAGAGGTAGAGGCAGAGGCAGAGGCAGAGACAGAGAGGAAGAGCATCCAGTTTTCACACTAGAAGAGTGGGAGGAAAGAAATTCCAGAAATGCCCCTGATACAAGCCGTGATGAGGAAATGGCAAGGCAGTTACAACAGCAGATGGATTTAGAAGACAACGAGGTCTATATTCTACTTTTTTTTTTTTTCTTATAAGTAAAACTATGCTACATTGCTACCTGTAATATGGGTTTTGATTCTCTTTACCAGCCATTTACCATATAATTATTATGGAATTACGACTATGGTTCTGAAAATCGGAAACGAAATTGATAAGTTGATAATGGAATTGGAATCGGCCGAGTCAACTCGGAAACTTTCATTTTTTGAAAAAAGCTTGTTTAGTACTTACGAAATAAAAATAAATTGTAAAATAACTACATTTTTACCTCACTGTGTAAGAAAATAATGTCTCTTCTTTGGACTGTTTTGCAAATATGTCAAATCAAAATCCCAAAGTCCTGTTTCATCTTTCCGCCCGCACCGCTCAGCCTTTCTCTACCCCCATCTCCACCATGTCTCTTTCTCACCCCCCTCATCGTCTCCGCCTGGGAAGAGGAAGAGTTTGAAGACTGCACTCAGACTCCCTTCTGCAAGCAATCTTGCACGTGAGCTACTCACTCAGTCCCCTCTCTTTCCATCTCCTTTGTCTCCATCTTCCTCTCTAGTAGTGAATAATTGGGAATAATTGGTCCAAGCCAGAACAAAACTCGGTTGAACCAGCCGAGTCAAATCAATTCAACCGAGTTTTGACGCAAAAATCGTCAGCCGTGTAAATTGGGTATAAATTGGATCACCCCCGATTGATTCCGGTCCGACTGGGCCAGAGTCAACTCGGAATTGGACAATTTTTGGAACCATGATTTCCACATTTATTACTGTTTCCAACCGTTTTGGTTGTTTCCACTTTTTTCTATGAGGGAGCCTTATGCAGGGTCTGATAGTTAGCTTCAAGAGTTGAGTTTCATTCAACCAAAGTAAACAAAAAAGAGAAGAAAAATCAGTACTGGTTTAAAAATATCTTGATGTTATGAGGGCAAGTAGCAGCTGGTGTTATAGTAGTTTACAACTTGAATAATGAAATGGTTTATTTCCTACTGGTATGCATTATATACCTGTTGCTGGCACCATGGAAACAAAAAAAATTGAATAACTTAGAAAAAATATAATATTTTGAATGTGGAAATATTTGATACACAGGAAATTGGAGCTGGGAGTTCAGAGGCAGAAGAACTAAGAAATAGTATGTTCAGTTTCAGTGGAGGTGGGGAGAGCTATGAAGGGAGAGAAGATTTCAGAGGAAGGGGGAGAGGGAGAGGGAGAGGTCGGGGTAGAGGTGGAGGTGGAGATAGGGGCAGGAGATTTTGATATATATATATATATATCTCTATTGTGAAAATTTGAGTTTGTAATCGGATTGTAATGGGATCGTTTGCTTGTTAAGGTTGTAATTGCAGAAGTAGAAATAATAGTTTCATGTTTTAGTTTATTTCCCTGTTTAAATATGAGAAACAATGTAGTAATTGAACCAAGGGAAGGCCCACATTTTACCTATTTAAATTTAAAAAAATATGAAATGATCCATTATTCCATTGTTTTTAAACATTGAAGGTCTGGTCAGTGGTCACCCAACCAACTCAATGGCCAATAATAATAATTATTTTCCTTGTATTTATTTAAAAATAAATAAAATAATAATAATGTTAGGAGCATCGTGCTTGAGCTGGATGCCTGGCTCCTCTACAGACTACAGTTCATCTCTCTTTTACTCAACGTAACAAATCAAATCAAATCAAATCAAATCTCTATTATAATTTATTTATAAATTATAATCCCATGATCCAACTCACTACACCTTTTGCTACAAAGAGGAGAGGAGAGGTTCAGACTTAAGCGCTCTCTCGTCTCTTCGCAACCAAACCAAGTAAACTAATTCCCTTCCCTTTTTTTTTGTGGGGATCTTCTTCTTCTTCTTCCGGATGGATAGTTTTCAGATCCGTTTCTTCGTCTCCGTCGTCATCTCCATTCTAATTGCCATCACATCGGTAAAGCGCAAATCCGTCGATTTCTCAGCGGTTTTCGTCGGTATACCAGTTTTTATCGCGCATATGATCGCCGGATACAGGTTGCTTTTCTCTCTCTCTCATTTTTTTTTGTTGCTTTTATTTGAATTTCTAGTGGTTGAGCGTGATTTGTTTATGTATAATGTAAGGTTTGCCATTCTGGTGCTAGTGTTTTTCTTTACCTCATCCAAGGTTACCAGAGTAGGAGAGGAGAAGAAGAGGAGCATAGAAGCTGACTTCAAGAAAGGTGGACAGCGCAACTGGTATGGATTACTTTTCTGCAAATTTAATGCATAATTACTTTACTTGTACAGAATTTAATGCATATATAGATCTGTCAGGAAACAAGTATTAGCAAATAGTGGCATTGCAACAGTTTTAGCGATAACTATTGCATCTATTACTGGAGGAGAAGATAGGTGTTTAGATGCAACCAATTCAAAACTAATAACTGGGCTTATAGGAGGTATAGTCGGCCATTATGCATGCTCTAATGGGGACACTTGGTCATCAGAATTGGGGATCCTTAGCAATTCCCACCCGCGCCTTATCACCACATTCAAGGTACGCATTTATTTATTGTGCTAGCTAGCTAGACAACCTTAATGTATTATATATGTATACCTTTGCAAACAAACACATAACTTGAGTTGTGTGCCTTACAAAACTTAATTATTCCATATCTCACGTAAAACATACAAAACAATCATCATAATGGGGTATTTTGGTAACCTTTTCAAGAAAAATAAATATATTATTGGTGTATATTTTATTTTTCTAATTTACCATGTCATATTATGGAGTTTTTCTGGGGTGGCTTCAAACAGTCTAATGGAAAATTTTGCAACTATGCAAATATTAAATTGCCGGCACTCTGAAGTTAGGCTTGAAACATCTCTATTGTTGCTTGAGCAGAAAGTTAAAAAGGGTACAAATGGAGGAGTTACAATAAGTGGACTTGCTGCAGCTGCAGCTGCGGGGTGTGCAATTGGACTTGCATTTGTTGGTGTTGGATTTGTTACAACCAACTGTGAAGCCCGTGCAGCTCGAAGGCAGATGCTGATGATACCATTAGCTACTTTTTCAGGGTTGTTAGGTAGCCTTATTGATTCATTTTTGGGTGCAACTCTTCAGTATAGTGGCTACTGCAGTATGCGCAAAAAGGTACTGTTCATACTGCTACTGGTACCTAGACCATGCATTAGTGTCAAAACTTGTATGGTACTAGCATATAAAAGTTTTTATGTGTAGCTGGTATAATGTGATAGGAACCATATTGTAAGCTCTTTTCCTGTTTCCATAGTATTAACTACTCTACTGGTACTGTACTGCATCTGGTGGTTCTGTACCAGACTACCAGGGTTGCTAGGTATTGAACAAAGCTACATTGGACCTTTACTAAGTGCAGAGCTAAAAGGAAAACATACAAACGAAGTATGAGAAGAACTGATTGGCGCCAGTGGTATGCTACTGTAAAGATTGTACTTGTGTTGATTTTTTTTTTTTTTTTTCATTGAAGGTTGTTGGAAAGTCTGGTCCCATGGTGGTAAAAATTTCAGGAAGAGAGATTCTAGATAATAATGGTGTCAATGTGGTGTCGATACTGTTAACAACAATACTTACAGGGGTCTTGTGTACCTATATATTCTGAGGTATCAGGATAGGTTTGTCCTATAGAGTAACTTTTATTTTATTTTCCTTGGTTAAATTAGGTATAGATTTCTGCGCTAGTTCAATTAATTTGATAGACTTCACCTCCTAACAGTTATACACTCATTTTTTCTACAGAGAAATAGGTTTGATTTCAGGGAGAGAGTTTATCCTGTTTAGCAGAGATGTTAGACGGTTATAGATTGATATTCTTAATTTTAAATGGAGTCAATTTTCAGTATATACAAAAGCAACGCAATCAATTTGAAATTGAATCAAAGTAGTTTAGAAAATATTTGAAACAGTCAAGTTGTATTTTGATTTGGCACTTGGTAGATCTGAAAATTTTGTCAAACATAACTTGTGTCTGTTTCTTTTTTTCTCCTTGAATTTGTTATCTATGAAAACAAATTAGCTGTATGATATGTTTAATTCTTATTGATTTACTTACTCTCAGAGAAAGAGAAGTGATGAATGATGGAGGCATAAATAAATATTTGATCAAGTACAAACAGAGAATTCACAAAATATTTCACATGAATACCGCATAGAACACAAGCTTGCAAAAGAAATGCAAACCACATGAATATTATACACCCTTATTGAAATTGTTTAAATAGAGTACAGACATTACCAAAGAAATATATACTTGATCATACAACTTAACTGCAGCAACAAAGGCACTCGAGGCAACACTCGCACGTCTCAAAGCAGCAGAAGCAGCAGCAAAGTGCAAAAAGACTGCATATATAGTTACAAAATAATATCCACATTAAAATGAGCTTGGGGACCAGATTTTATATTTTTTGCATTCATGCATCATTTTCTGAACTGTATTTTTAAGACACAAAAAAGAAGACATGACGGAGACTAATTGAAGACTTTTTGAAGAGAGAAAGCAACACTAAAATTTTTGATTGGAAAAATAAGAAATTAAGGATAACAACAACTAATTAATTGTCTAAGAGCTGGTTGTCTTCATTTTAGATTGTTCAACCACTTCATTATTAAAAAGGCCCCGCAATAAGATACTAATAATTCAAACTTAATTACCCGGAATAAAAAATTGCAAGTAAATATATTTTATTGGAGTGCAAATGATATCTAAGATAATATACAATTAAGCTCTATGTCCAGAGACAAAATTAGAAGATTGAGATAGGTCCATCAGTGACTATGTCTCTGCTATCCCTCATGATTTGGCAATCTCTGCGAAGGTTTTAAAAGAAAAATACTATGCCCCTGCTATCTTTAGTGTAAATTTTAGAAGCCAACTTGTACACATAAACACAAAACATGTTTTAAAAAAAAATGGTTTACATTTGTATTTAAGACATATAAGTAGATAAGTATGGTAGGTAAAACAAATATATAAGCCTTTTTTCCTCCACAAAAAAATAATCCACTGATTTTTTAACTTAACCATTGATAGGGATATATGTCATGATTGAGTACATTAATTTCCCCTATCCGATATATATATGAACCTGCTAGCATGCTACGTGTAATAGAGGGCCTCCGTGCAATAGCTCAATATTCAACTTTTTAAAATCCTAATGGTCGATCCGAACCGTTCATCTTGTTCTCCATATTAATATGTGTTTGGAGACCAAATTTTACATTTTTTGGAATTTTTTTACTATTTTTTTAAATTTATTGAAAATTGGTGTTTTTTTATGGTCCAGATTTGCTGAAAACAACGATTTTCAATAAATCTAAAAAAATAGTAAACAAATTCCAAAAAAATATAAAATTTGGTCTCCAAACACATACTAATATGGACAACAAGATGAACGGTTCGGATCGACCATTAGGATTTTGAAAAGTCGAATATTGAGCCGTTGCACGGAGGCCCTCTATGCTATGCATAGCATATTAGCATATTCCTATATATATCCCTATATATATATATATGCTAAGAATTTGTTTGTTCCCATGCATCTGATACTTTTCTTGTTTGCAACATTAATGACTTAATTTGTTCTTTTATTTATTTATATACTTAAGTCATGTTTATGTATCTATCTTCTCTCTCTCAAAAAAAAGAAGATCATTTAAAAACATTTTCCTTTTTTAATGAAACCACTACAAGATGCTTTTTAAAAATTGGCAGCCTTTTTGATGGTGTGAATATATAGTAGTTAGTGAGTTGTTTTGCAGCACTTGCAATGGAGGTCTCTAAATAAGCATGCAAAAATAATATAATTGAAGGAGAGAGAGACAGAGAGAGAGAAATAAGAAATAATTAAGCAGGTGAGGTTACCACTTACCAGGCATAGAGGCAGCCCCTCTCTTCGTGCCTCCTTTGAACGTGCTCTAAGTAACCTATGTCCTGTCCACTTGGTGGATACATCTCTTCTCTTCTCAATTAGACAGAGTAATGAAATAAGCAAAATCAGAACCAGAGTAATGAATTAAACAGACAGATATGGTGGATATATATGCTTGATTTGATTTTATACAAAGAAAGATAATTCAACTGCTCGCTTTCAGTTGACCGGTGTTTTTATTTTATTATACTTGCAGTCTTTGTACACCTACAATGATCTGGACTGGATGTTATCCAAAGGTGTATGTGGTCAAGGTTCAGGATGTTTCTTAGTTAATAAATAAATATCCTGCCCCAGTGCCCCAATTCTAGACCAACCAAACCAACAAGTACATAACATTCATCTCCACTTCTTTTTAAACTGGAGGTAGCTATTCTATGACCCAATGAATTCAATGAAACTTGACAGGACATGTCCATTCTTTTCTCTAAATGGAGGGGCTATTATGACCTAGTAAGAATAATATAACCGGCAGTTGTCGGTGGCGGTTCATGTAATTCATGAAGGCGAATAATTATATATATTAATGCTTCAACTAAAAGCGATCTGTGACCATATTCCAAGTGTCGTCACAAAGTCATGGTACTACACAAATTATAAATGGGGAATGGATAGATGGGAGAGGAAGGTAGAAGAAGAAGGTAGGAGAGGCGGAAGAGAAGAGGCGGACGTGAGAATTATAATTTTTTCCACCTATTTATTTCTTATTTATTTTCCAACAAATTAATTTTTTATTTTAATTATAATTATAATTATAATTTCTAACAATCTTTATTTCTTTCTCTTTCATCTCTATTTTTCTCTTTCACATCCATCTTCTTCTCCCATCTCTCTCTCCCACCTCCGCCTCTCCCACCTCCTTGTCCTACCTCCCTCTCTCACCTCCGCCTCCACCTTTCTCTTCCACCTTCGCCTCCCACACCTCACTTCTGCCTCTACCTCCCTCTCCCACATCGAAATGGTAAATACAATAAGCTCCCTCCCTCTTACACTTCTGCCTCGATTTTTTTCGTCTATACCTGCTGCTCCCGCTCCAGTGAACGTTCTGCCGGAGATCATCCGTTACTCCATTCCAATCAAGGACGCCTCTGCCAGGATGAATACTTCAATATGTATAAATGAATACTTCAACGTATATAAATGAATACTAGAGCACGTCTCTACCGGGTCAGATCCATCACTGTCGACCATATCAAAATAATTTTGTATATGTGGATGCAATTAATCTCTTTCATGTCTATGTTTTTCTCCCCCTCATGAAGTAGCGAGTTTTGCAAAGAGCAAAGCTTTATTAATAGTGAATTAGGCCACTGCGTACTAAGTAAATGATATAAAAATAAATTTGAAAAAAAATAGAGTTATATGAATGAATACTTGATGTCTTAGATGTGAATACTTGATGTCTTAGATGTGAATACTTAGGTATAAATACTTGCGTGACAAGATATTAATACTTGTGCAACGGGCAACTCGAAAGTATGTCAACATGGATCTCATTTGAAAGATAAAATTGTGTAGAAAACGTTCGTGATTTTAGATTTGTAAAATTATTCATAGATCATCAGAAATATTAGTTAGATTGAACGGAGAAAAAAAATTCACCTCTAAAAACTTATAAAAGATGGATGAGTGATGTGTCCAGTTTTTATATTTGCACTTACACGACGATGATGAATACTTTCTCGATAAGAAATGAATACTTGTGCAACGGACAACTCAAAAGTATGTAGAAAATATTCGTGTTTTAGATTTGCAAAATTTCTCACCGATCGTGAGAAATATTGATTAGATTGAACAGATAAAAAAAACACATCTAAAAACGTGTAAAAGATGAATGAATGTTGTGTCCAGTTTTTATATTTGCACTTGCACGACGAGTATGAATACTTTCTCGATAAGGAATGAATACTTGTGCAACGGTCAACTCGAAAGTATGTCATCATGGATCTCATTTGAAATATAATATTATGTAGAAAATATTCGTGGTTTTAGATTTGCAAAATTTCTCACCGATCGTTAGAAATATTGATTAGATTGAACAAGAAAAAAAAAAACCTCTAAAAATGTGTAAAAGATGGATGAGTGATGTGTCGAATTTTTATATTTGCACTTGCACGACGAGGATGAATATTTTCTCGATAAGAGATGAATACTTGTGCATCGGACAACTCGAAAGTATATTATCATGGGTCTCATTTGAAAGATAAGATTATGTATAAAACATTCGTGGTTTTAGATTTGCAAAATTTCTCACCGATTGTCAGAAAATATTGATTAGATTGAACAGAGAAAAAAAAATTTCACCTCTAAAAACGTGTAAAAGATGGATGAGTGATGTGTCCAGTTTTTATATTTGCAGTGCACGATGATGATGAATACTTTCTCGATAGGAGATTGATACTTGTGCAACAGACAACTCAAAAGTATGTCATCATGGATCTCATTTGAAAGATAAAATTATGTAGAAAATATTCGTAATTTTAGATTTGCAAAATTTCTCACCGATCGTCAGAAATATTAATTAGATTGAACGGAGAAAAAAAAATTCACCTCTAAAAACGTGTCCAATTTTTTTTGTTAAATACTTGATATATTAGGTATGAATACTTTATATGTTATAGATGAATGTTTGATGTGTCATAGATGAATATTTGTGCGCCAGTTGTAAAATTTTTCAAATATTAGATGGTGCTCAAATAGTAAGTGACCCCATAGGTAGTTAGTAGTTATTGAAGTAATTAATGACTGAAGGATAAATGAGAAATTGTTACGTAGATAACTAGGTGCTCCCAAAAATATATATATATATATATTTTTTTTTGAGTGAGACTGGTGAATATTACGGATTGACTCAGTAGTATAAATTTTTAAAGTTTAACTATATCTAAATTGTTAGCCAAAATTTGTTTAGTTACCACTTTAATAAATTAAAATTAATTGATTATCATTCTATTGGAGTTTTTTCATTTTCTACCACTCACACGGACTGAATATGCGCACAAATTCGAATTGGTGAGCGGACTGAGTTTGTGCACCAATTCAGTGTACATACTGGAGTGCGCGTTCCTAGTCTGCGCACCTATTGGAATCCGTGCGCATCCCAATCCGCATGGGTGATAGGAAATGAGATATGGTCAATGAGTGATAATCATTTAATTTTAATTAATTATGGTGGTAATAATTTTTTATTCAAAAATCATTAGACATGATATTTATAGAAAAATGTACTAGAAAAATAAATTTTACATTCTTTATAACTACTAGTACTTTTAGATAGGTAGAAAAACACTTACTTTAATAATGCTAAAAGTATAGCTAAATTGCTACCGGTAGCACTTCGATCTAAGTACTTACAGAATCAAATTTTAGTATTTGATGTTCAAATAACAAATTCAACCCGTTAGATGTTCATGATATTATAGATATGACATTTTCAAGTAACTTCCTCAAAATACACTAAGAACAAGGTCTCATTTTTTTTTTCTCATTTAATTTTCTCTAGAAGCATAGACTTTTCGGTACCATTAGATATATGTGAAAATGGTTTACTGACTTCACCATTCCCAACTTGCACACATTGGCTTAATATATAGACTATTATTATAGACCTAAAATAGTTAATAGAAATAAAAAAGAATGGGAAACGAGATAATTGAGAACCTGGTTCTCTCAATATAATTTGTTTCGGCCAAACTGAACCGCTTGAATAATTTAAGATGATTCAGTGGGATGAGCAAAAAAAAAAAAAAATGTTACGCGATAAAGACAGAGACTTAAAAAAGAAAAAAAAGAGTTGTTCATCAATCCCATTTTGGGGACCAAAAATTATTTCATCAAATCATCTCACTAGAACTCCGAATCCATAATTAAATAGATAAGATTGAGAAGCTTTATTATTATTGATAGGAAGTTGAGGAAGTCACGGTAATCTGATGTCTAGTCAGAGCTATTTGATCCGCATGATGGATGACTCTAATATTAAGCTATATATATATACTAGTATTGTGCCTGTGTATTGCAACAGAAGTATATTATAAGAAAGAAAAACATGTTTTATCTTATCTTGATGCATGATAAATGTAGATATTGGTTTCTACTATCAGACTTCAAAAGTTTCAAAATCTGATAGTTTTTAAAAAATTATATGCCAGTTTAATTCAAATGAAATTTGATGTGTATTTAACTTATATCAAGTGATTTAAAATTTCAATAATATAAAATTAATTGTCCTTGATATTATCATTAAATAGTACAAAAAGTATATTTAAATTTAGAGAAAATTTCATAAATAACCATTGTGAGTTACCCTTTTATTTTTAATTAATACTACAACCAAACATAGGCGTTATAGGTATATATATCATTCACCAATTAATTTATATTGCTCTTATTTGATAATTCAAGTTCTTTGCTTGTCATGGATCTGTAAACAATACACTATTTTTTTCCCCAAATAATATCAAGGATATAAATGTTATGAAAACTTAATTACACTTCTTTGTCAGAAAACAGTACACTATTTGAGAAAGTTTTGATCAATATCATTTTAGCAAACACCTTACCAGCAAGCCCAATCTGCTCAACGCACAGAGCCCCTTGATCAGCGAGCCAAACATGATGGTATCAACACCACATCCTTCTCTCGAGGACTGACCAAGCACACAAAATGAAAGATCTGCTCGACCCATACAACGCCAGCAATCCACGATGAACCCGAAGGTACGGATGGTGGGAGAGACAATGTACAAGCATACCTGTCAAGGAAATAAAGATAAACCACTCTCATGTTGATAAACTTAAGACAGATTAAAATTATTTGTGGTAGAAATTAAAAGTTCAAGTACTTCTATTATGATTACTGGTAAAAAAAGTATGTGAGAATGAGAATATGAAACCTACCTGACAAAATAAAAGTCAATTTTCAACAGGAGAGCCTGCCTGATTTCTCAAATCCAACTGGGTCAAATTGTATTTTTTTGTAGAGACAGATCCACTGATGCCATAGTCAACATTCTTGTCTCTTTTTTTTTTTTTTTTTTGAAAGGATCAACATTCTTGTCAACCATCACAAAATGGTTATTGCAACTATAATATGTTGTTGAATCCCTTGCTCTAACCTTCATTTCAAATTGAAACAAGCCATTAATAAATCCTATAACATGATTATGATACTGGCTATTGCTAACTTTTTAAAATAAAACAAGCCATAAATAAGAAAATGTACGAACTGATATAGGATTTCTTGCTCTATACCTTAACTATAAGATAAAACAATTTATAAATAATTAATCAATTTACATGGAGACTCTTTCGGAAGGAATATTACATGCAAGCCATTTGCAGTTGTATCAGGGACCCTTTGTACCAGAAAACCTGATACACTCACCCCCAAATTTACAATTTACATAGAAGCCCTTAGGAAGGAAGAATTTACATAATTGTAGCCCTTAGGAAGGAATAATTAATCTGGACTGATTTCTAATTTTAACGTGGTGTGAAAGAAAGCATACTCCTGTCACCAATTTCTGATTTTAATGTGAATTTGGATTGGATTTATTCTTCATCTTCTTTCCTTCCTTTCTCTACACTAAGAAGCACTGCTCTAAGCTTCTTTGGGGAAAGAACTCCTCCCTGAAATCAAATACGTACACCAACTCTCTAAATAATATTACAAATGGAAACAATATTTGAAAAAAAAAATAGTGATAAGATGCCAAATTCCAACACACTGTGACTCTTCTGTTTATTTTTTGTACTAAAGCCAAATATTAAAAATTAAAATGTAAACCTAAGATCAAGGAAAATTTATTCATTTACCAGTAGAAGGTTAGTCTAGCACAAATAAAGCTGGTATATCACATTAAATTGCGAGCAGGTGGATGACATGTTTGTTACTGTGTTGCTTTACTCGCAAACTACAAATGAAGAATTTATTACCTGCATGTGTACTAAATTCAAGTGAAATAAATTAATAGCAAGTTTTTAAAAAGCCCTGTGCACTATTGTTCAATACAAATTGATTAGAATAAATAATAATTCATTTGTTAAATTAAAAATGTAAAAGGATGAAAGAAACAATTGATATAATTCGATTACTCGATTGATTTATCAAAAAATTCTCCTTTTTTTCAAAATTTCAATAAAAATAAACAAAAGAAAAATTAGACAATTCAAGTCTAACCCAAGCAAAGCAGTGAGTGATAAGAGTTGCCGATCAGATCGAGTTTGTACGAAAAACACAGATTAAGTAATCATAAACAATTACAAAATTAAAAAGAAAATTAAAGACTGCTATATCTGTTGCTTTTCCACACTAATTACGTCTCTAGCAGTATCTTATCAAATAAAAAAAGAAAAAAATAACACTTTAAACCATATCTCAATGGCAATTAAAAACTTTCCAATGCATAATAAATTGTTTAAACTCAAATCTGATGCTAGGTTAGATGCCCTTTGACTTCTTGCTTTCTCTTATGTCTTGTTTGCAGATAAAAACAAAAAAAAAATATTCAAGATTAAGTTGTGGAAAATAATTATGAAAAATGTAAATGATGGTATTTGGATGGTTTCAGCCATGTATTGTCTAGTTCTTTACTTGTACAAATTCTGGTACAACAGAGCACCTGTACAAGCATGCATTTTTATGTCTCAATAAATTTAACTTATTTTCACAAATGACATAGATTACATCTGGATGCAACCCTACAACTCCACAATGGCACCTTTGGCAACTTGGCAGATAGGTCCCACACCTCCACTTCCCCTCATCATGTAGTATCACTGATTTTCCGCAAGTAAACGCTATGTCCTTTGTTGTTACAATGATTCAAAATTTATAAGTAATAAAATTATAAAAATGACATTCAATATCTGATACTACTGACCAGGTGCACTCCATTGTTGAATGGTTTCTTACCAGTCTATGTACAAGCAAGTTCTTACCAATCTAAAAATCAAGGTCTATTTTATAAACACAGTTTAAACGAATATTGGATACAAGAACAATACTAAATTTACCTAAATTTTCTATATTTACATCATTTAAGTTCAATTTCAGTAGCGAGATTCAGCGCTGCGTCATTATAATGCTTAGTGAAAAATGCAAAAATTTCAGCAATAGCAGTCCAATTAAGAGATTAATAGATACACCGATACAACACCAGTAGGTAAGCCGATACAAGCTTAAAGTCGTGCTGTCTGAACTTATGATGCATAAAAAAAAAATTGATGGACCATATTTATCCAATAGAGAGCTGCTATTATTTGGATTGCTAAGGATATATTAGTCATTTTATTTTGAATGTGCTTAATCCTATCTAAAAAGATTTTGAATTTAGATTTAAGACTTACCACCACATCTTCCAATTTTGATATAATCTATTTATCCATCAGTATTTCTTATAAAAAGGAAATAGAAAAGCAATAAGATCAGTTTCTCGATTTCACCCGAACAGTTTTTCTATTTCATTCCTTCTTTTTCTCTTTTTTAAAGCTTATTTCTCTCTATGTTGATCAAATGGATATAGTCAATTATTAAATTCTTTTGTAATTAAATTGATAAGCGAGAGTACTGTTCAAAAAGTAATTCACTAATCCACAATTGCAGTTATTGATTCATAATTCCTAAACCGGTATCTTGTACGGTATGAATGTATGATAAATACCAAAGCGGTACACTCCCAGATATGTTATGTGCATTTAACATGGAGAAAATCAAAATCATGAACGAATTACTGTATTTGTTTAAAATGGAGATAAAGAGAACTTACAGTCATGGAAGCGAGCACATTGCATCCTAATGCGTACTGGTTTTTCTTCAGCCTTCCTTGCTTGGTTCAGAGAAGTTGCTCTCTCGTTGCTTCTACATTCTCCTCTTCCATTAATCAGAGATACAAAAAGGGAATTAATGTAGTTGACAATTTGAGAATTAAATAATAATTAGAAGAAATTGAAGGAGAGTTAGGGACACTACTTAACAGAAGTCCAATTTATCTAAATGTAAGAGAATTCTCAAATGAAAAACTAAACTAATTAGTAAAAGAAACCTACTATGACAGCTCGTCGGGCGGGTGCCAGAAATCCATTCGCCTCTCGCGCTCCTACTCCTGAAGTGGCGTCGTGAACCCGGTGATCTTGTTGCGCAAGCACTTAGAGGGGATGGTTGCGACTTCTTTAAGAATCGTTCTAACTAAGTGCAGGCTTAGAAGAGGATGGAACTTTTCAGGGGTGCGATTGGAAGAGAAAGGAACCGAAGAGATCTGACACTGGAGTACTGCTATGGGGTGAAAGTGTCGGGGATTAGGTTTTTTTTTTCTTCCGGAAGAAGATCGCTGAGAGAGGTGCCTCCAGCGAATAGACGAGCTCTCCAGCGAAAAATTTGCGATTTAATCTGCACAAATTTTGATTCAAATCCGACAGTGCAGAACAGAAATACATAGGATAATAAAGTGTGGCATTACATGTGGCGGGTCTAATTTGAACTAAATTTAGACCTCTACACATAACATATAAATGATGTATTTAATCAAAAGAAGACAGATTATTTGACTGGAGGATTTAGATTCAATCCGAATTTAGATCAATAAATCACAGTCACACGACTTTCTGTCATCCAATTCAATTTAAGGTGCATAATATAGAGGAGAGATGTGTGTGTGAATGTAGACGCAAATTGAACAGCTCTGATCAAATGTTTGACTGAATTTAATTACCTCGAGGAGACGATCCACATATATCTTTGAATAAAGATATTGTCCCCTAACAGTCCCCCCAGTCCAACTTGTCCTAACTAACAAAAATAGTTATTAATGATTGGCATTAATTAACCCGGGTGCACCGTCGAGATCCGGCAAGGAGAGCGTAGTGCATCGTCGAGATCTAACGAGGAGAGTGTGGTGCACCGTCGAGATCCGACGAGGAGAGAGTGGTGCACCGTCAAGATTTGGCCGAGAGAGCGTGGTGCACCATTGGAGGGGGTCCATGCTAAGCCCAGCGAAGATTGTCAAAGTGGAACATATGAATACTTTATTAGTTAGATATGAATACTTTATTTGTTAGATATGCATACTTCATGTTAGATATGAATACTTCTTGGAAGAGGTGGGTGAGAAAGATGAATCTGACTTTGAATTTTGAATTGTATAAATTATTTCGAACATGTGTGAATACTTCGTAATCGTCAGTATGAATACTTCTTTAGTTAGATATGAATACTTCATTGTTTTAGATATGAATACTATATAGATTCGTTGTAGTAGTCTCCAATCTTGGCAAATGTCGCTTTCAGATGGTTGCGATTCCCAATCCAGACTGTCACAAGACGCCAGGGGTCCCCCTGGTCGTTACTGGTTCCTAAGATTGATGGTCCCCTCCAGTTTTAACTATTATAGATAATAAGTATAAATATTATAAATTCGTAGGTATGAATATTATATGTTTTGACTATTAATAAAATCGCGTTAATCTTACTTTTTGGTGACAATTAGCACGTGTGCGTTAGTTAGTGGTCCTCCATTATACTTTTTTTTGTTTTTGTTTTTTAGCACGGAGAACAAATAGGGAACTAAATGGGGGATACTTTTAGTCGTTCCCTATATCTTTTGATAGTTATGCTTCTGGTCTTATTCGGTAGGACTAGGAGTCATCTCCACCCTCCAATCTAAGCTGAAAGGTACAGATCAACCAATAACATGCCTCTTATAGCAACAGCAACGGCGCCATTAACAACTTCAAAAAGGACTATGGTAGTGGTAATGGTATGGTGGAATAACATGTGTTTGTTTAATTAGAAATAAAGCAAATATCATTATAAGCTAACAGAGAAATGATAACCAGGCCACCACCATGCACACAATTTCTATCAGTACACACTGTACTGCTAAACTTGACAGTTTAAAGCATCCATTTTTAATGAATTAAACATTTTTAGAAACCGATTCATTAAGAATTTAGCTATTTTCCACAGAAAAACAGAACAAAAGAGTGGAAAATAAAGCTAAGCACAGAAAACCTAGTCGTCCTTGGGTGTTGGATAACAAAACTGCGACCTATTTTTACAGAAACCACATAACAAACCCACATCTACACATCATTTCTCGAGGCCGAATCAAGTCATAATCTGCCAAGTGAAAAAAAAAAAAAACAATAACAGAAATATTACTCTCCACCTTAAATCAACTGTGCCAAATCTCAGTCTTCTCCATGCTTTCCAAATTCATCATGGGAAAATCTGAACACTTTCCTGACAACCTCCCTACCTCCAACACAGAAACACAGACAGAATAAAAGGAAAAAGAAAAAAAAAAAAAAAATCACAACCAATATTAGGGCAAAATCACCATCGGCGCATCTACAATCATGTTTTGCATGAGGTAACAACCCTCCCCCCCTCCCACCCGACACACACACACCCACAAAAGCGATCCACACAACAAAACAGTATCCCTAAGCCACAAGAGGGGCTGCAGGAGTCACGGGTGGCAGGACCACAAAACCCAACTCAGTACCTATCCCTGGAGAAAAGGCACTGCTGCGAGTGCTGGTACCATCGACAGTGCAATTCTCTAACCTCTCCCAAATGAGCCTTCGTCTCTCCTCAGTAGCGGCTTTCTTCTCCTCTTCCTCTATAAAGCTGCTTTCACAAGCCAATAGCAGGTTCTCGTCCATCTCAAAGAACATCTTGCGTACATTCATGGTGACGTTTAGCACTGACCGGTTCCAGTGCCACCTAGCATTCCTCTCAAGTGCTGGATAGATCAATGGCAGAATCACCTGCCGGTTTTGCGAGATCATGTTCACTAAGTGGTCGTTGTTTGATAGAAATAATGCCCTCTCGGCTACCTGTCAAATTGAGGTAAAACTCAGAAATTGTCTAATGTAAATTATGGTTGCAACTCGCAAGTAAAATGGGAGTTAGGATCCATAAGGGCAGGGCTTATTTCAACTCAAGAGGAGGAATATAGATATAATCACTAGAGTCTTATAATCTAATTTTTATAGGCATCTGGCCATCTACATGTTCAGCTCCACACTATGTACCAAGCAAATGGTAACTCAAAAATTCATAGGCTGAATTCCATATTGAAGACTTATGAATTATGGATGATGGAATAATAAATATATAAGGCGAATGCCATAATTTGAACATAAAATACAAAGGCAACTTTCTCATATGAACTCACAAATGGACATATCCGAATGGACCATGCAAAAGAGCATTCTTTTTATTGTTTGATGTGTAAGGTACTTCATGATGTGGATGGTATGCTAGAACATACAATTTAGACCTGATACAAAATTATTGGATACAGTATTCTCATATTTTGAAATAAAAATCCAACCCTCTTTATGGGAATATGTGACCATTTGGTAGACTTGTAAGACACGTATAGTGAACCGCTACATCTAAAAGACTGCTAGTGAAATATATGTACATCAGTATATCATTGTTTATATACACCACAGTATCTAGTCTCAATTTCATGTACACAATACCTATTCATTTAAAAATACAAAAAGGGGTGGGATATATAGTCTTTTATGTATTTTGCATATAGTAAGCTTCTACTTTGGAGAAGTCAGATTATGCTGATTTTTTATGTAGCATACTCCTAACTATTGCTATTATCCTGTCTAAATTAAACACAAATCAAACAAAAAAATATTTAGACATTTATCGAGCTGTCAAAGTTCATTTAGTTAATATCATAGTCTAAGTACAACATGGTCAATTATTAATTGGTTTAGTCTAAGCTTGTAAAGGGTGCATGATATAAGCAAACACAACCACTGTCGTAGATATAGTAAACACCCAAAATTAGGAGGTCGAAAATTTGCTAAAGGTAAAAGAACCCCTCAAATAAGGCACCTGTAGTATCTTCAAAGATCTCGCCCTGCATTATTTTGTTTACTATACTACCCTCTTTCGGTCTGATACACGCCTACCTGAATTCACTAGAATTTCTTCACTGCTTCGGAAAAAAATTGGTTTGACATTTTTTCTATCTTAATCAAACCAGTATATTTAAAACAAAATGTACCTGAAAATGAGAGCTATTGAGACATTGCGCAAGCCGCCTAAACAATGGCACCATGCACTTCTGAAACTCGGCCATTTCAGTCGATTCCAAAACCTCCTCCAATTCTCCCAAAAACATCATCTCCTTCTGGCTATTCGTCACTGGCCAATACTTCAACAACCCCCTTATTACCGTGCTTGCCAATTTTGGCTCCTTCTCAATAAATTGCATCACGCAATACGTCAGTTGCGGCAGGTATGTTCCCATCACCTTCGGCTTGTGCAGTGGTAGCAGCGCCTTCCAGAGAAAAACCTTGTGCTCTTCCTTCAATGGTTTTGCAAACCCACTTATCACACTGCCAAAGACCTCTAGGAGCTCTGCTATGCCGTTGTGCCGTTCAGTTTCAAACACGAACCGGTAAAATATGTTGCTTACTTCTTTTCTTATGAATGGCCGGTGTGACATGAATTTTCCATAGATTCGATGTAGGATTGTTTTTAGGCAATCCCTCTCTCTTGGATCCTCTGAGTCGAATAGGTCAAGTAGTTTTGACACAAACGAGTTGTCCATGTATTTTCTTGCGATTTTTGCATCGACTAATGAAGAGGTTACGAACTTCAGTAGCAAGTCGTACACGACTTGGAGGTGGAACCATGATGGGTCAAATACTGGGTCATCTTCTTCCATCTCGGCACCACCAGTAGGGCCTGGTTTGGATCGGATTTTTGGGGGGAAAACCCGAAACAAATTTATGGAGAACATTCTACAAAGTGCGATCATCATGGGCTCGGTTAATTGTTCGTTGCATGAGGTTAACAACTCGACTACTTCAATGAGAGCTTGCCTTTTAAATTCTTTATCCTCTGAATAATCCTTGGCTCGGTCTGAGAAATCGCATGTTATGCAGCAGAGATCTAATTTTTTGAGGAATAGTTGTTGGGATTCCATGATTTGGGTGTAGTTTGAAGTTGATTCGGTGTCGGTTGGGAGAACACTAGAAGGGGAGATGACCTTTGAATTTGATTTGTCGGATTTATCTAAACATGTGGCATTGGCATTGTTGTTGTTGGGTGAAGAATTTGATCCAACAGAGATGGACTTGGATGATTTCCAAGCCAATTTGACAAGAATGTGCTTCCACATGTCGATTTGGTTGAGCAAAAATAACCAATTTCATACATACATCTATATCTAAAATGAATACAAAAGAGGCATATTTTATTCTACCTTCGTCTTTTGTGCCTCGAATGTGAGAATCAAAAATACATGACTGAAGAAGCAAGCGAGAAGCAAATGTGGGTCGGATCTGTGCAGATGGCTGAAATTTGATCACACTTAGTCCCTAGCGGAAGGGAGGGAGGCCGAAGCCGAAGCCGAAGGAATGGAGATGGAAAGGGGAGAAAGATAGATCTAAGGGAAGGAAAGGAAAGGAAAGGAAAGGAGAGATTTGATTTGCGCGATTGGATTGGATTGGAATTGGATTAGGGACTGCTCTTGCTCTAGGCCTCTAGGGAGAGAGAGAGAGACCGAGACGGGAATGCCTTTTTGTTCGAGTCGATCGAGTCCGTTCCATCGGAGTCGGAGTAACACAATATTTCTTGTTAGATAACGACCGTCCGATCAGAATTCGAGCCAAACCAGACCAGACTGAGGTCAGGACTGGAGGTGGATTGTGATCGACGGTTCGAATCTAAACAGAAATATTCTGTTATCTTGGTCCAATCCATTAATCCAATATCCATCCATCCATCCATCCATCCGTAACACGTAACAGTAAGAGTGACTACAAGTGGAATCCAGTGCTAAGCCTCCTAAGCTAAGGTTTCCCATTTCACTTTCAGCCTTTCAGGAAAGAGCTTCAATTAATCATCTCCAGTTTTCTTCACTGGAGGTGTTTCCGACCGCATCATCTCCTCTCCTCTCCTCTCCTCTGAATTCAATTCAATTCAATTCAATGTGGTTGTGGTTGTCAATAAAAATAAAAACAAACAAACATTCCGCATTCCACATCTTAATTACCAGAAATAATATATGTGTCAGAAAACAACATAAATAAACAAATCACCAGAACATATATATCTTAAATGTCAGTGTCAAATAGACTAATACAATGAAACATAAACAAATTCATAGAGCTAATTGGGCTGCCACCAATTAATTAATTAATTAATTAATAATTTCGTATCAATCAAACGCTAGCTGCATGCTTTTTTTACTTTTTATTAATGTAATAACAATAGAGTACGTATTTCTTTCTCCAAGTTGTTTTTTGTTTTGTTTTAAAAAGTTGAACTATTAATTAAGTTGCTTGATTTATGAAAAGTAGTTTAGTTTGTGTATGAATTATCACTTTCACGGGAATTAATTAATGTTTTACTTTTCCTTAATTTATTGTATTAAGGCTTTTATGTGCGGCCATTTTTATTAATATTCCCTATAAAAAAGAAAATTTTAAAAATAACTCTGCAATTAATTTTTTTTTATTCATGTCCTGACCGTCAGGCCCACGGGCGGCCCATATTCCTAATGAAGTGCCCGGACCACGGGCGGGTCACAAGCACAGTGGGGCGCCCCCCCCCCCCCCCCCCGGGCGGTCCAAATGGCCTATTATTAACCCCAGCCGAACCCTTCCCTCTCCTCCTCTCTGCCTCTTCCCCTCCGCACCAAACCAAAAAACAAAAACCGCCCAACCCCACCTCCCCTCTCCGGCCAACCCCTCTCCATCTCGTTCTCTCCTTTCCCTCAAGCCGCTTCACCGAGCCGCTGCACCGAGCACCACCACTGCCTCTGCACCGAGCTTCTCATGTAATTTTTTTTTCGATTCAATAAGTTTTCAATTTAGGGTTAGGGTTAGGATTTTGGTTTGAATTAGTTCAATTGTTGAATTTGTTGAATTGTGGCTCGATAATGGTTGAATTAGTTCAATTAGAGTTGTTTCGAATTTGTTGAATTGCTCGAATTAGTTGAATTGTGGCTCAATAATGGTTGAATTAGATTTGTTTCGAATTTGTTGAATTGCTCGAATTAGTTGAATTGCCTGGATTGGTCGAATTGAATGTGATATGGTTATTATGGTGAAATTGCTTGAATTTTTTGGATGTGCTAGGGTTATTTAGGGTTTATGGTTGTAAATTGCTTAAAAATATAGGGTTTATGGTTCAATTTAGGGTTATTACGGATTAATTGCTTGAATTATTTAAAAATTTAGAGTTAGGATTTATGGTTTAAAAAATTTAGGGTTGAGGGATGTTTGAAGTTAGTTGACGAAATATATGTCTATATCGATACAAATTAATTTCAAGTAAAACAAATCATTTTGAAATATATCAAAAGTTGTTTAAAAATTACATATTTTTTTTTCAAGTAAATTGCATGTTTTTCGATTTTATTGCAAAATTTTGCATGCATTTTGAGATTTTTTATTTAAATTGTTGCATGCATTTTGAATGTAAATCTAATTATATGATTTGCAAAAGATAATGATTAATTTTATTGAAAATAAAACAGTTACTGTATGTTTTTGTAGTTTTCTTTTTTCATATAATAATTAATATATTCTAGCATAATTTCACTAGTATTTAATTGATAAGCATCAACATGTAACTTGTTAATTTCTGTACTTCTGACACTTATACAAGCATATACAATAAGTTTAATTTTAAAAAGTAAATTTGACAATAATTTTTATGTTAATTATATAATTAATATATTATATTCTTAATATATTAAATACTTATTCTTATAATATTATATAATTTGTATATTTTGATTAATAATTATTATATAATTTTTATATTAATTATATAATTAATATGTTATATTCTTAATATATTTAATAATTATTATAAAAATAATATAATATATTATATTTATTGTATAATCATTGAATATATTAATATCATACAATTAGGAGTTTATTATAATTAATTAACCATTTTATGGTTTCAATTGCTTGAATTTGCAGTTGAATTAGGGTTTGAATTTGGTTGAAAATATTTAGAAATTATTTAAAATTGCGAATAAAATTTGATTTTCTTAAGTTGTTATTGATTAATATATATTTTTTGGTTAATATAGTATGCCCAGGTCTAGACGGTGGGGAGTACGACCTGAGCTTGCAGCGGGTCCAGCTGGAGCGGGCGGATCCTCGGTGGATCCGACTGGAGAGGGCCAGTCGTTATATGAGGATACGACTGGTAGGGGATTTGAGGATCTGATTGGAGCGGGACCGTCGTCTCAGGCCGGTTTTACAGATGGCGTGCATGATCCTGACACATTTAGTCCTCTTCTATGGACCCATCATGTTAAACACCGCATCTCATTGGCATCTCTTGAGGTACGTGATTTTTATACTTAATGTAAATAATACTAAAAAAATGGCACGATTTGAGTCTGACAAATTGATAATAAATACAGGATGATGTCATGCTTACGGTGAGGCACCGCAGGTCTGAGATTCCGTTCGTTCCCCATAAAGAAATGGAGAGATACCTCTTGAACCTTGGGTTGTATCAGCTTGCCACCATACCGCAGAGTAAGATTGATCAGTCTCTGATGCATGGTCTAGCAGAGAGATGGCGACCTGAGACTTATACATTTCATCTCCCGGTCAGGGAGATGACAGTCACCCTTGGTGATGTGAGCGCCTTATGGGGTTTACGTATTGATGGCGACCCTATAGGTGGCATCTCAGACCATCCAGAGCTGCAGAGGATGATACCGGAGTTGTTAGGGTGTGATCCAAAAAATCTGCAGAAGAACTATAAGAAGAAGAAGGGGGAAGAGGAGGAGTTCCGGTATTCTGGGTACTGTATTTCTCTAAAGGCACTCCGGACTCACTTCTTCCATAATCAAATATTTCCTGAGACTACTGACATTGAGGTGGTCAGGAGGTACCATCACACTTTTTAAAGTAAGTAGTTCATCAATAAATCTCAATTATTTATATTGATTATTTTCTATTGCAGGTATACTAGGGCGTATGTACTGGATTTGTGTGGTGCCGTCATGTTCGAGGTTTCCAGCGGTGATGCAGTCCCGATTATGTATCTCTCCCTGCTGAGGAATATGGAGAATGAATCGAGATGGAACTGGGGTGGAGCTGTTCTCGCCCACTTATACAGAGGCCTGTGTCATGCTTGTCTGGTAAGTCTGTATTAATATACGTTGTTATTGAAGGTTGGATAAGAAGCACCGAGTTCTTATTTTAAGTTAAATTTTCAGGTGAAGAATAGACAGATTTTTGGACCGCTTCTTCTGCTCCAGCATTGGTCGTGGTCACATCTATCCGTAAATCGGCCAGTTATACCATTACCACATCCCCGATGGAGAGTTCCTGACCCAGACAGATGCCTCGCGTACGGTGCCATATGGGGCTGTCATCAGAGTTATGAAGAGACGGGAAGGGGAGTTTCTTATGTCCGGGGTCAGCTCCAGATGCTCCGAGATGCGAATATCGACTGGTTTCCGTATCGTCCATTCTATCGTGCATCCCTTCTGAGCCGACTGACATTAGATCCAGAGCAAATACGACTATGGTATTATCGGGGACCGGTCGTTTGTTACTGGATAGTGGAGTACCACTACCTGGATCGTGTATCTCGACAGTTTGTCTTAGATGCTTTCATCCCGGAGTACCCGCTGATGGGTAAGGATGATACTGATAAGTTTTACAAGTAAGTATCTACTTAATTTCATTATCACCTTAATAATGCCACCGTTTACATCTTTTCTAATTAATTGTACCTGCAGTACGGCGCACACTAAGAGCAAAGTCGACTGGAGCCAGCACTTCATCTTGGAGTACGACCGGGCTCGACATCCGGAGCAGCACTTATGGAGTCCGCCATCAGCTGCATCGTTGGGTGCTGGTCCCGGAGATTTGAGATATGCCGTATGGTACCAGAAATGGGGCATGTCGTCAGTGTACCTTACAGGCCATTATGGCGACATCCTTCGACGTAGACTGATAGATTCATCTAGCAATTACATGCCTTGGGGTCCGATAAATGCTCGCGCAGTAAGTACAACTGAAACATACTTTAATTAAAAATTTCAAATTTTAATTGCTTACTATTGTAATAATCATGTTGTGTGCAGCTGTTGACAGCTGTGAGAGGAGTTGGACACAGCCTGGCGTGCATGGCGAAGGATGCTTGGCGGTACATAGGATGCCAAATGCTCGAGCACACTGCACCAATCGTGGAGACAGGCGATTTTGAAGGCCGCCTCGTTGGAATGATGCGCAATTCTGGGTAGAACATCAATTGGCGAGAGATAAATAAGGCACCACGAAATCTGAATTATCAACTGGAGGCCATCTACGCTCATGATATGCTGCCACCTCTTACAGGTATTTACCGGTTAATATTAAAAGTATGACACACACAATGATTTTATTTTCGCCCAATTATTTGTTGTAACTCACTTAATTTTTAATTATGTAGATGATAACTATGGTTGGGCGTTCCACCACTGGGTGTTGAATACGCAAGGATGGAACGCTTACAGAAATAAATATGGAGTTCCGATAGAGCTTGGTCCGGTTAGTTACCGTTTTATATTATTGATTGCTGAGTCATTTGTATGTAACAAAACTGACATTATTTTAATTTAGGATGGAGCACCTCGTTGGAATGCCGAGTCCAGTTTTAGCGTGGATGAGCTGCCCCCATTCGATACAGATGCTGAGGACATTGGCTCCCACGGACCACGATATGGAGTGGAGATGGAGCACGACTATGAGGCTGGTGGGAGTGCATCTCAGGCTGCAGATGGCTTTGTCTCTGCATTATTTGGTACACCGCCTCCTGCCACATATGCTGCAAGTTGGGAGGAAGATCCATGGGAGCTGCGTACAGGCCCGGCACCCGCAGAGTCAGCTGGTCTATTTGATCCATGGACAGCCGGTACAGGTACGCATCACATGTATACGGGAGAGGAGGATGAGGATATAGGGGAGGAGGATTTAGGAGATGCGAGTCCACAGAGGCAGACACAGAGGCGCGTGCAGCCGCACATGGATGGCAAAGGAATAGCGGCTCGTAGGTTGTCTCCCTCCGGAAGGAAACGACGATGATGATTGGAGAGTTTTTTTTATTGTGATAAAGTTCTGACTGTTGTATTTTGAGTTTGAGACTGTTGTGTTATATGTTTGTGGTTGTGTTGGCATTATGATATCTTTTTTTTTATTATTTATGACTGCATTATGATATATTTTTTTTTTATTATTTATGACTGCATTATGATATCTTTTTTTAAAATTATCACAACGTAGTGCTGAGTTAGTCTAAAATAGTTCAACAATACAATTAAAGTACAACAATACACTTACAGTTGAACAATACAATTAAAGTTCATAGCTTAGTTTACACTAGCAAAAGAGTAAATTTATCTACCCGACGCCCGAATAAACTAAAAAAATGATTAGATTTTCTTGTACCAGCAGCAGGTGCGGCATTACTTGTAGATGCTTGGCTCGCAGGAGTGGGGGTTGTGTTCTACCAGTTGCTTCAACAACAACTATAGCATTTTCTCTTTCATTATCTGCGTTTATGGCATCTGAACATAATAATACAATTCAGTTATTACCATAATGAAATCATAAATTAATAAAACATAACTGCAATGCATCTGAACATAACAAAAAAACATACCTGCAATGCATCTGAACATAACAAAAAAACATACCTGCCATGCGCCTGTCGAAAACAGAACAACGAGCTCAATTTTCCGACGATCGTCTACCACCCATCTCGTCCATGGTCATTACAACACGTTTGTGTCCCCTCCTCCCCTTTCTTATCCACCTTTGCAAAATTTCTAATCATCTCTACCACCCTTCTCGGCTTTTTCTTTCTGCAATTTTGTCTAAATGTTTCTAGAACCTACTTGTCATTTTCGGTTGCCTTGGAAAAGTTCTCCGCAACGTGTTGCATACACAACCTATGCACACACTGCCCAGTACGCGTTGACCAACCGTAATCTTCACGATCAAAAACATATTTTATTCCTTTGTGCTGGTCTGATATCACACAGAAAAATTTTCCTTCCCCAATCACCCGTCTTCTTAAAAACTGCATAAAGAATCCCCAGTTCTCACCATTCTCTTTTTGAACAATTGCAAAGGCCAAAGGCAACAACTGGTTCTCAACATCATATGCACATGCTATCAGTAACCTCTCCTCATAATGGCCAGACATGAAGCATGCATCAATGCTGATAACGGGTCTGATGTATGGCACAGCTTAGATACAAGCACCAAAAGCCCATGCTATGCCCTTGAATTGTTGAGCTTCCTTTATTAGCACTCCCTCCTTATCAAAAAAGGGGCCATGCCACCGCTCATATACAGTTCCGACATTTGTACTTGACATGGCCGGGAGCAATGGTGCCAGATAGCCGTATGAATCCTTTCAACTACCAAATATTCTGCAAATGGAAAGTTCGCGACCTCTCCACAGCCTGTTATATTTTGGTGTTACATATTTGTATTTGTGTCTGACTGTTCTAGCCACCGCCTTGATGCTCATAGATGGGTCCTCCTTAATGTCTTCCTCAATTACATCGGCAATTAATGATGCCGCCAGCTGTGAATTATCTGTCCTTGTAGATGCAGACTTGCATGTATGGGGTGGTTCACATTTCTTAATCATCCATACTTCTCCTGAACCCGAAGGGGTTGCAAAAAGATGAAACTCGCACCGCGGGTGAGTTTTACATAGCACAACTAACCTTGTTCGGTCCCTTTTGTGTATTTTACATTCCCAGTTACCGTGAACATGAGTCTCATAGATTTTCTTTATAAGTTCATCTATGTTGGTATAAAGTTGTCTCGGGGCAAGTTCGTCATTGTATACAACAAGAGGGCCAAAATAAGTAATGTCTACCTCTTCAAAAGCTGTGGTATCATTGCATGTGGCGACAGGATGCTTATTTCCCCGACCTCTAATCGGAAATTTGTCTTCCCTGGATAAACTTGGTACATTTGCATCGCCATCTGATAAGTCATCAGATTCCCAGATCCCTTCGTATTCATCTCCCGTTTTCATTTCATTTTCTGGTATGGCATCAATAGCATCAACATCAATATCAATATCAGTTTGATTAACGGGTACCGGTCCTGACTCTAGCATAGTTGGAAATCTAGGGATTATGGGTGTCTGTCTGGGTGGTGGTGGTAACTCTTCAATATTTTCAGGAGAGTTGTGGTGGTACCATTGGTTGGCATAAGGAGAGTGGTGGTGGTATCCCTGGTTGTCATAAGGGGAGTTGTTGTGGTATCTCGGGTTATCATAAGGGGAGTTGTGGTGGTACCCCGGGTTGTCATAAGGGGAGTGGTGATGGTACCCCTGGTTGTCATAATGAGAGTGGTGGTGGTACCCCTGGTTGTCATAACCCGAATTGTCATAACCTGAAGGTCCATCCCCAGCCACACTAGAAGGTCCAGCCCCAGCACGGGGAACCCTCTTTGAATATATGTCAATTACCGAGATCCCACTAGACTCAAATTTAGTGTACACAACTCTCCATAAATTCGCATCTGTTATTGGAAACCTCACAAAGTAAGGTCTACCCGCCCCACCCCTTTGTGAGTTATCAATCCGTGTAGCCAATTCTATTTCATACCTATTGGGATTTACAGCAGTCTTTTCGTATATTAGCTGCTTGAGTTCTTGAAATGTGATATTTTCATTAACCTCGAAGCCAAATGCAGCATCTTTCGTGTAATACACGCCATCTACACCCTTCTGTAGCTTGCCGCCCACATACAGTGCAACTAACATCTTTTCCTTAACAAACTACATTTAAACAAAAATTTAATAAGTATTACAGTAATTGTACAATAATAAATGGCAAATAAAAAAATAAAAACTTGTTGCTAGAGGTAAATGCAACACTTACAGTAATTGAACGATAATTCTACAGTAATTGTACAGCAAATTCTACAGCAATTGTACAACAAATTCTACAGCAATCGTACAGTAAATACTACAGTAATCGTACAGTACATACTACAGTAAATGTACAGTAATCGAACAGTAAATACTACAGTAATTGTACAGTAATCGTACAGTAATCGTACAGTAATCGTACAGTAATTGTACAGTAATCGTACATTAATTGACTAATTACTAAATAATTAAATATAATTTAAATAATACCTGTCGCTTTTCGCCAAAAAAATCACCTGCTTTTGCTGCCGGGAGTGATGGTAATGGTTGAAGTGGGTAGGAGAGAGAAAAAACGGGGTTATAAAAGCATGCATAATGAACCGCCCGTGGGGGGGAGGGGGCGCCCCACATATCATTTGACCCGCCCGTAGGTGTGGCGCCCCACTGTGCTTGTGACCCGCCCGTGGGCCGGGCACTTCATTAGAAATATGGGCCACCCGTGAGCTTGACGGTCAGGGCATGAATAAAAAAAAATTAATTGCAGGATTATTTTTAAAATTTTTTTTTTCATAGGGGATATTAATAAAAATGGCCATTTTATGTGTGTTGCGTCTAACCCATGCATTTCTCTATTATTTATTTTATACTCCATCATTTACGTAATATAAAACAAAACTATATCATCTATCAATTTTAATTTTATTCGAATGAATTTCAATATGTGATGTTAGAGATGTAAAAACATGACATCATGAGCGACACATTACGACACGGTACATTTTTCTCAATATACACACGTCAGTCGTATGATGTATCTATTTGTGTGCCGTGATCATTTTTTGAAAAAATAATAATAATGTAAAAGTTGACCTAATTACATTATTGAACGACATCAAATATAATACAAACATGACACGGCATATGACCAAATGTAACTATACGTAATGAAACAGCATAAAATTTATATCATTATTTATCAAATAACAGTTAAGATTTTAGACAATAAATTTAGTTTTTTACACAGTATTGTTACAATATTATTTATTGAGTAAAGCTTTTTCTCCTCATGATTTTCGTCTTATTTAATCAAAAGTATAGTTTAAAAAAAAAATAGAAATTGAGATTTTCTATAAAGATGCAGTAGTCTAGCTAGTTGGCATTCAAGGTTCAAGTCACGACCAAGACACAATTTTATTGTTTTTACTAAAAATAAAATAAATTGATAATAAACTGTTGGAAACAAAAACCTAACTAAAAATAATTTTTTATTTATTTTATATATCATGTTATGGATAAAAATTTGGGAACTATTTGATAAGCCTGATTATATATAGAGCAAACAAGGATATTTTCTATCTAATATAATTCTAAAGCAAGCTAGAAAGAATAAAATTAAGCATGCATGGTCGCCGCAAAAGAAGCAATATCATAAAGTCATAATATATACATCATCGTGCCTTACAATTAATGTGTAATACAAAACCATTATTCTCTCTTATTATTATTAATTTATTATTATTATTATTTGGATAAGCATATATAAACCAAGATGTTTGGAAGATATGCATAAACTAATTAAGCTTTTATACATCTCATATATATTCTCATCCACATATATAACACCCAATAAATTTAATATTTTATTTTCTTGAAATTATTTTGGACTTACATATAAAATAAGAAAACATAAAGGTTTAAAATGTAAAAAGGTAATTTTAAATAAAAAAAATAAAATAAAGACCAACGTGACACAATTGACAGTTACCACGCGGTCCATGGGTGTGCCCCACCGTGCTCTCTAATTGACTTTAATTCAATTAGAGAGGGGATCAGACTAAACCAAAAGAAAAAAGAAAAAAGAAAAGAAAAGGAAAAATGGAAGAAAAAGAAAGAGAAAAGAGGAAGAGAAAGGGAAAAGAGATATCTTGATAAAAATTCTTATTCGATTATATGTTCGATTGGAATTTGGATTACATCGTACTGGTTCTGAATAATTGTAGTAACTCGAATTGGATTTATGTACTGATCGCTATATGGTAATCGAATTTCTCTATAATATATGTTTTCGAGTTGTGTGGTCAAATTAGATGTTTAAATTGAGTAATGGATTATGAGGGCATATTTAACGGGATAGAGAGGCTTATGTTTCAATTTCATGTCTGGTTATCTCCTATTCGATTTAGTTTTTTTTTTGGAATTGATTAAATAGATTTTAGTGTATAAGCTAAGCTTGAGATGATTTAACTCAAAATTTGTATGATTGTATACACTAATTAATTGATTTGCTTGAGGCCTCTCTTTTATCCTTGTGTTTTCTTTAATTGAATTTGAACTTGAAATATTGTGATGTGCTTACCTTTGTAACAAGGTTATCTGGATGATTTAATTTTCAGATTTTTGGTTTAGAGTTCCAACCTAAATCGTAACTGTCGATATCAAGCTCAAACCAGCTTGTACCTATGCATTGTTACCATTTTCCTTGTGGTTTGATATTTCTTGTTATTTGCTAAGATTAACTGATGAACGTTGAGGGTTTAGAGTGCCGGTACTCGTCAGTACCGGTCTCAATGTATTATGTTACCATGGGCTTAATTTTAAACAAAATAGGATAAAGACGACATAATTTGTGAAATACCTACGAATTGATAAAACTAAATATGTCAGAGGGGCCTTAATGCAAAGTTACATGAATACTATAGAAATCAGTTAGAAATTAAAGAATGAAATTGAATTGGATGTAGGGGCTTCGGCTTGATTAAGAAACATGGGCTTTGGATCTTTTTAATTGAAATAGATAAACTAAAGAAAAATAATCTAGATTAGAGTTGTCTGTACTCTTCAGAAATAAAAGAAACATGGAATTAGACTATGTTTATTGGATTATTAAACTATTTGACATTTAAATATTGGTCTTAACCAAAATGAAAAATATTAAGGGAGTCATTAAATAATTAACCCAAAAGATGTCATAATTAAAATGATTATCTCTATTACTTAACACTGATTGGAGATGTGATTATAAAGGTATATAATACTTGGAGGATTTAAAAGATAGCACTAAACAAGGCACAATAAAGATAGAGATGGATGAGACAAAGTGTACAGGAAGAACATACTGATAGTGACCTCTCATGTTGCCCTAAGATATCAAGTGCGAGGTTATTAGATTAGTCTGAGATTCATGACTAGGAATTAAATCGTAACTCGCTGTGCATTTTGAATATTTGATTGACTGCATTGATTGAACTGTTACATCATATGCATAGCCCAATAAAATTGAAACTGAATTACAGGTAAGTCTATTGACTGTCATGTTGTTATTGTTTATCGATTGAATAATTCTTATTGCAAATGATTGATTGAGACCATATTGATTAAATTGATTGAATATTAATACTGTAATCCTTGAACCTCCATATAATGGAGAAAAAAGATTAATATATCGTAAAGTCTAACTAGCCACTAGACTTTACTCCAGGACCCTTATGCGCATATGGTGAATGGCCCCAACTAAATCCAGTACCGATTGGATAGGAGATATTGAATAAATGTGAATTGTGACTGTAAGACTAATGAACTGTGGTAACTGTCTTATCAATGATTTTCTTTCCGATAATGACAGTATTATGATATTGATTTCGTATTATTTCTATTAACCAATTGTAAGGATAGTTATAACAGTATAAGCCTAATACGACACTGTCAGTGTTACCATACTAGAAATTATAAAGTTAAGAAACCAAACATTACTAGACTTTATGGTTTAAAAGACATTGACCCAAACCATCTATTCTGATAAGATTTTTGGAGTTCTGATTTATTTATCTAATTTATGTTGTTCAATTGGATACTATTATTAAGCATTTGCATTCGTAATTATATAATTAACTGTTTATTTCTCGGGCGGTGATTTCATTCTGAATATAGATTTTCTTCGAATCCAATAATCCGAGTGGCAATCAGCACTAAGAAATAATTTATTATTTCTCACTCATTTTTCTTTGTGGGTTACAGGTTTATTATACGAAGATAAAGAGCGCTTCCGGGTAATATTTGACAGCAGGGCCACCTAAAGGTATGGGACTTGGGTTTATTATATCTGACAGGGTGCAGAGAATATATCTATAGCATCATCCACTATAAAATATCAGATAATTATTGTAAATAAATTGAGATGTGGCAAAAATAATGGATGCTATTGGCAATGCATAAAAAGATCCATGCCTTATGTTATGTTAATTGAATGGTAAATAGACGTGGTAGAGATCGTCGCACCTCCGGATCGGGGGTGTGACAACATACCACATGGGGCTAATTATAGGTTTGTAATATAATCAAATAGAGGGACCTACCTAGCTAACATATATATATATATATATATATATATATAGAGGTTGGCTACTATGCTTATATAAGCATATTCCCACATATGCTTATAACTCATTTTTGTGCTTCCAATGTCCAAATGGTCGATCTGAACCATTCATCTTGTTCTCCATATTAATATGTGCTTGGAAACTAAATTTTACATTTTTCTGAATTTTTTTACTATTTATTAAGCTATTTTGAAAATCGCTGATCCAACGGTGGCTGCACAAAACAGTAAAATCAGCAGCCACCGTTGGATTAATAATTTTCAAGTGGCTTAATAAATAGTAAAAAAATTCAGAAAAATGTAAAATTTAGTTTCCAAGCCCATATTAATATGGAGAACAAGATGAACGGTTCAGATCGACCATTTGGACATTGGAAGCACAAAAATGAGTTATAAGCATATGTGGGGATATGCTTATATAAGCATAGTAGCCAACCTCTATATATATATATATATATATATATATATATATATGGATCACTACCAAACAGTAATACCAGTTAATTGCATATTAAATTGGAATGATAAGGAAAAATTAGAAAACACATCGGATACAGTAATATGAGAGTTAGAAATGATTCTAAAAAGATTAGAAAAAGAACAATATAAAGCACAATTGTCATAACAGTATGGAAGGAAAGAAACAGAAGAACCTTCACCCAAAAGAGGAAAATTGAGCATATCCTAATTAATGAGGCTTCAACCGATGTGCATAACTGGAGCTTGTTCAGTTAGGAGAGATAGTAGGGGAGGGGGTTTGGATATTTTAGAAGCATTTTTAATATTACTGGATGAACTTTTTAAGAACTGAGTAGTTCGATTCAGTTCAAACATTGTTACAAGGGTCACTTGATCCAAATAACACACCTGTAAATAACTTTCTATATCAATATATCTTAGGAAAAAATTTCCACTAACTCTAAAAAAAAATGTTAAGTAGCTATTACAATGAATGAATTATGCACAAAGCAAAATCAGCATGGCTGAGGATTGCCATTATTAATTAGAAGATCAGTCAAAAGAGTCATAATAGTATTTTTTTTTTTTTTTTATATGTATATATCTAGAAAGACATTACATATATATTGCATATGCCATATGTGAATTTATACGCGAATTCAAATATAAAGTTTGATTTTATAGTTTTTACTACACATTTCATTATCAACAAAAATAAAATATAAATTATAGCTAAAACTGCCCATTGACTAGGCAGTATGGTGTAAAACCCCAGTCTTCTCTAGAGATGAATAAGGAGACTCGTAATCTGTGAACTGGTAAGAAATGGCTCGCTCCTGCTTAGCGCAGCGGGTGTCCGGGTGATAAGTCTCTTATAAATTTCACATTTTTCGTTGAGTTTTTCTCTCTTCTGTCCACTCAAAATTCATTCTTACACCAGAGAAGACATTGAGTACAGTATTCACTATAAACAAACAATTGGTAATGTATGCCAATCCAATACAATGGTTGTTATTAATTGTCTGAAATTTTTACATTGAGAAACATAAATATAATATTCTGATGCTCACTCACACAACAACTTAAAAATCAATTTAACATGAAACACCAAAAAACTACTACTAATTTCACTGAACAGCAGATGTCAAAAAACATATTAACTAATACAAGCACGACAACGATGAAAAGGGAAGGAAATAAAAATAAAAAAAAACTTTTGTAATTAGAAGGTTTCCACATCAAATCTTTAATATTGGATTTGGATTTAGCCCCATCTAAATACAAAGATATTCCATTATTTACCCATTAGATGATTATTTTAATTAAAAAAATGTAATTGTAATTGATAATATAAAATGTGAGTAATTCCGAAATGACAATCTTATTCCTCATTACCAGCCCATGCCCATCTCTTTCTTCTTTCTCAGTTTTTATGGGCTGTACCTGTTTTCCTACCTACTGTCCAAGTCCAATTAGTTTCAAGAGAAAACAAACAAACAAACAAACAAACAAAAAAATCAAGCCAGCTTCACTCGGTCACCCAAAAAAGAAAATCTTTACCTTTTTCCTTTTTTGTTTCATCTTATTTCCACACAGACAGTATAAAGTATAACATACTGTAGTTGAGCAGACTCCTCCTATATATATATGTATATATTCATATAATAAATTGATTAGCTAACATAAACTCACTAATAGACCAACCTTGTCATAAAATTTCAAACAGCCAAACTTGAGATTCCATAAAACATAGACAAAAAACTGTACACGGTTTAATATCATGATGAACCCAAGCAGCTGACCCTTTTCTTCTTTTCTCCTCCAAAGTATATATATGATATGTTTCCTTCTAAGGTGAGTTTACCAACTTATCCTTGAGATGCTCTTGGTGCTGTACAACCACCAAAATATTTCATATTAGAAAATTAAAAGAAAGCAGAAACAAATTAAACTTACTGAACTTTTTTTTTTTTGTTGCTCTTTTTAATTCATAGAGTAAATAGTTAAGTAATAACTATGTACCTAAGTTAATAGCCTCAGAGCTCTTCATGAGACGTACACGCTTGCATGCATCAACAAACATTCTACAAAAGGAAAAGAAAAATAAGAATGTTTACAGCAAAATAATTACATATTTTGTAATGTATCTGTGTTGGGCATTATACAGATGAACTATAACAGCCATAATAACCCAGTCTGCGTACCTATATTGGCTATATTCGGTTTATAGGAGTTTGACCATCTTTACAATTTGTATCAACAGCATAACATGTTATCTAACTAAGAAACTAAACAAGGAAACTAAATTAAAATTGGATAAACATAAACCAAACTAGAGATTGTGAACACAATTTTGTGTCCCAAGTACCAAGCAAAGTTGCAGCCTATGTAGACAAATAAACTATAGATTGTAAACACAAACTAGTACTTACAGGGACAAGTCAACTAGTATAATTTTAATTTGCATGTAATAACTAACTGGCATGGTAATTGGTAAGAGAAGAAAACCAAAAACCAAAATTGGAGTGAATTGGAGATAATTTAGAAGAATAAAAGAAAGATGCATACTTCCAAGGGACATCCCCAACCAGCATCCAGTCACCATCTTTATCTTCATAAGTGGGTACATACTCAGTCCCATGGATCGGGTCCACCAGCTTTCTCTCCTCATTTGGATAATTACCTGATGGAACCAACAAATTCAAATGGGTGGTATTAATTAAATTGATAAACTTAATTACTTGTGGTGAAAATGAATTTGAGTTTTGAGTAGAGATGAAAAAAGAGATCGAAAAGAGTACAGACGAATTGTGAAGCAAGAGAACATGTCCTGGAGTGCAGAGAGGAGTTGTTGATATCCACTGTAAGCCTCCAAATCAACCTTCCTCAAATAAGGAGCACCATCAACTGCCACTTTTACAAGCTTGTTCTTGTTTGACCTCATTTTTAGTACTTCATTTCTACGATAATTTCTAACTGGCGGCCATCCCACCACCCGAGCCCTGCACCACCCACCATTTACAAATTCAATTCAATTCTCAGTCTAATTCACCCAAACTTAATTTAAAAAAAAAAAAAAAAAAAAAACTCAATACTCACTTGGGAGGTGGAGCTTTAGCTGAACCTGATTCTCGACCTGAACCAGCAGCCGCGTTACTATCACTATCAGTATCAGGCGACTCGTCAGACTCATCTCCAGAAGCGCCGATTCTCGAGGTCAGATCAACGGTCTTCGAGAAGCCACGTTTCCTCTCCATCTCAGCTCCAACGCCGCGGCCACCACCAGGCAGTCCCAGCGTCAGCGCCGTCTCCTCATAGTCCAACCCCGATGCATCAGACTCCGTCGAGCTCCGCTCCGTCTCTACTGACATCTCTCTCTCTCTCTTTCTCTCTAGGTTTGAGGTTTGAGGTTTGGTTGAGATTTGATTAGCCAAGCTAGCCTAATTTGTTGGTTTTGTTAGAGAGAGAGAAAGAGGAGAAAGAGAAGGTCGCTTTCGATTCCTTGCAGATGCGGTCACCCGTGGTCGGGTGGGTCGGGGTTTGTTCGACTTTCAACCACTCAGGTTACGACACGTGTCAGGTATAATAATTAAGCTTTACTACTGATGGTTATTGGTTGCACCTGGTTCAGTAAGTTGTGAAGGAATTCAATAATATGAAAAGAAAAAGAACGGGAACCGTGAACCAGGCGTAATTAGTGGATTCCCACTTTAGTGGTGGGTCCCAGTGTCGGTTGGAGCCGCTACATTTGCCCCTTTCTTGGGTGATTCCTTCAAATGAGTTGGACCGTCAGATGAAGGAGCAACGGCGATGAGATGAGATGAGTTGAGTTGAGGCCTATTGTTTGTTGGAGGAGTAAAATAGACGTTTCTATTATAAGAAAAGAAAAAGGCGGAGAGGAGAGGAGACATGTGACAGTTTTGGTCTGTCGGGAACTTGTCTCCTTCCTCCAACCGTGGAATGACCAATCTACCCTTGCTCTCGGGCGAGAGATGTTGACGCACTCAGAACGTCATGCCACACAAACAAACCGTAACAGTGAAATCAATAGATAATCGATCCGATGCATGCATGCGCCGTAGGTTTCAATTTACTAAGAGAATCTCAATTAATATACAATTGCAAATAAAAAATAACTGTCAAATAAAATTAATTTCAAATATAATTTTAAATTCTCTACATTCATGCAATTGCATTTTAATTATATTTATGCCACATCAGCGAAACTTTTATTAATTTTTTTCCGTTGACTGATTTATAAATTCAAAATACATAATAACTCTTTCGTTGAGTCGCTCTTTGTTCCTCATCTCTACGATATCCACTCTCCCTCTCTCTCTATTAACCCCATCTCCACGACAGTCTCTTCCTCTCTCTCTCTCTCTCTCCTTCGATCTCCATGAAGCCGAGTCATCTCAACCAGTCTTTGTTTGAATGTGAGTACAGTCCTCCAGTTAATGAGAGAATGGATGTGTCCAGTTCTTGCTTATCAGAAACAGAAAAAAAAAACAATACATTTCTCCCTCTCTCTCTCCTTTCCTCTCCATGAAACAAAACAAAACAATGCGCACTACTAAAACAGATAATAGCAACAACAGCATTCGAAATAACTTGCTTTCAATTCCATGCATATTTAAGATCAACGACCTATTTGGAGCTTATTACAAAGTTTAGGATAAGTGCATCAGATTAATACTACAACAAATAAAGAAATAAAGAATAACAAAATATTTAGAAAATTTGGGCAAGGAGTTGATTTCCATTATCTTCACTGAACTTTTGGTAGCTGTGTGCAACATTAACATCTGATAGGTTTCACTAGACCGATCTCAGGCAGCTCTACAGTTTGTACCATAAAATAATTCATCAAAATTTACAGAACTAATGTTTCAAACTAGATAAATAGTATATATATGCAAATTTATCCTTATACTAATTATCAACTTATTAAAATTCAATGGTTCATGTATTCTAATTTTGTTCGAAATCAGGTCTTAGCTGAATATATGGATAAAAGATAAAGCATTTAACAATGCAGTTAGCATGTCAGCTAAATTTTAAAGGCAACAAAGAAGAACAATAAAAACCTATGTAGGAAAGAATAATCAATCAGTATCCTCCGTTCTGAATTTGTTCCATATGTTCTCAACCAAGTCCTGTTTGAGTTGTTCATTTGTTGATCTATTACGAACGTTCAGATGATTGCTTAGATATTGTTGAAATCCAGCAAGACGGCCTCGAGAAACTTTCGGACTTCCAGCCTTGATACAATCCCATTAACTTCTTCATCAGACCAAATATTATCATCATTAGTATATTTATCTCTTTCGTCCTCCACAATCATATTATGCATTATTACACAAGCTCTCATAATCTCTTTTATAGTATCCTTGCACCACAACCATGTCGGACTACTAATGATAGCAAATCGTGCCTGAAGGACCCCAAACGCTCTCTCAAAATCTTTCCTAGCAGCCTCTTGTCGTTTTGCGAATAAATGAGCCTTGGCTCCTTGAGGTAATGGGATTGACTTCACAAATGTCGCCCAATTGGGATAGATTTCATCTGTGAGGTAATAACCCAAGTTGTAATTATTTTCATTAACATAGAAGGCTACTACCGGGGCCCTACCTTCTAAGACCTCATGAAAAAGCGGAGAACGCTCTAACACATTGATGTCATTCGATGTACCTGGGAGACCAAAAAAGGCATGCCATATCCACAAATCATATGAAGCAACAGCCTCAAGCACCATGGTTGGATGACTATGATCTCCTCTAAGATATTGGCCATGCCATGCAACTGGACAATTCTTCCATTCCCAGTGTATGCAGTCTATACTACCTAACATACCTGAAAAACCGCGTTGTTGCCCTTTGCGAAGTAATCTTTCAAGGTCTTTTGGATTTGGCCTTCGCAAGTACTCATCACCAAACACATCTATAATAGCACTTATAAATCTCTTCGTGCACTCAATTGTGGTGCTTTCGCCAATCCGAATATACTCATCCACGGCATCAGCAGCAACACCATAGGCTAGCAATCGTATTGTTGCTATACACTTTTGTAGGAGTGATAGACCTTGCCTACCAATCGCATCTTGCTTATTCTGGAAATATGGATCATGTGTCGTAACACCATCTACTATGCGAAGAAATAAATTACGCCGCATCCTAAACCTACGACGAAATAACTCCTCATTGTATGTGGGGTTTTCAGAGAAATAATCATCAAACAACTTTCTGTGACCTTCTTCCCGACCCCTCTCAATATACCTTCGTGGCTTCTTTTGTCGATTTGAGGAAGAGGAGCTGTTCAAGGATCGATTATTTGTGGCATGCGTGTCATCAAAGAAATAAGACACAACATAAGGATGCAACAATATATCTTCTATGATATTATCTAATTCCTCGGAAGAAGAGCTCATTTCAGTACAAAGAGAAAATAGTTGTAAATTGTGTTGTTAAAAGTGCTATTTGGATCGCTTAAAAAATAATTCGAATACCTAAAAACGATAATTACATTACTATTGATATGCTATAATTACAGTAGTATCTATAACCAGTCAATGCAAAATCATTAGGGTAATGTGAGAAAGGCAGTCAACAAGTTCATTGGTTGTTTCGATCATATTATAAGACGGAAGGAAAGTGGTCTGAATGATGAGGATACGAAAGTTAGTGCATTAATGTTATATCAGCAGAATGAACCAGTTACATTTAAGTACATTCACTGTTGGGAAGTTTTGAAGAACCAAGAAAAATGGATTAGCTATATGGAATGGATGAACAAGAACGATAAAAAAAAAGGTTCGGGTCGAAAGCGTACTAAGACTCCTAGTTCCACAGACTTGAACTTGCCCGACAGTGACACAGATGGTAATGAAGAAGCAGAAACATTGACGACTCCAGCTAGACCCATCGGAACGAAGGCTGCTAAAGCTGCTTTGTCGCAGAAAAAAAAAGCTTGCAATGGATCCCCAAAACATTGCTGATTTAGATAGAACGGAATACATGAATGCATTCATTTCTGCTATAGATGAGTTGCGAAAGGACAAAAAAGATTATCACGAGGACAAAAAAAGGCAGCACGAAGAGAACAAGCGGATCCACGAAGAGAACATGAGGAAGCACGAAGACAAAATGGAGATGCAATTACTCGCAATAGATCATTCAAAATTGGATGGAGGTCAATATGCAATCTATCAAAGGAGGCTTAAATCTTTTTTGAAGGATGATTGATGGTATTGATGGGCTACAGAGATTAGGCAGAAGTGTCTTTAATATGAATAAAGTTAGTTGATGTATTTTGTTTACTCTTTCACAAGTTTTTGTTTTCAATGAAATGATAGTATAATCAGTTTTTCGATTTTCATTGTTGTTAATTACAAAAGGAATTGGGTTACAATTTGGGTTCAATGATTTATTTTTTCATTAAAACCTGGAACCAAACAAGTGTATTCATTTTGATAAAAACAAAATAGTACTAAAACAGAAAACCATACGTCAGCAGAAGTGGTGGTACTAGCTGGTACATGAAATAATATTATAATAATGAACCTCTTGAGGCTGACTAGTGTTATTGAAGCCACTGTAAGAAGCCCAAAGTTTATTGTCACACCCCTTTGCATGCTCAACCATAGTAATCCAACCTTTATCGAAATCGGACTTGATGCCAAGTATCTGAAAGAATTTGTGTGAGAGGGAGGGTGCTGAAAACATGTATTATCTTCCATGCCATAAAAAAATAATATTTATTAATTGAGGAGATTTCACATATACCTCTCAAAAACTTCAAAATTACAATCCAAATCATGGTGCCAGTACTAAGTTCTTAGCAGAAAAAATATCATCCCAGGATAACAATCCAAATCCTAGTGCCAGTACTAGCAAATTGTGGTAGCCATCAGAGCTGTCAGTGTCACTACCAAGATCAGTCTGTCCTGGAACCAATATAACCTAGTATGCATTCGTTCAATCCTAACTGTACCTATATTATTTGGGAATTAGTTGGTACGAGAATTATAATTTATAAAAATACGTATCATTCTGGGTCTGTGCAGATCCTGGTACTAGAATTACTCTGAGATTGCAAGTGTAGCATAAATAAATAACTACGGGCTAGTATCCTTACCTTGCGAAGTTCAGCTTGATTATGGTAATATGACCAGAGGAAGTCACTCACTGTTTTGATGTTATTATTTTCGAGGAGAGAAGCACGACCTGAGTCAATGTTCTTCAGACTCCCTACTTTGTGCTTCAGCTCCAGCTGGATGGGTTTTTGAGACGCTGCACAAAAAGCAGCATCAAATCAGCAAGGATAATAAATACAAGTATTTGATTTGCACACCAGCATCAACACATACTGGGTATTAAAATCTCTACATTTGTGAAGTAAAAAGGAGAAGGACTATGCTAACTGACAAGACTTCCAAATTCACGCATACATAGTTACAACCATACATTTAGCATATTCGGAAGAAAAAGCATAAAGAAAGTCTAGTGTTTTTGATTGGGGTCTTCGTATAGTTTTATTAGTTGTTTTCAGAATCAACTGACTTGTTGGATTGACTGGCTGATCAGAACAATCTAAATTACCAGTAAAATATAGATATTGGGTTAAGAACTTGAGACACCCTACCACATGCTCTCTAGCTCTTTTATGGATGCAATACTTATAAAATTGTCCAAGAGGACAGGTAGAGATAGAAGAGAAGAGAAGAATGGGCACAAATAAGAAGGGCCGGGCACATTGAACTAAAAACTAACATATGGCAAACCATAAATAATGTGATTTTACCTATATATTTATCTAACACCGCGTTTGAATGAGGAACAGTGGAACAAATACAACGATGAAGAAATTAATATCTAACTTTATTTGGTCGGGAATATTTAGCGCACCGCTCTAATTAATGGATGGATGTTATTGTTATCAGTTATGCTCTTATTAACTTTCAATGACTTACATTCGTTACTTATTAAATTAAGATGTACTATGAACAAAAATAAGAAAATATATAATTCTGCAACCAACCAAAATAAATAAATAAATAACTTACATAGGTCACCATCAGTACTCCATTGCAACCGCGAACGCTGATGCCAGTAGGCATTTATTTGGGTGAGACATCTGTTATATTGATCTTGCACAGCCTTCTGTCGCTCTTGATTACATGTACAGTTAGTTGTACACCATTAACAAAGCCTCCCAATTGAACAAAACGCAATTTAATGCTTTTTCTACAGGAAGAGGACTGAAAATTTCTTTTTGACGCAATAAATTAGCCTAATTATTTAATTACGATATTTGCATTTTAGAATGGAGTACGTCTATTTTTATTTTATTTTTTATAATTGATGAATTATTTCTCTTTTTTTTCTCATTTTTTTTGGGGGTAAATTATGGGTTCATGCCTTCATACGTACATAGATTTCTATTTATTGTATTTGACGTAATTTTCATATCTGTCTCGATTATCAAATAAATTTTTTCTCTTTATATATGTATATATATATATATATATATATCTCTTTAAGTATAATTAATTCGATCTCACGTTCAATTTTTTTTTTTTTTTAAATACAGTCGTGGAGTAGTAGGCCGAGTGTGGATAAACTACTATATATGCATAGTGCAGATTGATCTGTACTATATATTAATTATTTTAATGTTCAAACAATTAATCTAAATTATTCAACATGATCTTAATATGACTATTTATTAAGATGGATTAGATCATTTTGAACGGTTCGGATTATTTTGAAAGTAATTTTTTTTTTGCAAGTACATATTCATGTGGAAATTATTTTGAACGGTTCGGATTGACCGTTAAGATTTTGAAAACTTAAATATTGAGCCGTTGCACGGAGGCCCTCTATATGCTATGCGTAGCATATCAGCATTTTCATATATGTGGATTTGGCTACGGTGCTATGGGTTGCATAGAGGGCTATGGTGTTACGGCTCAATATTCGAGTTTTCAAAATCCTAATGGTCAATCTGAACTGTTCATCTTGTTCTCCATATTAATATGTGTTTGGAGACTAAATTTTATATTTTTTGGAAAAAATTTACTATTTTTTTAGATAGGTAGAAAATCACTTGATCTAAAAAATTCTGCACCAGATATTTGATTTTCTACCTATCTAAAAAACATAGTAAAAAATTTACAAAAAAATGTAAAATTTGGTCTCCAAACACATATTAATATGGAGAACAAGATGAATGGTTTGGATTGACCGTTAGGATTTTGAAAACTCGAATATTGAGCAATAGCACCGTAGCCCTCTATGCAACCCATAGCACCGTAGCCAAATCTCTCTCTCTCTCTCTTTATATATATATATATATATATATATATATATATAGGGGTTGGCTAAATTGCTGCTGGCAGCATTTCGGCCCGAGGTGCTGCCGGCTGTTTTTTTATTTTTTGATGTCCAAACAATAAATCCAAACCGTTAGATGTTTAATCCATATTATAATCTACTTGGAGACCAAATTTTACATTTTTCTGAATTTTTTTACTATTTATTAAGCTGGTTTGAAAACTGCTGATTTCAATGCTGCAGAAATTTACTGAAATCAGCAGTTTTCAAACCAGCTTAATAAATAGTAAAAAAATTCAGAAAAATGTAAAATTTGGTCTCCAAGTAGATTATAATATGGATTAAACATCTAACGGTTTGGATTTATTGTTTGGACATCAAAAAATAAAAAAACAGCCGGCAGCACCTCGGGCCGAAATGCTGCCAGCAGCAATTTAGCCAACCCCTATATATATATATATATATATATATATATATATATATATATATATATAGGAACTTGCTAGCATGTTATGCATAGCATAGAGGGCCTCCGTGCAACGGCTCAATATTCATTTTTCAAAATCCTAACGGTCAATTCGAACCGTTCATCTTGTTCTCCATATTAATATGTGTTTGGAGACCAAATTTTTTATTTTTTGGAATTTTTTTACTATTTTTTTAGATTTATTGAAAATCGCTATTTTTTATGGTTCAGATTTGCTGAAAACAGCGATTTTCAATAAATCTAAAAAAATAGTAAAAAAATTTCAAAAAATGTAAAATTTAGTCTCCAAACACATATTAATATGTAGAACAAGATGAATGGTTTGGATCGACCGTTAGAATTTTAAAAAATTGAATATTGAGCCGTTGCACGGAGGCATTCTATGCTACGCATATTCATATATATATATATATATATATATATATATATATATACAGTGCCTTCATTCTGGTTTTACTGTTTGGTTAAGCCACCGTTGGATCAGCGATTTTCAAAGTGGCTTAATAAATAGTAAAAGAATTCCAAAAAAATAATATAAAATTTGGTCTCCAAGCACATTTTAAAATAGAGATCACATCTAACGGTTTGAATCGATCATTTGGACTTTAAAAATATGAAAATGACTTAGTTGCACGGGAGCCGTGGTGCAAACGTTTTAATATTAGCCAATCTCTCTCTCTCTCTCTCTCTCTCTATATATATATATATATAGAGAGAGAGAGAGAGGAGGGATCGGATGACACCCTTTTTTGGTGACATCGGATGACATCGTCTATTTTTAAAGTTTTCAAAGTCCAAACGGTCGATCCAAACCGTTCAACTTGATGGATATGTTAAAATGTGCTTACAGATCAAATTTTATATTTTTCAGAATTTTTTTACTATTTATTAAGTATTTAACAAAATTGCTATATTCAGACCGTTGAATTTTTGTACCCATCTGAATAAATAGTAAAAAATTCTGAAAAATGTAAAATTTGATCTGCAAGCACATTTTAACATATCCATCAAGTTGAACGGTTTGGATCGACCGTTTGAACTTTGAAAATAGACGGTGTCATCCGATCCCTCCTCATATATATATATATATATATATATATTGAAGAGGGTTCCAATACCTCATACTTTTCATACCTCATATTGTATATCTTCGTTTTCAAAGTCTAAACCTTTGATCCGAACCGTTCAACATAATATTTATACTAAAATATGCATGGAGATGAAATTTTTTTTTACTATTTTTTAAGATAGGTACAAAATTACTGTTTTTGGACCGTTCAAAAAACAATGATTTTCTACCCATCTTAAAAAATAGTAATTTTTTTTTTCAAAAATTATAAAATTTCATCCCTAACCATATTTTAGTATGGATATCATGTTGAACGGTTCGGATCGACAATTTATACTTTGAAAACGAAGATATAAAATATGAAGTATGATGATGTATGAAAGACACGAGACATTGAAACCCTCCTCATATATATTACCAAGGTTGTCTCATTTGATGCATATGACAAAATGTCTATTGTGTTTTTCCGATAAGACACGACACACAAAATGACACGATAAGATACGACACACAAATCGGCCTTGTCACGGCACAACAATACTACATGTGACCAAAACAACAAAAATATATGCCATTATTTGTTACAATTTAAATTTATTACTATCGGTAAAAATTGTTTTTTTTACAACATTATTTATACTTTTCTTTTCAAAATTATCGCTTTTTTTTTCTGAATTTATCTACTTTAAACAAACTTAAAATTTGAAAAAAAGAAAGAAAAGAAATAAAACATTGCTACACATAAATAAATATAACTAAATGTGACCAAATGTTGATATAGCGTGACTTGGTCACAATGTGACATATCATTTATGTGATGTGATAATTAATTTTCTATAATTTTAATCGCAACATGATACATCACGTAAAATCTTAATTTGATGATGACATAAGATAATACACGACTCAAATTACAACGTATGACATGTCACGAATTAACGTCGCGACTTGTGGCATGCTGGACAAGTCAAATATATACGAAGTGATCCGAGGAATCCCATCATGCAGAGGCTTTGAACAAATTCTGATAAAAAGGCGATACTTTGTCATGAGTGCATTCATATATAGTTCCAATGTTGTGATTCGATATATGTTGCATTTTATATTATTTTTAGAGCACTTAATTTACTAGTTGATGTTTTATTGGACACGTACTTTAGCAAGATTTCTATGAAATGGCACTGTTATATATATATTTTATATTAATAATAAACATGGGTGGAATTAACTAGAAATTTAGAATAGAGGGTGTTAAAACTTAAAATTAATGAATAAAACATTGTTAGTGGGAATTGAATTCAGGTTCTCTATCACCACAAAAGAAGCTGTAACTACTAGATTACAAGTAGAGATGTGACTATGTGAGGGACTAAACTAAACTATATACAAAGTTCTAAATTTAAAAATAAAATTTAATTAAATTTTAATACAAATAACAAAAAAATTTAAAATTATAGGATAACTTAGTATCTGTACGGGTAAATATTGATTCACCCCTGATAATAAGATTATGCCTATATATATATGAGCCTTTTCAAATAAGAATAAACTCAAACATTATTTTTGCAACATAAATGTTTCTTTTGAGTGGCGTAATAAGATTATGCCTATATATATATGAGCCTTTTCAAATAAGAATAAACTCAAACATTATTTTTGCAACATAAATGTTTCTTTTGAGTGGCGTAGTGGAAGATCTGTTACAAGCTTTATTAATATTAATATGCCAAGCTTTTAGTGTAAGGTGGAATTAATTAATTCCCTAGCCCTAGTTCCAATCCATCTCTACACACATATATATATATCTCTACACAAGGTGTTTGTAGTAAATAATATCTCTTACAAATTATTTGAATTGTTGAAGTTGATTGAGTATAGTGGAGGAGATCTTCGGTTGTTGAAGGAGTAGGTATAGAAATCATAATGGCTCTCTTGTAAATAAAGGAGATGAAGTTTGGTGGCTGGAGCACCCCTTAGAAATCTAAGTTTGACTTTTATATAAAGGGAGAGAAGCAAATCTAGGTTTATTCTTATTTCTATATCTGACGTCTGTCTTTCAAGGAATATACCGACCCATCCGTTCATATTCTGAAAAGCTTAATACATAAAAGTTGTAGATCTCTGTCTCCTGAGAATTGAAAGCTTTGATTCACTCAAATCGGAGTTTGTATGACCAAATGGTGGTCAAAATACGAAAGGTGCGCTGGCTGAATAACCATAACGGTCCATTACTGTTGTCACGGTTCTGGCCACGGTGCGGCTCTGACTTGCTTACGTTCAGTGATACTAAAAGGTATTTTATGCATCACGGACTATCCTGGGATGTATTTATTCCGTTATAACGGTTCCTGGATCGTCATAACGGTCCTCAACTATTCTGGAACTTCAGCACTCTTGGTGCTCGAGTGTCCGATTTCGACATATGACCATTTTTCGAAAAGCCTGTGAAGAGTAGATGTTGATTATGAAGTATTGGCCTTCATTGGAACATTTCTACATCTTATGAGCCTGCATAAATCTCAATTCAAAAAAACTGTTAAATACAATTTATATATGTTTTGCAAATTTAGTCAAACAAATAAGTCGAGATCTCCCAAAAGCCAACAAGTATCTGTTTAGTTATCTCTGTGTTTAATTTTTGGCTGGTTTGTTATGTGTTCCAGTATTTGTGTGGTTCGGCCTAAATTAGGCTTTGTGTACTGTGCTAGTTTAGTTCCAGTGTTTTAGAATCGGTAATAGTAAGACAATTTAATTTCTAATGAAATCGGTAAAAAAAAATCTACTTTTTAAAAAAAATAATGCTCATAGCAACATTGGGATCTATTGCTTAATTAGTAACTAATATTGTCTCTGACTCAATCCCTCACGCAACCCTCTATTTTTGCCATGCATATATTTTCATTGATTGAAGCGCCTTATCATGAAGGGTACTCTTCAGCTTACAGCGGTGGGCCCTGCTCCGGTCCCATTAACTCACTAAGAGGTCCCGCCTTCACATCAACTTGAGGCCCAAAGAAGTACACAGCCGAGGTTGATTCGTCTTGCTTACCGTGGACCGATGCACAACATTGTGAAACATTAATTCCATTAGACAGAACATGCATGCATGAGATCACAAATATTGACTACAAATGTGTCAGCTGGTACCACCGGTACCGTTAGAGACGGAATCAGAATTTGAATATAGGGGTGCTAAATAACATCTTTTTTTTTTAAAAAAAATATTGTTTCGAACAATCGTGGTGGAAAATGAAGGGAGGTCGAAAAATTGGGGATTCTTTGAAATCTGATGGTGTTTTTTGTAGCTCAATATCGTACCTACCTTGCTGTTAGATCTGCTTGCTAGAAAGCTTGGTTGTTATGCTTAGTTGTATTAAGGTCTTTTCTCTATGAAAAACATAGTGCTTCTAGAATAGGAACTCAGCTTTCGATATAGTGCTTTTTGCTAGAATTTAACCTATGACCGAATGCCTGCTAGAAGAATGGATTGTGAACAGCAAAGAGAATGGATTGTGTTAAGCTTAACGTATTTGACTTGCCTATCTGAACTAAAAAAATCATTGACTTGAAGCTTAAGCAAATACAGATTACAGAAAGTATATGTTAGCCTTGGCAAAGATTTTCTTAATCTGTTATTGTACTGACACGTTATAATGATCTGTGTCATTGAAGTTTAGTGCTTATCTCCAATTAGACTTTTTTTTTTGTTTTCATTGGATCAGTCACTATTTTATTATTTATTGTTGGTCTCCAAAGACAATGAGTTTGCAGTAGCATCTTTGCTTGACCATTCATATTCTTAGCATCCCTTGTTCCTAGTGTTATTCCTTGAATGCTTTTATCCGGTGCATACCTACCTTTCTAAACCCCCTGGAATGATCGTTTTTGGAAAAAAATATTTTCCTTTTTCACTGTGCACACACAGAAATCGAAGAATCCAAACAGGCAAGGAACCGACATTTTTATTTTTACCCAAAAAAAATTTTATTTTATTAAAAATAACCAAGATTTAAAAATAATTTTAAAAATACCCAACCCGTGGAATTTTTCCACGGGCCAGATTTTTTTTTTTTTTTTTTTTTTTTTTTACAAAAACAGAAATTTATATTTACTTTTTATTTTTTTATGAAAATATTAGAAATGTTGGATATATTTTTTTGAAAATAGATGTAATACAATACAATTTGATTTATTAGAAAGATTGTAACAAATAATCCGATCAATATTTTTCAGGCCGGATTTTTCGCGGCTGTAAGAAAAATTAATATATTTCATTATATGTTCTTGTAAAAAAATAAAAATGCATGAATTCTGAGTTATTGATCCCGGTTCAAAAGTCACTTCTAGGTAATATAGAAATTATTGTGATCCTTCTAGTACATTTAATTTATAAAAAGTTGTATCTATTTTGAGAATTTTTTTTGAATAATAATCATTAAATAACTTTAAGTTTTTTTTTTTTTTTTTTTTACAAAAACAGAAATTTATATTTACTTTTTATTTTTTTATGAAAATATTAGAAATGTTGGATTTTTTTTTTTAAAAATAGATGGAATACAATACAATTTGATTTATTAGAAAGATTGTAACAAATAATCCGATCAATATTTTTCAGGCCGGATTTTTCGCGGCTGTAAGAAAAATTAATATATTTCATTATGTGTTCTTGTAAAAAAATAAAAATGCATGAATTCTGAGTTATTGATCCCAGTTCAAAAGTCACTTCTAGGTAATATAGAAATTATTGTGATCCTTCTAGTACATTTAATTTATAAAAAGTTGTATCTATTTTTAAAAAAAAAAAACTTAAAGTTATTTAATGATTATTATTCAAAAAAATTCTCAAAATAGATACAACTTTTTATAAATTAAATGTACTAGAAGGATCACAATAATTTCTATATTACCTAGAAGTGACTTTTGAACCGGGATCAATAACTCAGAATTCATGCATTTTTATTTTTTTACAAGAACACATAATGAAATATATTAATTTTTCTTACAGCCACGAAAAATCCGGCCTGAAAAATATTGATCGGATTATTTGTTACAATCTTTCTAATAAATCAAATTGTATTGTATTACATCTATTTTCAAAAAAATATATCCAACATTTCTAATATTTTCATAAAAAAATAAAAAGTAAATATAAGTTTCTGTTTTTGTAAAAAAAAAAAAAAAAAAATCTGGCCCGTGGAAAATTTCCACTGGTTGGGTATTTTTAAAATTATTTTTAAATCTTGGTTATTTTTAATAAAATAATTTTTTTTTGGGTAAAAATAAAAATGTCGGGGCAAGGAAGCCCAGTCCGTGATTTTGAGTTTTAAAGTTTACATTCAAATCCCTTTAAATTTGTTAAATTATTATGGGGGTGCTAATACATATATAAGAAAAAAATCAATAAGAGTTTCTATATACTTGGTAGTAAATTTGTTAAATTTGTTACATTCCGATCCCTCTCTTCCTCTCTATATTTTCACACTCTCTCAATCTCTCAATATCTCATTTTATTATTCTCAATTTTTAGATTTATTATTTTAAAAAAATATAGTTGTAAATTTAATTTATTCTACAAATATGCAAACGAAATTACGAAGGTATCGAAATTACGAAGTTCGGCACCTCCTGCAAGATTTATCAGCCAAAATTTAAAGGTTACATTTATTTCATGTTAGATTAATTTATTTTTGTAGAGTAAATTTAGTTTAAGTTAGATTTATTGAATATTAAGTAATTAGATTTGTTAGATTTGTTAAATTTGTTAAGTAATTAGATTTGTTAGATTTATTTTATGTTAGATTTGTTAAATTTATTAAGTAATTAGATTTGTTTTGAATATGTTAGATTTTATTTTTGAAATGTTGAATTTATTTTTAATAGGTTAAAAAAATTTGTTAGATTTATTTTTTTGAATATGTGAAGTAATTAGATTTGTTTTGAATATGTTAGATTTTATTTTTGAAATTCGGATTTATTTTTAATATGTTAAAAAAATGTGTTAGAATTATTTTTTTGAATATGTTAAGTAATTATATTTGTTTTGAATATGTTAGATTTATTTTTCAAAATATTGGATTTTTTTTAATAGGTTAAAAAAAATTGTTAGATTTATTTTTTTGAATATGTGAAGTAATTAGATTTGTTTTGAATATGTTAGATTTTATTTTTGAAATTCGGATTTATTTTTAATAGGTTAAAAAATGTGTTAGAATTATTTTTTGTGAATATATGAAGTAATTATATTTGTTTTGAATATGTTAGATTTTATTTTTGAATATGTGAAGTAATTATATTTGTTTTAAATTCTGTTTTTTTAATTTCTGTTTTTTTAATTTCTATTTTTTAATTTCTTTTTTAAATTCTGTTTTTTAAATTCGATTTTTTAATTTCTGATTTTTAATTTCTGTTTTTAAATTCTGTTTTTAAATTCTGTTTTTTAAATTCTGTTTTTTTTATTTCTGTTTTTTAAATTCTGTTTTTTAAATTCTGTTTTTTAAATTCTGTTTTTTAATTTCTGTTTTTTAAATTCTGTTTTTTAAATTCTGTTTTTTAAATTCTGTTTTTTAATTTCTGTTTTTTAAATTATGTTTTTATTTCTGTTTTTTAATTTCTGTTTTTTAAATTCTGTTTTTTAATTTCTGTTTTTTAAATTATGTTTTTATTTCTGTTTTTTAATTTCTGTTTTTTAAATTCTGTTTTTTAAATTCTGTTTTTTAATTTCTGTTTTCTAATTTCTGTTTTTTAAATACTGTTTTTTTAATTCTGTTTTTTAATTTCTGTTTTTTAAATTCTGTTTTAAATTCTTTTTTTTAATTTCTGTTTTTTAAATTCTGTTTTTTAAATTCTGTTTTTTAATTTCTGTTTTCTAATTTCTGTTTTTTAATTTCTGTTTTTTAATTTCTGTTTTTTAAATTCTGTTTTTTAAATTTCTGTTTTTTAATAGGTTAAATAAATATGTTAGAATTATTTTTGTGAATATGTGACGTAATTATATTTGTTTTGAATACGTTAGATTTTATTTTTGAATATGTGAAGTAATTATATTTGTTTTAAATTCTGTTTTTTTTTTATTTCTATTTTCTAAACATTTCAATTAGTTTTTAAATTATTCATTTTAAAGAAGAATTACTAAAAATAAAAAAGTTAGAACTCCGCCTATGTTATTTAACATAGCCGGTCTCAAGCCTGGAATAAAGGAGGAGGGTAACTTTTATTTTAATATATTATTTTAAAATAATTCATAATTATTTTTAAAGTAATTGATTTAAGAAAAATTTTATTTTTATTTTATTGTTTTAAAGTTTTTGATTTAATTATATTTTTGATTTATATTTTATTTAACCTATTAAAAATAAATGAACGTTTAGAAAATATATTATCAATTTTAAATGTAAAATAAAAATTTTGAGATATAAATAAATTATGAAACTATATAATTAGAATGAGAATTTGTAAAAAACATTACTTGTGTAAAGAAATAAATAAATACATTTGTACTTAGCTGAATAAATATACAAATTTTCGCATGAATAATTTTTATATATAAGTTACAAATTTTATTTATTTATATACACTATTTGATATTGAATTATTCTGATTTTAAAAGTCGAATTATAAACACGTAATAATATTCGTACAACACCGTAAAAAAAAAAAACGAACCGGATCGGACTGGCCTGTACCCGAACCCGGCCCACTACTCGGACCGTCCTGCCCCTCAAGGGTACAACGGGCACATGTATAAGATGAGCAGGGTACGATTTAAAAATAAAAATCCATAATGCCCGGTCCATGGTAACCATCTATCCGTGATACCCGTGCCCGATCTCTACCCGTGTCCGTATCCGGATATGCCCGGCCCGCTTTGGCCCTCTACCGTGACCCATCTTTCTCCTTTATACAATTAAGACTTGAAGCCCGCTTACTCCATTATATATATATGGTATAAACTGGTAACAAAGCCAGTGTCAGTGTAGGGTGTGCCAGACCAACAACCCGATCAGGATCGATCGGGACAAGCAGGCCGGCAGGATACGAGTTCAGATGAATTGCATTAATTCTTTATTTTGCTGGAATCTCCTAATATATATATTAGGGTATTAATTGTCTATTTCTTCTTCAGTCAATCCCAATGAAAGAAGCATCAAATGCATGCATGCATCAATCTATAAGCTACACATTCCATCTTAAACTTTAATTTGTCTTATTATCCAAACCTTCCAAAAACACAATCATTATAGGATACACATTCCATGTTTGAAATTAATAATTATTAACTATATTTAAAATACATATTATAATTAGAATAGAACTAGGGTGTTATTAAGCTCACCAAAGTATTTGGTGAGCTTAACTCCAAAATCTATCAAATCGATTTCAAATGATGAATCTGAACTGTTGGAACCCGCCTACCTTACGAGTGATGCGTCTACATGTGAAAATTTTAAACATTCGAATTAATTTAGTATAAAGTCAACTGGTCAAAATTAGAAGGTTAATAAATTAATTTTAGTGCATTCATTTTTTGAATGTTTTTTGACCGCTTAACTTTATACTAAATTAATTCGAATATTTAAAATTTTCACATGTAGACGCATCACTCATAAGATAGGTGAATTTCAACGGTTCGGATTCATTATTTGAAACCAATTTGATGGATTTTAGAGTTAAGCTCACCAAACACTTTGGTGAGCTTAAGAACACCCTAGTTCTACTCTTATAATTATCGTATAATACATACTTAACTATTGCATAATGAATACTTATTTATTTGTTTTAAAAATAACAATCAAAAGCAGTATGGAAAAAATATTCTAAAAAAATTGAATGAGAATTATCTTTCAAATTGTTATAACTTATTTATCTCATTTGTTTGACGGTTGTCTCAAACTTTGGATACAAGTTCTTATAGCAATAAATTTATATGTTAATTTTAATGCGTTAAAATTAACTTATACAAGTGTCTTCGGATAAAAATACATGCTTTATTTAAGGGACGGATCCATGTATGGTGAATGGTATCAATTGATCTCCATTAATTTTCAAAATTATTGTATTTCTATATAATATTATATATATTTTAGAATAAAATACTATCGATACTGTTAAATTGATCACCATTCAGTATAAAAAATTTATATAATTGACTCCCATAGCTTGAAATTAAGTAGTTGAACAGACTAGGGTCAATTATAATTAAATTCAAGTTTGACTCAACATTACTATTACTAAATACCAGTGTTCTAAATAGCTAGCTATAACGGCACTATAGCTACGCTATAGCTTTTCCGGACCATAAACATATATATGCTAAGCTATGAGATAAAAATGCGCTAACTCAGCTACGACTGTTATAGATGTAATAGCTAACCGCTACTACCGCTATGCGTGACGCATTATTGCTACCGCTATGCTACATGGACTTTTTTTTTGCAATTTATATGGGCTTATGTATTTCTATTCCTATTTCTAATGCTACATGGTCTTCTACGATAAGTATGCTAAATCAAACTATGTGCTTCTGTTTTTATTTGTGTTTTATTCTCTCATTCTATATCGAAAAATATTCAAATATTAATTCTTTCTTTAATTTGATTGCTCATCGTATGGTATTCATTTGTAAAATTATTATCATTCGTTTCAATTGAAAGCTGATTTTGATTATTATTATTATAATATATAAAATATTTAAAGAGGAGGGATCCAATTACACCATTTTTTGGTGACACCGAATTACACTCTATATTTTCGAAGTTCAAAAAATTGATCCAAACCGTTCAACATGATGTATATGTTAAAATGTGCTTATAGATCAAATTTTATATTTTTTTTGAATTTTTTTACTATTTATTAAGACGGGTACAAAAATTCAATGGTCTGAATATAGCGATTTTGTTAAATACTTAATTAATAGTAAAAAAATTTCAAAAAATATAAAATTTGATCTGCAAGTACATTTTAATATATCTATTATGTTGAACGATTTGTATCGACTATTTGACTTTGAAAACTTTGAAAATCGAGAGTGTAATTCGGTATCACCAAAAAAAGTGTAATTGGATCCCTTCTTATGTTTAAATATGTATACTAACTTCATTTACTTTATAAAATTAATTGCTCTTCGTCTATTATAATATGTAATACTATGAAGTATATATGAACTATTAAATAATGTTACTTTTTAAATATTTTTTTCCTTCTTATTTGCGTAATTAATAAAAAAAATATAGACATAGATTAGTTGTTATTTAGTTGTTATCTCAATTCTCCAATATTGATTATGTTAATAATCAGTAGAAATATAGAATATAAAATTTGAAAAGAAAAAAAAAAAAACGCTATGTAAGATAGCTTTCGTGCGCTATAGCTACGCTATTTGCAATTTTTTTTTTCCTCTCTTCGCTATGCCGTTATAATCGCTATTTAGAATCTTACAAAATACATTTTTTTTTTTTTAGAAAAATAATTGAAAGCAGTTGAAGAAGTATCTGGAACATAAATTTACCCAGCTCATTTATTTAGGGAATGTCTCGAACTCTAGATTGACTAAGACTAGCTAATTGTACTATGGTAAACGACAAAGCGTGTATACAGAGCCTTCATGTAGCAACCTTAAATAAATGCAGATTTATTCCAATCAAAGATAGAACCTATGAAGCGATAGGATGACAATCAAACATAGCTCACTGACAATCAAAGATAGAACCTACGAGCCGACAATTGTTAATAGTTTTAAAATATGAGCTGGTTCGCAAGCTCACAAGTTGAATCGAGTCGAATCAAGTGTTTACATAAGCTAAGCCGAGCTGAACCGAGTCAAATTTGAGCTTTTTTTAGTTTCAAATCCAATTCGTTATGAAATATTGAACCACTGAACTTATTGATTTGTGAACCGGCTCGACTCATTAGCAATCCTACTGGTGGGACTGAATCCAGACCAATGGATTCTACTTGTACAGATGAATGATCATAAAGATGAGACCAATCATGCATGTGAGTCTGGGATTGTGTTAAATGGAAAGTTCTGATGAGGGTGGTGTATTTTGAGATCGACTGATGCTTGAGATGACATTAATTAATTTTATTTATAGATATCTTGGATATATATGGAACTTTTGACAAAGCTAGCGTCAACTCATAACCCTCTATTTCTTAATTTCTCTTACCGTTTCTGCGATGTGTGAGTGTGATAAATTATCGTGTCGAAAATAATATGAAATGTTGCACCATATATATATATAACCCAACACATCTTTTGGTTGCACCAATTCACTTGCATCTATATATTCAGAATTTCAGATGCAACTATTCAAAGATCGATAATGTAAAATTTGGACACATATTTTATTTAGACCAATATGGTATAATCCATACTTTAATGTCATAATATATTCAAATACTAATTCAGCCCAAATAATTTGACCTGTAACACATTTTCAACACGAAATGCTGAAATGGGCCTCCACAAGATGCGAATTGGAGGGGGTTCTAGAAATCGAGTTAGTGGATCGAATAAGTCTCAACAAATTAATTTAAAAAGAAGTTCCAATTATATATAAATATATATAGGTGGAATTAATTAATATTGCGGAGACGGTATTGCCTATGAGCTATTTCAAATAAAAAAAAGAAAAGAAATAGGTAATTGTTCATGATTCACTGAATCTCCTAGTTATTTTTATTTATTTCCATTTCAAGAATCTCCTAGTTTTGATTCACTGTACCAAGATATTGGAATTTACTAACCATATATATATATCTCTGACGTATAATATATATATATAGGGAGATAATTGATTGACTGCCCGTCTGCCCGTCTGCCCGTCTGCCCCGTACTTAATTTTGTTCCCTCCATCATGTGATAATGGGACCCACCTGTCATATTTGTGGGAAAATTGGTGATGTTCAAATTAATCCCAGGCACTGTATATAATTTTCATAACTGAATGCATGTATCGTATAATTACAAAGATACAGTACTAATTTGTGGGAAATTTGGTGTCATCTGAATTTTCCCTCAAAATTAATATATACCTCATGCATGCCCCTCAACCTCAATATTATAAATGAATCTAATTCCCACAGCAAACACATCAATTCAAAACCCAAAACTCGCTCAAGTTCCAAATCAAAGATATCTATATATATATCAATGTCATCTCAAGCATCATCAGTCGACCTCAAAATACACCACCCTCACAACTTTCGATTTAACTCAATCCCAGACTCACATGATTGGTCTCATGATCTCTATCATCATCCATCCGTACAAGTAGAATCCATTGGTCTCAATTCAGTCCCACTCATCGATCTAAATGATCCAAACTTAATTTACAAAATAGGTAAAGCATGTCAAGAATGGGGAGTTTTCCTCATAAGGAATCATGGTATTGAACCAGAACTTTTGAACCGGTTTGGTTCACAAATCCATCGGTTATTCGCACTGCCAGTCGAAGTCAAGCTCAAGGTGGCCAAGACTCAAGGAACAGATTCAGGCTATGGTGGTGTACCTATCTCTCAACTTTTTCCCAAGTTCATGTGGTATGAAGGATTTGCCATCACAAATGCCTCTCCTGTTCACCAGGCACAGATACTTTGGCCGGATGATTCTTCTTCCTTTTGGTATATATATATATATATATATAATCTTTAATAATTGTACGTACTTGTACTTGTAGATAAACTTTCTTAATTACTAACTCATAATACAAATTAAAAGAAATTCTATAATGTCTACAAACATAATAATTTAATTTACTGTTTCATTTTTTTTTTTATGAATAAATTAATACATCACATGCATGCATTTTGTCTGTAGCGAGGTGATTGAGGAATACAAGAAGGCCATAATTCCATTAGGCTATAGATTGATGCATTTGATGCTTCTTTCATTGGGATTGACTGAAGAAGAAATAGACAATACCCTAATAGGAGATTCCAGCAAAATAAAGAATGCAATTCATCTCAACTCATATCCTGCTTGTCCTGATCCTGATCGGGTTGTCGGTCTGGCACCCCACACTGACACCGGCTTTGTTACCATTTTATACCATAATGGAGTAAGCGGGCTTCAGGTCTTGAGGCGCAAAGATGATATTGGCCCGGCAAGATGGGTCACGGTACCGGTGGTACCTGACACATTGGTAGTCAATATTTGTGATCTCATGCATGTTCTGTCTAATGGAATGTTTCACAATGTTGTGCACCGGTCTACGGTGAGCAAGATGCATCAACGACTGTCGGCTGCGCACTTCTTTGGGCCTCAAGTTGATGTGAAGGTGGGGCCTCTTAGTGAGTTAACGGGACCAGAGCAGGGCCCGCCTGTGTATAGGCCAATGACGTGGTTGGAGTTGCAGAAGTTGAAGAGTATGCTTCATGATAAGGCGCTTCAAGCAATGAAAATAGATGGCAAAATAGAGGAGCTAGCTAGCTAGGGTGCGTGAGGATCGAATTGAGACAGTGAGACGAAAGTAGTTACTAAGCTATGAATCCTATATATATATGTTGCTATATGAGCATATATATATATATATAATTAATGATTCTGATATAATAATAAGTTATAAGAAAATGATCGATGTAATTTATTATTTTTGTGGCATTTGAATCAATGTACCTCTGAGAGCGTGTGCGTGCTACGTACTTTCAAAATAGAAAAAGATTATTTTTAGCCGGCCTCATTATTATATAAATATCAAAATGCATGACGTATGAAGGAAAACATGCATATATATATCTTCATTTTTATATTATGCACTTAGTTGTCCTGATCCGTCAACGGCTGAGATTGAAAGATAAATTTTCAAATTGAATATCAACCCTCCAATCACTTAATCTACCTTCTTTTGATTATATACATTTATTTTATGTGTAGAAGTTTACATTTAGTTAAAAACATACTTGCCACACAGACTGTTACATGGTTTATCACATTAAAATAGAATAAATCCTTAGCAATTTGTTTCCTTATTTCTCCTTACAGCTATCTTATATTATTCCAGTTAAATTATTTTCTTATTGGGGGAGCGCCATAGTCTCATTGCTTTCTTAAATCCGCCATAAATTATATTATGTGAGAGAGATAACATGTTCAAAGAAATTAAGTATTCTTTGTTCAAATATTTAGTTTATTTAGATAAAAATTAGAATCGAGTCTCTCAATTGAAGATATTTAATTTGATTCGCTAATTGAGTTTCGAACATATAAACAAACTTTCACACGAAGCGCTATTATAAATGTAAATTATAAATTATGCATGTAGATGTGAATATGGTAATAATGAGCAAATTAATAATTAAAAAATTTCATAATTTATATCATATGAAATGAAAAATATGAAAAATATCAGGGGGTAATTGCAAAAAATATCAGTTAACAACTTCAAATTCTCTTTATGTTGTATTAAATTGCAATGTATTATGTATATACAATATTTATCATCATGATCCTATATGTAATGCAGAGTGAATACAGCTGTGAAATTTAATCACCAAAAATATCATGCGGAGAATCCGAAAGATGTTTAAAGGAGAAAGAAAATAAATTATATATAAAGTTTAAAAAGACTACTGAATCAGAATCAGGGGGAATGGCGGTGAATCTTTTATGGGTGGTTTGATAGAGATTTTGTTTGACATTTTTCCTTTTGAGGAAAAAAAAAATGTCTAGAAAGTCATATGGTCTTCGACAGAGAGATGCAGAAACGGCAAGCAATTATTTATTAATATATAAGAATCGTATAGTAATTAATTTAATTTTACTTATTATATATCTCTATTTCATTATTAAGCATGCATGCGGGTATTCGATCAGTCAATGACTACGATTGAAAGATAAAATTTCAAATTTAATCTCAGCTCTCCAATCACATAATTTGTCTTTTTTTTATTAAATACATCTGAATAATATGTAGAAGTTTAAATTTAGTTAAAAACATATTCGCCACACATACAGCCTCACAATGCATTACAATTAAAATTAAATAGACTTAGAAATTTAGTGATATAATTATTTGTTTCCTTATTTTTTTCCATCTCCAATTGAACCGATTTCACCTTTTGTTTATGCACGGTGAATCACAGAGTGCATATTTTAACTGGTCGAATTTTAATTCGTGCAAGGTAAAAGTGAGAGAAAATTTATTTTCGGACCATACTGTCTCTCTCTTAAAAAAGAAAACTAATAAAGCTGTGCATGTTCTAATCATTGAAATTAGGAAAGTTATCTTTGTATGGCTGATCGACATTTATTAAAAATCTGCATTCCAAATAAATTAACAACAATTTCAAAATATCTTCCTAATAGAAAGATTGAGAATCTCTTATCTTTCAGTGCCACTGTCAAATGCTATGTTGTCCTTACAAATAAACACATAATGCAACAAATAAACACATAATGCAACAGAGGAAGATATACGATCTTATAATAACATAGGCGCTTACCATGACCAGATTTATATTGGTACAAATCAGAAGGAAGACTTTTCATATCTCATCAATTAAACTGGATGCACATTTTTAAAAGATGTAGAAAAATAAAAATAAAGTGAAAACCATATATATACAACCTAAATTAAAATTAATTACTTCTAAAAACTTTAATTTAATAACATAAATTCGAATAGGATGTTTTAGGATGTTTGATAAACAGTTTATTATTATTCTAAAAATATAACTATAATCTTCAAAAAATAGAAATATCATTTAAATTAATCATAGTCAACAAAATTTAATTAAATTTGTCTACAAAATTGAGTAAAAGTAAAACTTCCGTACACAATAAAATAAAATAAAAAATTAAAACTGTTTGAAAAATAAAAGTAACAAAATATTTTGAATTCCTTTGTTAAATTGAAACTTGAGAATTTGAAATAATCTGAAACAAATGTTGGAAAGCAAAATAATTTAAAAGATGAAAGTAAAAGAAAAGATGGCATTTACTAATTTGTCAACGAAAATAAATGACATATCTACTTATTACTTTTATTATTTATTTCCTTTATTTGCACTAACCAGTATCTTCCTTTAATCACAAATTTTCAGCTTTATTAGTTTTCTTTTCGGAGAGAGGACAGTATAGCCCCAAAAAAAAATACCTCTCACCTTTGCCTTGTACGAATTAATATATGAAATGTTAAAATTTGCACACTGCATCACATTAGATATTACCGTGATAGCATAATAGAAAATTGGTGTCATTATTTTATCTTTCATAGAAGCACAAATTAGGAGGATTTCAATGTATATAGATCAATTGAAAATCATAACACAAATTAGCAGGATTTCAATGTTTTCTTATTTCTCCTCTGTTTTTATTTATGTACAGATTATCATGACAGAATGAAAATTATTTTTTTCTTTATTTCCATATTTATCTTTGTTTGTTTCTATATAAATCTCAACGACTATAAATCAAAAACTAAAATATATTTGATTGGAGTTGTTTCTATACAAATCACCCCACCACCTTGAATCGAGAAAATCAAGAATAAAGATATTGCCATTTCAAATTAACTTGTTTTCTCATTTCGCCATCTGTATTCATACAAAAAATTTCTTTTCTCCAGCTTCCATTTGCCTTGCGAATTAGGGTTTCGAATTATGTTCAAATCGTAAGCTCCTTTTTTTCATTTATAATGACTTTGAGCTTCTTATTTTCATATATTTATGTGTATTTTACAAGAAAATAAAAAATGAACAAGTGAGGTTACTGGCTAACTCCATTCGTGGACATCAGGTACACTATATGTTGTGCATAATTTTTTTTCAAGGGAAAAAAAATATGATATATCGATAACAGTTTTATTTGTTCTTATTTTCCAGTGAGGTTCATTTTTCATTTTCATCTTTCATTTTTTTATATTGATGTGTATTTTATTTTTATCTTTGTTATGATGTTTTTCTTCTATTTTAATATGTATTTTTTTGTGAATTCGAGTAATTACTACTTAATCATTACATTTATCACTTGGTACTTCTATATATGGCAACCAATGATGATTTGATTGTTAATTTTAAATATCATGTAAATGAATAAGGTACGAACCATATTAATTTAGCATTTCTAATTTTATTATATTTTTTCAATTGCAGCAATTAAAATTTACTTTTAATATTTTTTTTGTTCATTTTTAAAAATGTTAGACTACATCGAAGAGGATCACACTACCAATGATACTTCAACATTTTTTGTCATGTTATATTTGATTTATTTTTTTTAACTTGTTGTTGATTTTTTTAATGTTATTTATTATTTATCTCTTTTTTTGTCATTTGTATTTTTTATTTTCATTTATATATTTTCTGAATTCTGGATGAAATGTCATAAAAAATTCTCTTCATATTCTATTTAATCTTATAATATCCCGTTGCAACGCACGGGCCACGAGACTAGTGTATATATATATATATATATATATTATTTTGGGTTTTGGGCACACTTAATCCATTTCCTACCAAAAGTGCTCGCGTTTTTGTCCTTTTTTATCTCGGGGAGATTTGTGTGATACGTGGATATATTTTGACTGTTGCATTATAACAGAACTGGAAACGTCCAGTTTACAACAAATGGAGGGGATATATGCAATTAATAAAGAAACTCAACTGCCAGTCAGCTGCTCAAGCCCAATATTTCTCAAGCTGAGACGGGACCTATTATATCCCGGCCAGCTTTTTTCTTTTCAGCTTAGCGGAGATAGCAGTTTGGATTAGCGGTGATTAATCCGGACAGAAATGTTTAATTAATGTTACCGTTCGTGGCACGGGATAAATGGTCCCGTTTTATGGGATTTTGAAGTGCGACATGACAGTGATACTTTGGTAGTGTACAACAGAGACGGGACATAAATTTGTTCGATGAAATTGGCTATATATATCAAATATGTGCTATATACTATGCTGAGCAGGAGGAGGAGTCAATCTCAATTCATCATATGTAACAGATTGGCCATACATACAGTACTGATACACAGTCACATCATAGTTGATATGATATGGATCACAAATAACTCAGCAAAACCATGCACCTGTTTTCTTAGAGGAAGCTACACGCAGGTACTGTTACAGCACAAAGAAAAAACGGGGGAATTAAAGAAATGCAGGCAGGATTTTGTTTTCTCAATGTGGAACGTACGAAAGATTCCGGATGATTTTCACACAGAACCACAAAGAAACAATACAACTCACTGAAGAAGTTTTTCAGAAAAGAGCTTATATATGGTTTCCATTTTCAACTAGAAGAGAAGAGCCCATCCGATCGACTTTTTATTACAGTCATTCCAACTTTGCATTATAACTGCTAAACTATACGTTTTTTAATACCTTGTCATTCCAACTTTTTATTACAGTCAAGCAGCATGTAGAATAACACAGTAGAATTACATCAAGTATTAATTGGTTAATAACATACATCTACGTACTATGCTGATCTCTTCGTATATTCCAACACAAGCTGTGAAAACAAGGACGACTCATCTTCCAACAATATAGTTGGTGTATCATGTTCAACAACAACACCTGTTTATAGTAAAAAGAATAAAAAATTTCTTTAAGATTCACAGAAAGTATCCAAAAAAGTTAATGCACAACATATTATTTTGAATAAGAACCTCTAGCTTGAAATATAACTTAAAACCCTGATTCAAATAAACATTTTTTCCAAAGAAAATGGTCCAACAAGAAAAAAAAATGTAATTGAGGGAACACTAACCATTATCAAGTAGGATCACCATATCACTATCGAGCACTGAGGTGATTCGATGTGCAATAGTTATCACAGTCGAAGCTGAGAACTGCTGCCTCAAAGTTTTTTGAATCAAGTTATCTGTTGCTGTATCGACAGAAGCCGTTGCTTCATCAAGAACCAAAATCTTGCTCTTTTTCAGAATCACACGCCCAAGGCAAACCAGCTGACGCTGGCCCACACTCCAGTTCTCTCCGCTCTCTGCCACTGCAAATAAAGGGTTGCTAAGATCAGAGAACTAAGACATTCTGACTAATTCGGTTTTACAACCCTCATTAATTTGCATGAATTTTTATGAGAATTTGCTATGTTGAGTTTACAATTAAGGGATACTTTTTTCCAAGTCATTAGAAGGCCTCAAATATTGGATGCCTTTACAAGTTATTAGAGAATGTTTGGTGCTGGTTGCAAAAAGATTAATAATGAGATCAAATTACAAAGTTAGTTTAACAAAAACAGAAACACTGATAAAATATGATGTAAACCTGGAGAGTCGAGCTTCAATTCCTTCTTCCGGACTTCATCTCCAAGCTGGCAACAATCCAAAGCCTACATCAAAGAGATGAAAGACTAAAGTCAATCATTAAATTGGGTGTCACTAAATTCCTATATATTCTTTTACAAAAAAATTAAAAAGATTTCATTTGAAAATTAGATACAAAAAAGATTACAAAGCTGGGAAGTGTATATTTATTTTTTTTCTCTTGGGAAATTCTGAGAAGTATGCTTTCAAGAATTGAAAGCAATTGAAAATTTTAAATTATGTACCTCCCAAATCTGAGCGTCAGTATACTCCTCAAGAGGGTCAAGGTTGTTTCTAATTGTTCCTTCAAACATGGTGGGGTCTTGCGGTATGATGCTCAATCTGGACCGTAGATCATGCAATCCAATGGTAACGATGTCTACGTTATCTATCAGTATCTGACCTACAGCAGGATCCACTATTCGAAACAGAGCCTGGATCAAAGTTGACTTGCCACTTCCTGTTCTCCCAACAATACCTGTTTTCATGCCACCTGGAAAGGTGCATGTGAGACCCCGGAGTACAAATGGAAGTTGTGGTGCGTATTGAACCTGTTCAAAAAACAATATGAGAAGGCTTCTTAGAATTTCGTGATCATTACATTAGACCATTTTTGGGTTACATTAAGGTTCAAGTCAAATCCTTTTCTTGGCACATTCAGGTAAGGTAAATTTTGTTTAGTTCACTTTGTTTATGTTCTGGAGTTATATGGGCCTAGGGGATTGATTTGTGCAGACTCCAGGCCGTTCACATTTCAAACTTTTCAGGTTAAATTACTGACTTTAAAGTCTCTACTACAGAAGTTACATGAGAGAAACCAACTTTTCATTAATATTTTTCTTTTATAGGTTTCTTAGCCCAAGGATGTAATGAGCCACAACACAAGCATGCAAGTCTTACATAACTTATTTTTTTCTTAAGCACATCAAATGATATCATGAGCATGGACAAGGAAGTAAGTGTACCTTCAGATTTTCAAGCATAATGTTTCCTTGTGCTGGCCAGGAATGATCTAATTCCAAATATTTTGGAGTGGAAAGGGGAGGTTCGCTAGGAATATTCGTGTATTGCAATATTCTTTCAACAGATATTATATCATTTTCTAGATTGCACATATTCTGAACAGCCCAGGATAGTAGCATGTTCAAATTAAGCCCGTAAGTCACCGCAAGACCTGCGAGCCCTGTATTCAAGAAGAAAAATTATAACCAATGTAAATTTCAAATAATTAATATGCTGCAATTTTAAATTAGACCAACGAACCGTCTTTACTTTTAAGTTTAATGAAAATGGAAGGAAGAATGTAAGGACTAACAGAAACTAAGAACATCATTTAATTATGTGAAAATGCAGAGGGGTCTGTTATTCATAAAAACTATTGGACTAATTAAAATTTCTAATCTCAAACCTGCAGCGATCCTAAACTGCAACTACACTTTATGTTTACAAATGGCCTACCTGGATCGATCACACCGGCTGGTATAGTCACTAAGAACACCAGAGAAAAGGCAAAGGTGACAGACGAGATCATGTCAAGCCGAAAACAGAGCCACTCCATGGCACCCGCATTGTAGAATTTTGGCCGCGAATAATCATCCATCAACTTTCCATTTCTCCCCTTGAAACTTGATTCCTTGCCAAAACTTCTAATTGTGGTAGAACCTGTCAGAGACTCAGCAAAATATTGTATTATTGGAGCCTTGGACACTCCTACTAGCCTGGACAATTCTCTTGCCGTCTCTATGTAATATCTCTGTTTAAAAGAACAAATTGAATGTGCAATGAATTATAAGAGCAACAATGAAATTCAAAATCCCTCTATTACCGTAGGTTTGCAGAACACTCCAACACTGTTCATTATATATATATATATATAGAGAGAGAGAGTGGCTAATATGATTTTGGAAGCATATGGACCGAAGTGCTTACGGTCCAAATTTGAAATTTCAAAACTCAAAAAGTCAATCTGAACCATTCATCTTGTTCTCCATATTAATATGTGCTTGGAGACCAATTTTATATTTTTCTGAATTTGTTTACTATTTATTATGCCACTTTGAAAATCGCTGATCCAACGGTGGCTTAACCAAACAGTAAAACCGTTGGATCAACGATTTTCAAAGTGGCCTAATAAATAGTAAAAAAAATCAGAAAAATGTAAAATTTGGTCTCCAAGCACATATTAATATGGAGAACAAGATGAACGGTTCTGATCGACTTTTTGAGTTTTGAAATTTCAAATTTGGACCGTAAGCACTTCGGTCCATATGCTTCCGAAAGCATATTAGCCACTCTCTCTCTCTCTATATATATATATATATATGCATGTTAGTTTTTATACTAAAAAAATTAATTTAATCATGTGTTGTATCTTTACCCTGTTTGTATTGAACAACGGTACTGCATTGTCTACCTAATAACAAAACTCTTCAATTGAAATAACCACGCCCTTCAATTTTCTTAAAAAGCATACTTACCAAGCATTTTTAAAAGCTATGGTTGCTTTTTAGAACAACAGCTTTTGTCATGTACTAATAATGTGGTCACAAGAAGGAAATTTTATATTTTTAATAGTTAGAATCCTAAAAATTCGCACAGGAAAAATAAAGGTACCTGATACCAAAGGCACAAGGCAATCATAGGAATGAACACAACAAACACCTGCCATGTAACTTGTGACATGACGGCTATGATACCAACAAGTTGTATCAATGTAAATGCATAAGTACCGATCTGGTATGGTATGCTTGTATCAACCTCACTCTGATCTGTTGAAGCCTGCAAGAATTAATTAAAAGAAAATTTAAATTTATGCCACTCTAACGACATACTAATGAGATTTTATAGGATATTTAAATATGCAGACATAAGAATAAGAAAGACCATTGTCTATTGTATTCTGATTATAATCATTATATGGTATGAATATTTCACTTCCATTAATTCAATTTTTGTTAATATTACTAACTAATTGTAAAAAAAAAAAAATTATTGCATGAGTTACCCGATTGAGGATCCGACCACTTGGAGTAGAATCGAAAAATGACATAGGCGCACGAAATATACTCAAGTGCATCTTGTCAAATAAAATGGTTGCAGTTTTATAGCCGGCCGTGACAAGAAGCAAAGCCCTTGCTAGTATAAAGAGAGAGCTGCCAAGTGCCAGTGCCACAAATACATTTATAAGCATCATGCTACTGACAGGTGGGGCCATGTCCTCTGACACTGGGGCAGCCCAAGCCATCCAGTAATTACTTGCTATTTGAAGGACTTGGAAGCATATTTGTGCGAGGAGAACTAATGGTACCAGTGCTCCTTTGTATGCCAATGTGATGTATTTCCAATAGACCCAAAACCCAACCGCTCCTTTCTCTCTTTCTTCATCTGTTACAAGCTGCCCCTTTGGTATGTTAGGGTTTGTTTCTTCTGACAGCGCATCATTCTGGGTCTTCTTTTCCTCAATTTTTTTATTGGAACTGGAGGCATCCAGTTTAGTGCGGGAAATGGAGTTAAGTGCTGACAAGGTGTCCTTGTGTGCAGAGACGAGTTCCATAAACTCCGTGCCAGATTCAAGTATTTCTTCGAATTTGCCTGCTTGTGCTATTTTTCCTTCTTTCATTACCTTGAAAGAAAAATTAAAATCGGTCAGTCTGCATTAAAAAGTAAAGTGCCAAAGAAAGAAAATAGAACAAAAAACTTACCAGGATGACATCAGCAGCCGGCAGGAATTCGATTTGGTGAGTAACATAAATCACGGTCTTAGATGCTAGAATCCCCAATAAGCATTCCTGTAAAAATATTTTTTTAGTTTGGTTGATTGTTGTGTCTGCTTTGAACTTCCTGCAAATCCAAAGTAGGTAAATATTCAACTGAAAAGATTACCTTAAAGAGGTGTGACCCAGTATGTGCATCGACAGCACTAAAGGGATCATCGAAAAGGAAAATATCAGCATCCTGATACAGTGCCCGAGCTATCTGAATTCTCTGTTTCTGGCCACCGCTTAAATTAATCCCTCTCTCTCCGATCATTGTCTGATCTCCATGTGGAAAAATCTCCAAATCCTTCCTCAAGCTGCATGCCTCAAGCACCTTATCATACCGGTCCCTATCCATCTCCTTACCAAACAAAATATTATCCTGAATCTTTCCACTCTGTATCCATGGCGACTGGCTTACATATGCAATTGAACCACACAACTTGACCTCCCCACATATTTTTGGTATTTCACCGAGTATGCATGACAGAAAACTCGACTTACCGGACCCCACTGTACCACACACTGCAACCATCATGCCATGTAATGACCTAAAATTCAAATCTTTTAATGTTGGTTCCTCACTCCCCGTATCCCATGAAAATGTACCACTCTCAACTTCAACTGCCACGTCAGAACTCCCTTTGGGAACTTTTTGTACCACATTATCTGGCAAATCCTCTAAACACAAGAAAGAACTTATACGGTTTAGGGAAACTTTCATTTGAATTATCATGGAAATGGTATCAGGAAGGCAATATATTGGCTCTTGCAACACCCTAAAAGTAGCCAAGGCCGAAAGCACTTTGCCACTAGAAAGTGGTATACCTAAAAGAATGCACATCCCAAAAGTGACAACAGCCACAAAAGTCGGTGTTCCCCAGAAGAGGAACGTCACACCAGCATTAGCATACATGGATTTTTTGATCCAGCTAGCCTCGTTTTTCCTTTGGTTGATAATTTTTTGAAGAAATTTCATCTCCCAACCCTGGAATTTTAGAATTCGCATGTTGCGCAGTACTTCTGACATAGCCTTCATGCGAACGTCTTTAGCCTTCATCATTTTCTCTTGAAATTTCTCTTGCACATGGTTGACTGGTAAATTGACCAGCATTATCACAATTGTTGCAGCTAGAGCTGATACCGAGGCAAGACCGATGCAGGAGTACAGTACGATCAGAGCAAGGGCAATTTGTATCGGTACTAACCAGAATTCATGCATGTACAAGCTGAAGAGGCTAACTAGGTCGGCATCTACACTTATTATGTTAATCATCTCACCGCTGGTGTGGCTCTGTCTTGACCGGCTGGAGAGAGTGAGCCCCTTTTGATATATCATACCCACTAGAGCTGCTCGTGCCCGTACCCCAGCTTGGTTCATCCGAAAGGACCAATGCCTCATGGAGAGGCATTCAATAATTTTACCAACGATAAATGTCAGTACCAACAAGTAACCTGTTTTTGATGATCGTTGGGTACCATTTAGGTACTGCACAAAGTAGTCAATCAGATATGGCCCAACATAGGAGGAGATATTGTACACCAATGCATAGATAGCTGTTAAAACAACTTGCCCCCAACATGTGAAAACCAAAGCTTTTGCAAGTTTAAAGGGTGTCACTCTACCATTAGCACCAATTTGTGATTCTAGTTTGGTTTTGAAGATAGGTAAGACACCATTGATTGAATCTCTCTCATCTACCATTGGTATGTCTTCCAGGTCCAATGTTTTTCTGTAGCCGAGAGAGAGCAAGGGACCAATCCAAGAGAATGTAAAAATGCTAAAGAACCCAGCATTGGTGAACAGAGAGGCATTTTTGATACTACTGCTGGTACTGCTACCAGTACCAAAGCTGTTACAGGAACCATTTATGAGGGGTTCCTGGAGATGGGATTCATCACCTTCATTACCTTCCTTTCTTTGCTTACCGTAGAAACCAGCATAGCTAAGCAATAGACCAGTAAAAACTGACCCAAAATCAAAGACCCACAAATCTGAGTTGACAATTACATGATTTTTTAAGGAGAGGAGATGTAGAACAAAAGAACAAAGGGAAATTATTAGGAAGATAGCAAACCATACTCTAAGTAAAACAGGAAATTTTTTTTCTCCCAATCTTCCAAATTCAAATTGCATGTAGCAGAAGCAAAGAAACCAAGAAATGGTTCGGACCCCTAAATCCAATTTAAATAGGAAACCCGAATAGGGAAATAAGAAACTGAAAACAGAGAAGAGAAGGTAAAACAAGCCAAGACTAAGAGAGCTTAGATGGGTCAATTTGTAATACAAGAAATTATTGTTCTCTACTTTCTCCCTGTACCTGCCCGGCTTGCACCTTCTAGAAAGCCAAATTATAGAGAGGAAGAGTAAGACAAATACATGGAATGAAACAGAGCAGTAGTAGAAAGCAAAATCAATGGAATGGTGAATCGCCATTTATAAAGCGGACAGGAAGATAGAGAGCTCAGACCTCTTGAATTGTTGTGCTTAATTCCTGGTTTCTTTTTAATTATCTACAATTATCTCCCCTTTCATTTCCGCATCTATAAATTGCGAAGAGAGGATGGAACGGTGCTATATTTTAAAAGTAGAAAATATCGGAAACTATTTTTATTAATTTCATTTCCGCATATGCGGCATATCACATCGGTATTTTTAGTTAATGCAGACGATGCGGGCTCTATATATAGTATAGAAAGTATTTATTCAATTAAATTTGATTAGCTTAATTTGTATGAGCTGTTGCCTTTGATGAATGATTCAGATTATGTCCATTGAATATATCACTGGACATCACCAAATTCAAACTAACACTCCAACACTGTTCATCATATGCATGTTAGTTTTTATATTAGAAATTTCAAATTAATCCTGTGTTGTATCTTTACCCTGTTTGTATTGAACAGCGGTACTGCATTGTCTACCTAAATAACAAAACCCATCAATTGAAATAACCACACCCATCAATTTTCTTATAAAGCATACTTACCAGGCATTTTTAAAAGCTAAACTTGCTTCTTAGAACATCAGTTTTAGTCATGTACTAATAATGAGATCACAAGAAGGAAATTTTATATCCTTTAATATATAGTTAGAATTCTAAAATTCTCACAAGAAAAATAAAGGTACCTGGTACCAAAGGCACAAGGCAATCATAGGAACAAACACAACAAACACCTGCCATGCAACTTGTAATATGACGGCTCTGATACCAACAAGTTGTATCAATGTAAAGGAATAATTTGCCGATCTGGTACGGTATGCTGGTATCAACCTCACTCTGATCTGTTGAAACCTGCAAGAATTAATCAAAAGCAAAAATTCAATTTTATGCCACTCTAACGACATAAGAATATTTAAAAATGCGGACATAAGAATAAGAAAGACCCTTGCCTTTTGTATTCTGATTATATGGTATCAAATTTTTACTTTCATTCTGGGTCATCTTGTTCTCAATTTTCTGATTGGAACTGAAGGCATCCAGTTCTGCGGGGGAAATGGAGTGAAGTGCTATTTTTCTGATTCAAGTATTTCTTGGTATTTGCCTGTTTGTGCTATTTTTCCTTCTTTCATTACCTTGAAAGAAAAATTAAAATTAATCAGTGTACATTGAAAAGGAAAGTGCCAAAGAAAGAAAATACAACCAAAGACTTGCGAGGATGACATGATCAGCAGCTGGCAGGAATTCAACTTGGTGTGTAACATAAATCACGGTCTTAGATGCTAGAATCCCCAATAAGCATTCCTATAAAAAATATTTTTAGTTTAGTTGAAAGAACAGTTATAAATGAAGAACAAACCCAACAAAAGCTGCACTGATCCAACTCGTTTAAGCATTCTACACTGATTATTTTGTTGGAATTTAGAGAAGTCTAAATTACAATTATAATTTGGACTATGTGTTATATAATTATATGTTTCATACTGTCATAAATAAATGTCTAAATAAGTTATCATTAATTGGGCATTGTACGTATTTTAATTAGGATATGGTCCGAAATACGTATAGAATATTCAGGTAATTATTTCTAATTGTTGATGGACCGATTAGAAATATTACAATATGGACTCATGATAAATTAGAATAATAATATTGACTAGATTAAATTCTGGCCATATTTGGTTTATTTCTAATATGCTTCTAGAAGTATTTATGGTTATTCTTAAGTCAAAATAGAATTCTAAATTCTGAACGGACTTGGCTAATTATAGCATAACCGACTTGGCTAATTATAGCATTTTTACGAGTATTTAAGGGCTGGGTCTCCAAGGCAGCAGCAATCAATTTCTTTCAGATTAAATTCTGAAATTAGATTTAGCCTCTTTATACTGCTCCATTAAGTCTAAAGACGAGATTCTATTCAAGTAAATTCAGAGAAGAATCTCGACAGGCATTACTGCAAGCTTTGAAAGGATTTGAGGCCTCAAGTTCAAAGTTCAAGCATTCAAGAATGGCTGTAGAAGTGTTCAAGTCTTTGATCTCGATTGAGTGTCGAGTAACAACACGTTCAAGATGGAACAAGGTAATTCCGCTGCCTTGATTAAGTTTTATTTCTGCATAGGATGGTCTTAGGGCATGTTTAAGAGTGCGCTTATGCACCAACATATTTGTGTGTTGTTAGGTTGATTGTTGTGTCTGCTTTGAACTTACTGCAAATCCAAAGTAGGTAAATTCAACTAAAAATATTACCTTAAAGAGGTTATTAGACTGATTATAGGATTTATGCTTATTGGATTGTATTAATCTTAACAGGTTGCATCTATAGCTGTTAGGACTCTTCTCTGTATTTCTCTCTGAACTAAAAGCCTATATAAAGGCTAGCGCTTGTAATCGATTGGGTTAATAAAATACAGATTACAAATCAATTACTCTATTTCTCTCTTCTTGTATGGTATCAGATAGGTTTGTTGTCTCCCTCTCTCTCTCTCTCTCTCTCTCCCTCTCGTTCTTCAATCTTGATTTCTTGAGTTCCTGCCATGACTGAGCTCACCTTCGATTCCTCTCCCACTAATCCGCCCACCTCTCTTGCTTCTCTCCAATCTCCGGCCATTGTTCAAATCACCATCCCGGTCTCCATCAAACTTGATCATGACAATTTCCTTACATGGAAATCTCAGATTGAGCCGATTATCATCGGTTATGGTCTCTCGGATCATATTGATGAATCTTTCTCACCTTCTGTGAAGGAATTGGTCATTAATGGAGTTTCTAAGTCCAATCCCAATTTTCAGCCGTGGCATCAGCAAGACATGCTCTTACTTGGATGGATGCGATCTACCATCACCTCCACTATTCTCTCGCAGTATGTTACTAGCAAGACTGCCCTGCACCTCTGGACGACCTTACATCGTGTCTATTCTGTTCTGCAGTTTCAGCTGCTCGCGTGATGAATTTGAGACGCTCCCTTCAATCAAGAACCCGAGGTAATCGTTCTTGCTCAGATTACTATATTCAGATGCTCCATATCTCTGACCAGCTTGCATCAGCTGGAGCTCCGATTCCTGAATCAGATTTGGTCAACTATATTCTCACTGGTTTAGGCCCCGAATTCAATTCTTTTATTGTCACCTTGATCACCTGATCTGTCCCTGTTTCTCTTACTGAACTTCATGACTTTCTTCTAGCACATGAAAACCTTCTCACTACTCAGTCCCAACTAAACAGTAACTTCTCCACTGATCCGACTGCGCTTTATACTTTCACAATCAGGGTAAAGGTCATGGTTCGGTAAAGGTTCTTCTTCTGGGTTCAATTTTGGTAATGGTTCGGGTAAGGGAGGTGCTTCTTCCTCTTCTGCGCCTTTGCTTCTAATCCCCAATTACACTCTCAATTACACACCCAACTACACCATGGGTCGTGGAGGTCCAGTTCGCCCCAATTACGCCTACAGAGGACCTCAATTTCAGCAAAGCAATCTCAGTTTTGCAAATTCTTCTCACACAGCAACCGATCGACCTTCTTGCCAAATTTGCTTCAAACGTGGTCATGTGGCTCTTGATTGTCATCATCGCTACAATCATGCCTACACCTCTACAGCACCTCCTCAATTTCAAGCATTGTTCAATTCGACTATCACTTCACCACATGAGAGTTGGTTTTTCGACTAGGGGGCTACAAACCATGTCACTTCCGACATTAACAACTTGAACTCCTTCACGCCTTACACCGGTGGGGATCAACTACAAGTTGGTAATGGCTCTAATTTAGTTATTCGACATTTAGGTCATTGTACTATTCCTAGCAATGGTGGTAATTTAAGCCTTAACAATGTCTTGCATGTACCTTCTATTACCAAAAATTTAATTAGCATATCTCAATTTACCTTAGATAATGATGTGATTATTGAATTTCATCCATTCTTTTGTATTGTGAATGACCGTCGTACCAAGATTCCACTACTTCAAGCCAAGCTCCATAATGGTCTTTACAATATCAATAATTGCTCCCCTCAAGCTTGTATAGGCGAGCGTGTATTGGCCAATATGTGGCATGCACGCTTAGGACACCCTTCATCAAGCACAACTCGCTTTATTATAAACTCAAATACTCTTCCCATTACTTCAAATAAATTGCAATTATGTGTTGATTGTTGTAAAGCCAAAGCTTGTGTACTACCATTTAGTTCTTCTACTTCTATTGTTTCTTCACCATTAGAGGTTATACATTTGGATTTATGGGGACCCTCCCCTATTATTTTTTGTAATGGATTCCGATACCACGTACATTTTATTGGCGAATTTTCAAGATTTTTTTGGATTTATTTTCTTAGAGCTAAAGATGATGTTGTACATGTCTTTTCTTTATTCAAAGTACAAGTAGAAAATTTATTTGATACTTCTATCAAAACACTTCAATCCGATGGTGGTACGGAGTTTAAGCCCATTGCCAAGAGCTTTCCTCAAATTGTTCACCGAATCTCTTGTCCTTACACACCACAACAAAATGGCTTGGCGGAACGAAAGCTTCGTCATATTATTGAGCTTAGTCTAGCGATCATGTCTCATGCCTCCATTCCTTCTCACTTTTGGGATCAAATTTTTCAAAGTGTTGTGTTTTTAATCAATAGGTTACCACCTACTACTTCTCCCCATCTCTCCCTTTACTATTATTTTTAACAAACAACCTGAATATACTTTTCTTAGTGTTATTGGATGTCTATGCTACCCCTTTCTTAGACCATATAACACGCATAAACTTCAATACCGGTCTCTACCTTGTATTTTCTTAGGTTATTATCAAAACCAAAAAGGTTATAAGTGTCTACATATTCCCACTAAGAAAATTTATGTAAGCCGAAATGTTCGTTTCGACGAAACAATATTTCCTTTTTCCAAGCATTTTTCCTCAGCTCAAATTAGCTCTTATCTGGATGGATTTTCTTCACTGCCGATTATTCAAGACTCTCAGCATAGCTCGGCCTCAATCCCAGTTTCAACTGCTACTGTGCCTCTAGCAATTCTACCTTCTCATCCCAGTCTGATGCAACCCAGAAATAATTTGGCTTCTACTTCTTCTCAACAAACCGCTGGTTCTTCTCACCAGGCTGATCCTACTTCTTCCCAGCCCCCTACTACTTCTTCTCAGCCTATTATCTCTCAGCAAACCGATCCTTCTTCAATTTGGCCCAGCTACAACAAAGTTTCAATTCGGCCCAGCTCCAATCCATCTACTACTGCTCCTTGCTCTACTCTGAACCTGAAAGCTCCACTCTCCTGTCAATAATTCGGACTCTACTCCTCTCTCTATTTTGCCTTCTACTGTTCCTTCTACACCTCCAGTCTCTTCTATTGGGAATACTTTGGTTCCAACAACAATATCTACACATCATATGGTCACACTGTTGGCCTCTTCATGGCCTTTTGTTATTTTATTTTATATTTTATATTTAGTAGAAGAGAGATAGAAAAGAGAAGAACTCTTATACAGAAATTTTTTTCTATTATCTTGAGATGCTCTTACAAATAATATACTTCATATTTATAGGCCATATGGTGACTTTTTACAAACCCAAGAACATAAATATAATTAAATACAACACAAATACCAAGTGCATGAATTGCACTCCCCAACATAACCCTTGAAAACATAAACAATTAATCTATCTAGAAATTTCAAATATATTCATTTAACCATTTAACTAATTGACCCATTTATTTATTACTTTCTTTTACCAAAAACATTAATTTCAACACTCCCCTGTAATATATTTGGTTGTCACAACCTTTTATAATTTCTTCATTTGTCTTGTATTTTTGCACCAAACCATTATGACTGCTTGTCTCTTCTTCTATTGTGTTTATCCACACCTCCTTTTTGACCACTTGCTCAAAACATTTCAGTTCAACAACACAAAAATTACATGAAGCATAAATATCACGTAATCTTCTAAATCTTACTGGAGTTGAGCTTGGAGAAGATGAGCTCGACCCAACATTTTTCGTAGGAGATTGTGGTTGCTCTTCTTCTTCTTCTTCTTTTTCTTCTTCTGTTTCTTTTTCTTCTTCATTGCTACTTTCATGTTGACCACTTGACTCCTTTTGTAGATCATCTTCAATCGGAAAAAATATATTCTCCGCATTTTTTTTCTTTCCAATCTCACTTATTTTTCTCATGAAAAATTACATCCCGACATATAATCACCTTATTTTTTTTCAAACTAAAAACCCTATAGCCCTTTGATTTTGTGCTATAACCAGCAAATACACATTTCTCACCTTTGTCTTCAAGTTTGTGTCTCATCTCTTTCGAAACATGTGCATAGCAAATGAAGTTAAAAATCTTCAAGTGATTCACCAATGGCTTTCTACCACCGGACCACACCTCAAATGGTGTCTTGTTCTCAACCGCCTATGTTGGACATCGGTTTAATAAGTAAACTGCCGTGTATGTCGCCTCGGCCCAAAATGTCATCGGCAAGCCCTTCTCATTCATCATGGTCCTCGCCATTTCCACAATTGTTCGATTCTTCCTTTCGGCAACTCCATTTTGTTCCGGTGTAAAACCGACCATTAACTGTCTTTCTAGGCCGATATCCTCACAAAAATTTTCAAACTCCTTAGAATTGTATTCACCACCTCTATCACTTCTCAATTTTTTAATCAACCGGCCACTTTGCCTTTCAACCATGCTTTGAAACTTTTTGAAAATTGAAAAAGCCTCTGATTTTTGTCTCAAAAAATAAACCCAACACATTCTTGAAAAATCATCAATGAAAATGATAAAGTACCTATTTCCACCATGCGAGGTTGTCTTCATAGGTATGAACAAGCTCTAATGGTTCCTTTGCCCTTCATGCCTTATCTTTTGAAAATGACTCCCGGTGTATTTTACCAAGAGCGCAAGCTTCACATACATCACATTTTTCTTCTATGTGTGGCAACCCATACACCATATTGTTGTTACTTAATAATTTTAGGCTCTCAAAATTAACATGCCCAAACCTTTTGTGCCACAACCAAGATAAGTCTTCTACACCAGCTTTCAAGGCAACATTTTTTTCGAGTTTGAGTGTAAGTGAAAAGTTTCTATTTTTCTCCATTTTCACTACCACCATCAATTCTCTTTTTTTCTCAACTTTGTCATAAAGTTTGCACCATTCACCCTCAAAGTGAACCGCATGCCCATGCTCAATTAATTGCCCAACACTTAGTAAATTTTGTGCTAAATCTGGGACAAGCAACACATCATGAATTAACATTTTACCTTTCTTTGAAGCAACAACAATCGTGCCCTTTCCATTTGACTTCACAACCGCACCATTACCCATTATAATTTGAGTAGTGGCGGTCGTGTCAAGCTTGCAAAATATCGACTCGTCTCCGGTCATGTGATTGCTACACCCACTATCAACATACCACACATCTTTCTTTTTTTCAATGGCCGATTGGCATGCATAAAATGTACTTTCAACACCATCTTTATCACTATTTTCTTCCTCTGTATAATTTGCATTCTCTTTAATTTTCAACCTACAATTTTTCTCAATATGGCCAAATTTTTTGCAGTGGTAACATTGAGGCTTTCCCTTATTCCAACAATTCTTTTCTACATGACCCGGTTTCTTACAAAAATTACAAGTTCGAGTTTCTCCGCTTTTATCACAATGGAACTTATCCCCTTTGGTCACATTTTGGCTAGATGACTCTTTTAAATGAACATTTGATTGGAAAACACTTTCTAGAGAAGAGTCACTAGGTCTATTTAACATTTGCTCATGTATTTCAAGAGAACCTATTAGGTCTTGTACACTAAGAGTAGAGAGATCTTTAGTTTCTTCAATAATAGCTGCAATATAATTAAACTTGGGAGAGAGACTAATTAAAATTTTCTCACAAACCGATTTATCAGTTAAGTTTTCACCTAATTTTTTAATTTGATTCACTAACTCAATCACCTTAGAAAAATATTATTTTAATGTCTCTTTCTCCTTCATTTGTAAATTCTGAAAATCTCTCTTAAGAGTTAAAAGTTTTGCGGCTCTAACTTTTTCAATACCTTGAAACTCATTTTGCAAAATCTGTCATGCTTCTTTTGAACTTGTCGCGCCGATTATTCTTGGGAAAATCTTGTCGGTGATGGTTTGTTGAATCAAATAGAGAGCCTTTGCATCTTTCTTCTTATTCTCCTTTTTCTCATCCGACGTCTCAGCAATATCTTTTCCCTTCTCATCTTTTTTCTCTTCATATCCTTCTTCCACTATCTCCCATAAATCTTGTGAGATCAAGAGGGTTTTCATCTTTATACTCCAATAGTTATAATTCTCGCAATCAAAAACGAGTTGCTCACCTTGCGGCCCCCATGCACCTTGTATAGTCATCGCTCTCTCAATTTTGTTTTCTTTCACACTTCTAATAGAGAAACCTCACTTGAACTATCACACAACCTGGCTCTGATACCACTTATGTTGGCCTCTTCATGGCCTTTTGTTATTTTGTTTTATATTTTATATTTAGTAGAAGAGAGAAATAGAAAAGAGAAGAACTCTTATGCAGAATTTTTTTTCAATTATCTTGAGATGCTCTTACAAATGACATACTTCTTATTTATAGGTCATATGGTGACCTTTTACAAACCCAAGAACATAAATATAATTAAATACAACACAAATACCAAGTGCATGAATTGCACTCTCCAACATGACTCTTGAAAACATAAACAATTAATCTATCTAGAAATTCCAAATACATTCATTTAACCATTTGACTAATTGACCCATTTATTTATTACTTTCTTTTACCAAAAACATTAATTTCAACACACACGTCAAAAAGATCATATCAGCTGACCAAAGCATTTTTCGGACCATGTCACCTTCCTCATCACTAATCATCCTTTACCTACCTCCAACAGTGACGAGCCGACTTCGTTCACTATTGCTAATAAGAGTTTCGAGTGGCGTAAAGCAATGGCAAAAGAATTAAACGCGCTTGCTCAAAATAACATGTGGATTCTCGTCCCTCCTTCTCTAAACCAGTGTGTAATTGGGTGCAAGTGAATCTATAAAATTAAGCGCAAGACCGATAGTTCAATTGAGCGTCACAAAGCTCGCCTTGTAGCTAAAGGGTTTAGCCAAGAAGAGGGCATCGACTATAATGAGACGTTTAGCTCCGTAGTCAAATCGACCACAATACGTGCTGTTCTCTCTTTAGCCATTTTCTCACAAATGGACACGACAACTTGATGTTAACGCCTTGGCGATATCCAAGAAAAATTCTTTATGGCTCAACTTCCGGGTTTTATTGACCCGCTTTATCCCTCTCACGTGTGTCTCCTCAAAAAGGTGCTTTATGGTCTCAAGCAAGCTCCTCGCACATGGTTTCATAAGCTCGCTTCCGTACTATCCAACCTTGGCTTCAATGCCTCTAAATCTGACCCTTCCTTGTTTATTTGAGCCATTAACAATTCTCTCATCTTGATTCTTATTTATGTAGATGATATTATTAATTACGGGTTCTAACCAAGCTCACATTACTTCTCTTATTAGTGATATTGCTTCTCGCTTCTCTCTTAAAGATCTTGGTACTTTTCATTATTTCTTAGGTATTCAAGTATCTCCTACTTCTCATGGCATTAACCTTTCCTAACCGAAGTACATTTGTGATCTTCTTGTTTGATCCAAGATGGATGGTTCAAAGCCGTGTACAACTCCTTCCTCCGTCGGCCATACTCTCTCTAAATTCAATGGCTCTCCTATGGCAGAACCTCATCTATACCGTAGTGTGGTTGGGGCTCTCCAATACGCTACCATCACTAGATCGGATATCATGTACGCGGTTAACAAGGCTTTGCAATTCATGCATGCTCCCACCGACGAACATTGGGGTGCGGTGAAACGTATCCTTCGGTATCTCAAAGGCACAATTTCACAAGGCATCCACCTCCATGCATCCCCTTCCTTTGACCTCCACGCATATTCCAATGCGGATTGGGCGGGGTGCCCGGACGATAGGCGCTCCACAACCGGCTTTTGTGTTTTTCTTGGTCCCAACTTGCTTTCTTGGGGTTCAAAAAAACAACACACCGTGTCTAGATTGAGCACCGAGGTCGAATACCGCAGCATGGCTATCGCTTGTGCCGAACTCATATGGATCCAACATCTACTTCGCGAACTTCATGTGCCTTTACCTCATCCACCGACTCTTTGGTGTGACAATCTTGGAGCGACCTTCTTGGCGTCTAACCTGGTGTTTCATGCACGTACGAAACACATAGAGATTGACTACCACTTTGTGCGTGAACGGGTTGCCTCAAAAGAGCTGGTGGTTCGGTTTGTTTGTTCTAAGGATCAGCTCGCTGATTTTCTGACTAAAGGCCTTGCATCCCCTCAACTTCACCTTCTCTGTTCCAAACTCGGTGTAGCTGCAGCTCCTCCTTCGTTTGAGTGGGGGGGGGGGGGGTGTATTAGACTGATTATAGGATTTATGCTTATTGGATTGTATTAATCTTAATGGGTTGCATCTATAGCTGTTAGAACTCTTCTCTGTATTTCTCTCTGAACTAAAAGCCTATATAAAGGCTAGCGCTTGTAATCGATTGGGTTAATAAAAATACAGATTACAAATCAATTACTCTATTTCTCTCTTCTTATAGAGGTGCAACCCAGTATGTGCATTGATAGCACTAAAGGGATCATCGAAAAGGAAAATATCAGCATCCTAATATAGTGCCCGAGCTATCTGGATTCTCTGTCTTTGGCTGCTTCAAGCCCTTTTAATCTAGATTCAAGAGTACTTCCATGAAAGAGAAATGAAAACACATAATCCATATATCATTTAATTCATTAGAATGCAATAAAATTGTTCATCCAAATAGATAGATATTAAGCATATTCCATGCTAAATCCAAACAGCTAGAGATTAAGCGCAATCCAGTCAAATCCAAACAGCTAGAGATTAAACATATTCTATTCTGATGGATAACGTCCATCAGAAAATACAAGACATAAAAAAATTTATTAAGGTGGAGCCCAAACGAGGTGATCTTCCATGAGGAAGTGACAGATTGGCATTGTGCTAGGCTTCACATTGAGCATCTCAAGAAAGTCACGGCTGAATTCTTTGGCATCATAGTGGCAAATAGCAAGTGCATTGACCTTTCTTCCATTATTCCCTTCCAAGGGAATGGCATATCCTTTGAATTTATGTCCGTTGTGGCAATAGTACACTGCTTGAGGCGATATCATCGGGTGACACAGCACGAATTTCTCTCCTGATAATTCAACTACCGGAGAACCGACTCTGTAGAAGATCTTTTCTCTTTTACCTCCTTTATTGCCAAGTATCGTTGACAGAACTTGTAGGTTCTGGGTGCCAAGTTCCAAGATGGTATTATCGATCATAGCTTCTAAAGATGTGGCACAAAAGTGTTTTACACCTTTAGGAACCGGAGCCTGGCAATGAGATAGGCTTTTCTGTATTTCTTTTGCTTCTTTCGAACCCGGTTCGATAGAATAACGATTCAGAAATAGAGACAGATTCTTGAAAGGAAACGGCATTAATGCTTCGGCTTCGATACGCGGGATGAAGGCATTACCAACAGTGCTTCGGTCAAGGCTAACTGCTTCTTTAATCTTAGCTCCTGGGTATATATCCTTTGGCTGGAAGAACATATTTATGATACCTTTCGGTGGATGACCTGGTTTATCTGGGATCTTCACGTTCTTCCATAGTACTGGGTACTCCGTCCAGTCAAAATTCTCCTTTTGCCCTATTTGATCCAGGAATGAAAAGTGAGAAATATACTCAGTATTTAATTAGAAGTGAAAAATTTGTTATCTCTACGTATAGCCAACATATATATATAGGTTGTAATTTGTAGCTAAGACACCAATAATAAATGATAATATATTGTTAGGTTCTATCATAATAAGTTTGTGATAAAAACAAACAAACTATATTTATCATGTAAAAAGAAACGTGCATCCGTACACTAGACAAATATACTAATTAATTACTAAATGTACCCATACTTTATACTATATAATGCAAAACGAATAGGCCTAACTAAACTTATATTGTATAAATAACATGATAATTAATTGTCATTGCATAATTTTTTTTTTGTTGGGACCAGGCATAGTCTTGAACCTTTATAGTGTAACAGTCAAGATGTGTGGTACTGATAATTTACCAAAGTTCTCCAAATTAAAATCAAACCTGTTCTGATAATTGTCATTGCATAAAATTTATATTGTTAGGACCAGGCATAGTCTTGAACCTTTATAGTGTAACAGTCAGATGTCAGATGTGGTGCTGATCGATAATGAACCAAATTAAAGTTCTCCAAAATCAAACTTGTTATGCAATTTTTGTTAGGACCAGGCATAGTCTTGAACCTTTTATAGCGTAACAGTGATAATTAACCAAAGTTCTTCAAAATCAAACCTTTAGAGCTAAAAGACCATAGTTAGGATGAGTGTTATATATTTTTCTTAATTTATATATGCTAAAGAAAAGAGAAGAACAGAGAACCTGGATGAATTAGGTTGTGAATGATTTCCGGCATAGGGGTGCTCGGAAGCTTGGAGTACCAATACGCCTCCATCGGTGAGTAAACATTGCTTGCTTGATCAGTTTTCACATTCGTAGATAAATATGCGATCTGCAGATCACGTACATATAGTACGACAAAAAATTAAGTTGCATATTAAATTATTAGTATAGAAGAAAACTTGTAAACACATAGTATTGTGAAAAAATAAATGGCAAAATCATGAAATTATGTTAAAGCAAAACCTAAAAAAAATAGAAATTTTTTGCACAACACACCTTAATTTTTAAGTTAAAGAAAGAAATTACAAAAGTCCATCAAGAAGCCAAATCAGTAACTGAGTATCTCGATTTTTTAAAACCAAATTAAATGGGACGAATTTAGATCAGAGAATGAGGGAGTTTGAATTTTTCGTTTGCACCTGGGTTTGGGTTTAGTTGGTATACAGGAGAGAGAAAGTAGAAACAATACTAAAAAATGAACCGCTCTTTTAGGAGCATGGGTAAAATAAAATCGTCCAGAAAGTCTTTAAAAAAGACTCTGAGAAGGGGCTCGAGGGGTAGCCATTCACTAATTAAGGAGCTCCCTTAATCTCATCTTATGTAAAGAGTTCTTGTCCAGCTGAATATAATTAAGAGAGATTTAATCTAAAGAAAATCTATGGAAGTCAGCTACTCTATGATGAGGAGAAATATCATAAAGAAATGCAAGAGTTTGCCTTCAAGACAGAGCCTGAAGTAATGTTTAGAGATCGAGGGGTGAAAAAAAGTACTTCAGGCTCTAAGGACTTGCTAATGTTAATTTGTTCTATGTAAATGGAGAAAAAAAAAATGATGCCATTGTTTCTCGCAATAAATATGATGTACTAGCACTAGGGGTGTAAACGGAGCGGATTCGGAGCGGATAATGCTAATATCATATCCGTATCCGTTTTTTAATGAGCGGATACGGATACGGATACGGATAGTAAACGGATATCAAAATTTAAAACCATATCCGCCTTAAACGGATACGGATACGGAGCGGATAATCAATGGATACGGATTCGAATACGGATACGGATCGGATAATTGTCGGATAATTAAGTTATGCACTGTAAGATACAAAAAAATGACTTGTTGTTGTATTGAAACAATGACTAAAACCAATTTAATAGAGACTAAAAGCATACTACATTCACGGACTAAAGTCTTAAATGGAAAAGAATAGAGAATGAAGAAATTGAGGTAAAAACAAAATGAAATTGGGTTATTGTAGCACTATCACCAGCTAAAAAGAGATTAAATTGAAAACCATATTGGATTATCATTTATACCACAACTAAGACTGAAATGAATATGAAATAATATATAATAACTTCTATCCGGAGTAGTTAAGTTAAAGTTGGTTGTGAGTAATTTCGGATCCGGATAATTGCGGATACGATACGGATATTCACATTCATGAAATTATCCGTATCCGTATCCGCCATTTTTTCACCATATGCAAAAATTATCCGTATCCGTATCCGCAATTATCCGTATCCGTTTAATCCGAATACGGAGCGAATACGGAGCGGATTATCCGTATCCGTTTACACCCCTAACTAGCACAAAATAATAATTTAAAACATCAATTAAAATAAAACTTACCAGCAAAAGAATGAGGAGGCCATAACGCGTCATTATTATTGCTAGTATGGATTTTGAATTGCAGCAAGCGTCACGAAAGAGAACAAGCAGGGATAGTGACGATCATATATATATACTAGAGAACTAGCTAGGACTTATATATATATATATATATATATATATATATATAGAGAGAGAGAGAGAGGAGGGATCGGATGACACCGTTCATTTTTAAAGTTTTCAAAGTCCAAATGGTCGATCCAAACCGTTCAACTTGATGGATATGCTAAAATGTGCCTGCAGATCAAATTTTATATTTTTCGGAATTTTTTACTATTTATTAAGTATTTAACAAAATCGCTATATTCAGACCGTTGAATTTTTGTACCCATCTGAATAAATAGTAAAAAAATTCAGAAAAATATAAAATTTGATCTGCAAGCACATTCTAACATATCCATCAAATTGAATGGTTTGAATTGATCGTTTAGACTTTGAAAATGAACGATATCATCTGATATCATCAAAAAAAGATATCATCCGATCCCTCCTCATATATATATATATATAGAGATGGATTGGAACTAGGGCTAGGGAATTAATTGAACCTTACATTAAAAGCTTGGCATATTAATATTAATAAAGCTTGTAACAGATCTTCCACTACGCCACTAAACATTTATGTTGCAAAAATAATGTTTGAGCTTGGCCTTGTTTGAGTTTGGTCTTATTTCATTCAACATGCATGATAGGAAACTACTAGATTTTAGATTTTCTGTTGCTCAAATCAGTATACTTGTGGGTTATAAATATAAAGTTGAAATTGTATGATGCTTCAAATGTATAATTTTAGTAAAATATCATGTTATTTTATTTAATCTACGTTAGTAAACCAGTTTTATACAAGTATTTATTGTTCAATAAAATTGAGTTAAATTGTTATATTCACGATATCTATACAAACATCATTTATATATTATAATATTATTTTCTAAAGAAATCATTATTAATACAGAACAATTTAGAGATTGAATGACATCAATTGTATTTTTGAAAATAAAATAACATAATTGAGTTAAACAAAAATAAATCTGATGATTATTTTTTAATATAACTTGTAAAGTTGCAGTAGCATGTTGTTATTACATATATACCGGTATAACATAATCAAGTTAATTAAATTTTTATCTAGTTGCTATGTATTTTTAATCTAGAAAATAATTAATAATAATGTTTGTTTATATATATATATATATTGGGATGATTCATTACTTCACTAATATTAAATAAAATAACATGATATTTTATTAAAATTATACATTTGAAGCATCCTGCAATTTCAACTTTATATTTATAACCCACAATACCGATTTGAGCAACAAAAAATATAGTAGTTTCCTTGTATGTTGAATAAAATAATTATTGTTGCTTCTACACAATTAATTAGCTAACATGACAGGTTGGTCAATTTAAATTTAGACTCAACCACATATATGGGATCAGTTGGTGCACACTGCCACACTACACCGTGTGGGCTTGTGAGTGAGAACTGACAAGTGGATCAGAAAGTTAAATGTCAGATGTTTTAGTGACTCGCCATACATAAGTATTAATTTTTTTTGATAGATTTCACACAATATCCGAAAGACAACTTTTGAATCCTTGAAAGACTGAAAGAGTTTGGGGCCTGACTCTTGAGTGCGTATCCTATGCTCTGAGATATCTCAAATTTGTTCGTGACCGACGTGGCAGTATTATTTGTACTTTGAGATTTGTGCAAACTATATAAATGGTTGAGATTTTTCGAGAAGTCACTCAAAGTTTGAGATATCTTAGAGAAATGAACACCATCCTCCACTGTCTTTTCACTACTAGCATTTAACTTTGGTGCATGATTCAATGACTAATGAACGTCATTGAGAGCCTGAAAAGTTGTATAAATTTGGTGTATGATACAATAACTAATGAATGGTTTGCTCCAATTAAAAACAATAGTGGGCTGATATTTGCAAAACAACTTTTATTCTTTTACACAGTATTATTTAATATTTTAATTTAAGAGAACTACTCTATCCTCTATTCATATTCTTTAATACTTGCTTCCTTCTCATATTATTGTTGTCTTCCTCTAGTTCCTTCAATATTAACTTCAATATTTTAGCATAAATTGTTAATTTCTCATTTTATTTTGCTTAGTTTTTGGAATGTGAGGTTATTTTTGTTGGGTTCAATATTGGTGGAGGTTAGGTAGGCCTGAAAATTTTGGGGCGAAAGAGTTTCCTGAGATTTAATTAGAAATTTTATGTTTACTAATAAACAATCAGATTCTCTGCAATGACAGAATAAAGTTTGATGTAATGCATTTTTTTTCTTATGTATTTATAAATTACGGTGATACTATAAACATGTTCACGAGTTTTGAAGTCTTAATTTATTATCCTTTATATAAGTATTTTTATTATAAAATAATACGATGATATATTACATGAAATTATTCGTACTGTAAGCCTGTTTCAGTTATCACAGAATTGTGCGAAATGAGATTTTACGGGAACTCATGTGACATGAGTCATGTCCATGAGCATGCAAATTAATGATTACATAAATATGCTGAAATAAATGTTCAGTTCTAGCATAAAAATGGTTATGAGAAATCCTCTTGTGTTCTCAAAATATGTATATCAACATGACTAATGAACAAAAAACAAGTTGAATTATAAAGTTAAAGAAGCATATTAAACTATTGACCATATATGGTATGTTTGGATGTGTCAAGAATACAGGCTATTCTAGAATAGTGACTATTCATAATAACAATTTGCATCTAAATAATATTTTTGCTATTTAGAATAGTTAGATTAGCTGCTATTCTCTATTCCTTGTAAATATTGAAATAGTATTGGAAAATGTGAAGAAAGAGAAAAATAATTTTTTCTCGGATTTTCGTCAACACACTCCCGAAATAACAAAATTGACACTACTTTATGTTATCTTCATGTTATGACAATTCGTTTAAGACCCCACTTGCCTATATTTCCTCTTAATTAGCACCCTGTTAACAATACTTATTTATCGGTTACAACTATTCACTATTTCAAATGTACAATTCAAACAATATTTTTACTAATCCGAATAGCACCATTTTCACACTAATCTAAAAATCACTATTTTTTCTCTATTCTTATTTACTATTTTTAAATTCGCTATTCTAGCTATTCTGGCTCTTATCCAAACGTACCCATAGTGAATTTATCCAGCTTATATGGAGTATATTATATTTAATTTTTATATAGAAGATGAAATTATAAAAAAAAATTATCCATCTGGAATTTATCCAGCTTATATGGAATAAATTATACCTAATTTCCCCTTGGAAGCGTCTTTGAATAAGACAAGATAGTTGTCGTTTGGAATTTTCATGCATTGGAACATCTCAATTAAGTCCAATTCACTCACATTCTTTCACTGTGTTTAACAAGTCTTACTGTCATCCTGCCTTCCCTTCCATCTGATTTTGAGAATATTAAATTGTTTTATATCATTCACTCGTTCTCAATCTTCATTCAAAAATATCGATTTGATTTCTCTAATTAATTTCTATTATTAGTAATACTTTTTGAAGCATTATACTAAAATTGAGTGCTGGAATTATTTTTTATATAATACACTAGAAGTAAATTTTATGACTTTGACCTGTATTTATTAAGATTATTTAATTTATGGTATGTAAGTTAATTAGCTATCTAAGTGCTTGACATCATTTATTTTATCTATATATGTGACACTTTCTACAAACAAACTACCTGATCTTTTACAATATATAGATACAAACAGTACATTTAATTTTCCATCATAGTCTTAGAGGCTGGGGAGACATATATGAGCATTTTTAGCATCACTTGTACAGTACAGAGATTTATCAGTATTGTTCAACTTGATAACCCTCTACAATTTACATATGCTTTAGTAAGCAGATTACATATATAGTTCAACGTAAAATCTTTCAGAAGATTTAGTAGAAGATTAATGTAATATGTAGACAATCTTAGATTAAGAAAATAATGAGGTAAAGAAAATATGTTATTAAGACAATATGTATCTGTTAGGAAATATATTTTTTAAGGCTGGCTAGATTAGTAATAAAAAATTATAAATAAGAAGGCTGCGGCTCATGGAAGATTAAGCTGAACATACTCTGTAATATTTTTTCGAAATTAATAAAACAAAGGGAGGGAAGGAAATTTCATGAGAGTACTTATGTTTGTGTTCTATCATATACAATTTTAATATTTTTGTCAGTTATCTTAATTTTTTAGAAATAAATTAATGATCCTGAAATTGGATAATTGACTAATGACCTATTACAATTGACGGGTGTATATTTTAACAACAAAGTTTTAACTCGAGCAGCGTCGAGGTGATGAGAGAATTATTTTTATTTAGACCATACTACCCTTGCTTCAAAAAGAAAGTTAATAAATAGACTATTTTGAATCTTTCAAATTAATTAGAAATTTTACGTGCATGTTCATATCACCAAATATTAATATGCACCCATTAGTTGGCTTTTATAGGCTTACAGCTGAGTACAAACAAAATATTATTTGGTACTTCGTGCCTAGCTCTTTATTATCTCTTCTTCAACACAGGGTCAAAGATTATTCAAAATTCCCAAATCCATACTCAACAACATAAAAAAGTAATTGTAAATATTAAATCAGCTTTATTCTTCAAACGTTTTCAAAAGTTTCTCTCATTATTTCTATATTACAGCTGTACAAAACATTTAATAAAGAGAATAAACATAATTATTTGATAAAAGTTTTAAAAAAATTTCATAAAAAATTTAAAATTATTATTTGACATGATTCATATATGTCCATTAAAAATATCATTTTTCGTAATTGTTTACCTGTACATAGAAAAAATAATACATATTAATTAAAAACTATAGTATAAGTTGTTTGAAATATATATACATAACTTGCTACTTAAATTCTCAAATAACTCGACCCTTTGAGTATACTTGATAATACAATAACAATTATGAATTTTAGATTTATGAAAAAAGAATATTTTAATCACTTAGTGAACAAGAAATTATGAATTAAGTCTTATTATTTTTATGCATTTCTTAGAGTGAGGCTATGATACTTTGCAAAGCGTTGAACAATATCTACTATATCTAGTTTAATATCTTTGTTTATAAAGTTCAAATAATTTATCTAAACTATTTAACATGATATTCATATAAATGTACCTGGAGAATAAATTTTACATTTTTTAGAATTTTATTACTTCTTTTTATAGGTAGAAATCCCAATTTAAATTATCCAAAAATTGTGATTTTCGACCTATCTAAAAAATGTTGACCAAAAAGATTATAAAAAATGTAAATTTTTTGTCTCCAATACATTTTCATATAAATATCAGATCGACTGTTTGAAATTTAAAAACAATAATATAGATCTATAGCACATACTGATCTACACTTTGCAAGTATCGTAGCCCCACTGCGTTTATTATGCAAGTTATGCTCGTAATGTTAAATTTTAAGTTTAAACTAATTTGGCTAAACTATGTAATAAGTTCTTCGAAATTTATATTCATAAATTGTTAATTAAATTTTAAAAGAAATCGACACTTTGAGTGTAATTAATTGGTAATACAAACAATAATCATAAAATTGATGGTTCAATATCTCATGTTTTTCATGTCTAATTGTGTCATATGTATTATCTTCATTTTCAAAGTTCCAACAATTGATCTAAATCATTCAACATGATATTGATATTAAAATGTACTTGGAGGCTGAAATTTATTTTTTTTTTAATTTTTTTAATATCTTTAGATAGGTAAAAAAAAATCATTTTTTTTGTCCATAAACAATGATTTTGTACCGTTTAGAAAAGATAGTACAAAATTAGCTAGGTCCTATGGAAGATATTATAAAGATAATTGGAGATACAAAGATAATTATATAGAGTTACAAAGATAATTGGAGATATTTTACCACACCTTATAAAGATAATTGGAGATACAAAGATATTCGACAGACAGATATTATATAGAGTTAGAGAGGTAGTAGGTCCTATGGAAGATATATATAATGAGTAAAAGCTAGTTAGCTAGCTAGGTCCTATTAAGATATTATATAGAGTTAGAGCTAGTTAATTAGTTAGGTCCTGTGGAACGTAACTCTCTGTTTTGTACTTTGCCTACGGGAAAAATTAGTTCTTTTATTTCTTTATCCGAATATTGTGCCTTTTGCTTTTGTGTGCTTCAAACAATGGAAAATTAAAGTTTACTTTCATTGGATCAAATATTTTAATTTCTTTTCTATTAATTGTTGCTACCTTTCATATTAACTTGTACTTTTTATTGGTTTTATTAATTGTGTGTTATTATAATAAATGGTTATCGAACTCATGGCATGCGTGACAAACCTCTGAAGGGTGTGAAAATGTTATTATTTTTCCTCTTTTTTTGGGCGGAAAACTAGATGAATCTTCACTGTATTATTAACCAATGATTTTTCTTTGATTTCATTTTTTATTTTTAATACGGATGTAGAATATATTTTTTTTTTGTTTATTCTTCCAAAATGTACGGGAACCGACCAATTAACAAATTGAATGGCAGGGAACAATTTGATATGAATTGGTTCATCATATTTTTTTTTGTTGTCCATTGGCAAATGAGATGCATGAAATTCAGGGGAGAAAACAAATTAGTGTGAAGATGCTTATCACGCATCCTGCATTAAGGAAGTATGAAGTCAGATGTGACCAAACCAAAATGGGTTTGCTAGGAATATTGTCAGATGATTCAAATTGAAAAGTTAAGATACTTTTTTTTTTTCTTTTTTTTTTTTACTATTCTCGTCATGTTAAGACGCATATTTTTTATTCCCATTCATCGATATATCTAACAGTATTAACTCGATCCATATTGAGGGGAGGTCCAGGCCAGTAGCAGCAGCACAAGCGGCCCAATTGATGATTCATGAGATAATACGAGAGAGAGAAGGCCCAAGAGGCCCAGCCCAAATTGAATTAAGCTGTTTTAGTTCTCTTCAGTTCTTCTCGAGAGGTAGGAACTTAAAGATAATAATGAATTAATTAATAATGGGAGATCCGAATCAGATGTCAAATGGATTATAAATGGTGGACAAAGAAAATCTATAATTTCAACATCATTTGTCTCTAATGACATCTCCACTTTCATTATCACACATAAAACGTAATTTACAGAGGCCTGTTTTGCATAGTTCGCAAAATTGGAATCGAAATCGAACTCATACTCAGTCACTTACTCTGAAATTGGAATTGAGTTAATTGGACGTAATCAGCTGAATCATCTGAATCGGTTCGGGAACTCATATTGTTTTTATAGAAGCATGTCTTGTATTAAAAACATAGGAAAAAATTGTTAAATAAAATACTTTAAATTCGAAAAAGAAACTAATTATATAGAATAAAAACAAAGGAAGAAAAGGAAAAAAAAATAGAGAACATGAAAAACTAATTCATTTTTAAATATGTTTTCTATATGAGATGCTTTAGATGCTTGAATTGGGACTACCTGCAAGTATAAGTATCAAAATTAAAATGCAAATAATTAATAAAACTGAGTTGGGTCTACTGCAAATTCAATTTAATTTTTGTAGACAAGGCCCGAAAACAAAGCCCAGGGTCACATGGACTAAAACGAAAGCCCATGCTCAAATTCATTTTTACTGTATATATTCATAGCCGAGCCCAAAGTCAAAGAGTTCTTTGATTTACATTTTTCAAAGTCGTAGAGTTCAAAATTAGAATCCAAGGGCACCTAAAGACTAAACAATTTTGTTATTTAGTCCATCTGACAAGTATATTCCAGTTTTACACAAACAACCTTCTAATTTCATAAATTTTTTATTAGTCCATGTCAGTATATATACTAATGGCCTCTCAATCTAGTACCAGTTTTCCATAAATTTCATATTCAGGTTTTTCTACGGATTTACAAATAATATTTCCAAGCTTTTGTTTAATCCAAACATGCATATCAAGTGATATGAAGGTGAAACATGAGTTTTAATTCAAGGCCCTATGACTAAAGGTAAAAATTAAGAAGCAAAAAGAGCACAAATAAAGGGGTGAAGTCAAGTATCACAGAAATTTACACTTGAACAATCTTAGTAAATTAAGAGCTTACCGGGTTGTGCTAAAACCGACATCTGAGAGAAGAGCAAGAACGACGTACGTCACTCATCTGGCCTCCTACACCGATTGTCTCCAATAAAGACCCCCTTCACCGATTATCAGTATCAGCCCGCACTTGATTTCTATCTTGTACTTGACCTCGGATGGAAGGTCAGAACAGGGGCCCTATGTCTTATTTTTTTTATTTTTTTTCTTCTCTATCAAAACTAACAAAGATCCATCCTTCTGAATTATGTTGCCATCTTTATTTTCTAACTACTTTCTTCTTTGCATCATTCATCATTTTGAGCTTTCTTCTTTGCTGGTCCTTCTATACAAAACACACACATATATACTTTGGTTAATCAGCAATTTGGTTCAATTTGGGTGTATTAGTTGTACGTGGATTCCTTCAAATCCAGCTTCAGTGGTGTCATCCAATCCGATCAACCCGACCTGAAAATTTGCGAATTAAGATATTGTATGATTGGCTGTGGAACCCGGCCGATAATGTCTGAGTATGAATTTAGATTTTAAAACTGAATAAAATCTGTCCCTCGATCAAGAGTTGCTCAGTTAACTCAAACCCTAGCAGCCTTGTTTTTTTTTCGTCAAACTCAATTGTTTCTTCTCAATTAAGTATTCTTACGTTGTATTTGATTCTCCAAATTTTAATATTTGATGGTTCGCTCGACGATAAACAACAATTTTCATGCGCCGAAGCTAGACTTTTATTATCTTTTAAAAAAAAGAAATTGGCAAATCATAAGTTATGGGTAGTATGACATCATTGTCATGTAATACCAACTACAAAATTAATTGGATACATTTCAAACGACTAATCTAAACCGTTCAAACTGATTTACTTTTTGAGTGATGCGTTTACATGCAATTTTTTTATATTTTTTTATATTTTTTAGTATCAAATCAAGTGGTCAAAAATGTTGAAAAATGAATATATTAAAATTAACTTAAAAATTCACACATTTGACCGCTTGACTTGATACTAAATAAATTTGAAAAATTATAAATTTTGCATATAACACACAACTAACGAAATAGATGGGTTTGAACGGTTTGGATTCACCATTTGAAGTCAATTCAATAGGTACTGGAGTTAGTGTTATATAAGCTGAAATGATACTAATGTCATACTAGCCGGACTCCTTTATACCTTGCTTCTTTTTAGTAGGTGCATTAACTCAAATTCCACGGTGGCATGAATATTAAGGAGGTCCAATGTATTTTATCTTGAACTGAATTGGCCCGGATTCTAATTGGACAATCCATATGCTAAACTTAAAATTTGAATAAATGCAGAGGATACAAATCCTGAACAACGGATACACAAACTAAATCAGTGCGCCGTTAGAGGCTAACAGTCATGCAAATCTAATATGCATCTCTCAGTGGCGAAGTTAGAAATTTTTTCAGAGTAGATGAATATATATAGTTGCAAAAAAATTAAAAAAATCAACACAACAAATTTCAACAGCTTGTATCGCCTGATACCCATATTATGTTGAAAATTACCGTATCATCGTATTCCGTATCATGTCTGATACGATACCCCCTACAACATAGTCCACAAGCAAAGCATTAATTATTGAGAGTATTATAGATGGACTACAAGTACCAAAGTTTCAAGCTTGATATCTATATTATATAGATGTGTTCTCATTAAGCCTTCTATTTAAAAATATTTCTGCATTGATTAATAGTATGATATTTATTGATATATTAAGCATCCACTACATTATAATTTTAAAATATGTATAAAGGAGGTTCCACTGCCTCAATTTTTCATGTCTCTACCGTTCCTCCATATCTGAACCGTACATCAACTAACTACATCAACATATAGGATTAAAAGACTCCTATCGGAAAAAATATATACAATTCACCTCCAATTTTCTTTCTCCGTAATCTCTATTTTCTTTGTCCCTCCCAGCAGCCCTCCGCACCACACCACCCCTCACCGCGTTCCCCTCCCGACCACTCCGCGCCACCTCCCTACCTTTTTCTAATTCTCTTCTCTCACTCCCTCTATTTCGAGCCTTGAAGCCAACGCCACACCTCTCGACCTTGACCCAATACCGCACCTCCGACTAGCTTCGATCTTTTTTCCCATCTTAGGTAGGGGTGTACAACGGGCGGGTCAATGATATTTTATTAAAATTTAAATCCAACCCGATTATACTGGGTTAAAATTTTTTTACTTGACTCACCCATAACCCAACCTAATCCATCTATTTTTTTTATATACGGATTATACGGGTTAGACGGGTTATAAATTCAAAGCTATCATTATGAACTGATTCACAGTGAGACTGAGACATATTCAAAAACAGCAGCCACGTAAAGAATAATGTTTAAAACAATAATCAATAGTAAAAGTCTAAACTTTAAAACATTAAGCAAATGAAGTACCAGTGCATTGAATAATTGAAGTCTAAGTTAAACAGGCAAGTCAAAAATCGGCAAATTGAAGTCTAAGTTAAATAGGCATTGAATAATTAAAGTACCAGTGCATTGAATAAATGAAGTACCAGTACTAACTGGTCAATGCAAGTACCCACAAAGTTGGCACCGTGTCGCTTTCTCAGGAAATTATCTCTTCTAAAACAGTAGTTTAAACTAATAGACTAATATCATAGAAACTGCCATGAATTTAAATTATGGCACTCAAAACCTTTTCAAAACACCTCACATGGAAGGTAAAACCAAACTGGTCCCTGCTTGGCTGCTCCTATCTCATATTATTTTTTTCATAAAAGCTACACATGTGTGCTAACATGCCAAATAAAACTATCCAGAATTCATGCAAATAAATAAATAACAAACAATAAAACATATTTCTAAGAAATTCAAGGACCATATAGTAAATTCTCTTTTGAGCTTTGCACTAACAGTGTGATTCATCATGCACAAAAATTACCAACAAGAACATATATTTAAAATTGAAGAGCGAAACAGATAAAAAATGAAAATTGAAAGTACCTTTGGCTGAGTATCTCGCGGTGGTTTCTCTGAGGTTGCCATCAACACAAATTAAAATGAAACTTTCCTTTTCCTAAGCTGTAAAATTTATAGAATAGGTGGATGATTCTACAAGCGCAACGGTATCGGTATTTATAGGGTTTAGGAATCGATTTGTGGTTGTCAGTCTCGGGTTTGAGGCAGATTGAAGACGCTCTCGAATCATTTTCCCAAGCATCGTGGGTGAGAGAGAGTGCGCCGAGCGAAAAGGAGATCGAGGCGTCGAGAGCGAAGGAGACCGAGGCCGCCTGTGGAGAGAAGGAGAGAAGGAAAGAAGGAGATTAAATGCGGGATTAAATGCGGGATTAAAGAATGCCGAGTCGCGAGCGAAGGAGATAAAGACTCTGGGTCGAGTTTGGATATAAACGGGTTAGTATGAGTAAACCCGTGACCCGACCCAGAGTAACGGGTTCATCAAATTTTAACCCGTACCTGACCCAATAAGAACTCAACCTGCTAAAAAATGGGTCGGGTCGGACGGATCAGATGGATCGGGCGAGTCACGGATATTTTTGTACACCCCTAATCTTAGGAATGGAAGCATAAGTAATTCCTCTACAAAGTATACTGATATCAACCTATGGCGCCCTATGCATATTTAAATTGTGTATCAGTGTGTATGGGTGTGTTGTTATCACTCTAAGTGAAAATCTGATAAATACTTAATTGGGTGACAATATTATGGTTGTATTGCTCACAATTGCAAATTGGCATTACTGGCACCAAAACCTGGCACGAGTTGTACCATAATTTAATGCAATCATTATACCTTACTAATGCGGTGTTCTAACAGGGACTAAAGGTAGCAGAACAAACTTCAGTAACTCCAACTGTTGCGAGTGGTGATGCAAAGGTAGGGCCCTCAATGCACAAGTTGTCGACTGAAGGGTTTTCAATTGACAAGAACTACACCCGTTGTGTGGAACGATAGCTTTTTCTGGTGTCCTTGGTTGGTATCTGCTCTCCAAGCCCAAAAAAATCCAGTGACAAAGTCTCTGATTAAGCACCAACTATTGTATCCATGTGATAGATTTTTTTTGTTTTTTCCCTGTAAAAACATTCTTATGCTGAAAGTAGTCAACTTATTATATGAACATGTCAATCTGTTTGCTTTTTGTATGAATTTATATGCATTTGTAATAACAAAATTATTTTTATGCACTTGTATAGATCTCTCTTTATATGTACTTGTATATTTTTAACTGGCTGAAATAATTTCCAAGCAGAAGTACTTAGAAACTTATATTGTATTTTAGGATTAAATTACAATGTTATAGGAGGGGATAAGCTTCAAGCTTTAGGACTACAAAAGAAGGATTTTAATTTCATCACCGATTGCATCTAATATATCAGGGTTAATTTGGTATTGTTAAACTGCAAGTCATGAACAATTGCATCCCCATCTTCATCTTAACAAGGCTGCCACCATCTATGATTGTGTCCATGATTGTATTGTTCTCCATCTTTCATCTTCACAAGGCTGTCACCATCTATGATTGTGTCCATGATTGTATTGTTATTATTTACACTACTAGCATTTTTTTGTTGAAAATTGTAATAACTAAGCGTATGCTCTTCTTTTTTTCTTTTCTAACTCGTTGTCTACTTGTCTGTATGCATTTGTTAATAATTTTATGTATACACTTATTGATGCATTTAGTGTTACTTTTTAACTTGTCGAATGGGACTTGTTATTACAACTAAGTTGATAGTGGTACATTTTACTAAGTATTTAAGTTTTGTATACTATGTTGTAACATTTGCTTTGTATAAAGCTTATCCAATCAATTATAAAGTTAAATGCAGAATTTCTAACATGTAGCATATTATTTGCTATTGTCAAAAAAAAAATGCATAAATATTTCATCTTTCCAAGCAATTTGAGTTGAAGAACATCAGTGGAAGATAGATTTAATACCATACTAGCGGTACCTATTAGTGGTACCATACTAGTTAAAATGTCAAACAACATCCATTCTAAGATAGTAATAGTTAAAAGGGGTTAATTAAACTACATCCATTACAGTTAGCATCATAAACATACAAAAAAAGGGAAAAAAATTATTACAATGGCACTTCATATCAACTCTAAGATACTCAAGGACTGAAATACCAAACGTGACCAAATTTAGCAATGGCCAAAATGTCCCTATTCACTTGACCTCCACCAGCCAAAAAATTATTAGGACTTCCCTCGTTAATAACTTCATCTTCCTCACAACTTCTCTTCCTCTTATCTAGATCTCGTAAATTCTGAAATGCAATTGTATAAAACCCTTCAAAAATAACAGAATTGCAATCCAGTATATTCATCATCATAAATTGAGTATTGGACAGTACAATGGTATACCCTATAAACTGACACAATTTTTTAGAAGGTGCATAATTCAAAAACCAAAGATCTCCCTCTATTTACTACAGGTCAGGCTTTAGTTGGAGGTTATCCTCATATATGCTAAGTGCAATTTTAGTATTCAGAAATTATAAGCTCAAGTATCCAGGCTTAACTTTTCCTTCTTTTCGGTTCTATGAACAGAAACAATAAATTACATAAGCAACTAGCACATTAGCGTATTTGCAAGTTAACCCAAGTATTCTCATATTTTGAACTAGCACCCAACATTTCCAGATACTCACAAATGGAAATTAATTCTAAAAGGTGAGGAATAACTAAGTCATTTCCAATTATCAGTGTTATTTGAATAAATGAAAAGTACTGGAAGTCCATAACAGTCCATAACAGTGTTATCCAAATTCTCAGTGCATGATTAGTGGCACTGATGCTATAAATTGTCAGTTCCAATAGTTTTACAAAAAAATCATTAAAACGTTACCTTGGAATTTATATTTATACCAAAAATTGCAAAAAAATTACCTTGGAATTGAGTTTTGCTTCCTACTACAACTAGGTTTCTCATGGAACTAACTCGACAGCTTTGGCCCGCTTTCTTCTCTCACATGTAGCTACATTGTGACCAACTTCACCACAATCTTTGCATCGCCTTTTTTTATCTCTTAGAATGTTCAATACCACTGTACATTTCAAGTTATCTTTTATTGTTGACTGAGGAGTTGTTATTGAACTGGAAGGCTCTAGCTATATGCAATCAATAGAACTATGAATATGATGCTCTAGAATAGAAGGGTCAGGTTAATCTTGGTGAAGGAGACGAATTGAAGAGTAAGAAAATAGAACTCACTACGGATTATGAAGAACCACCTAGATCAGGCAAGATAAGAGGGGGATGGGGTCGGTGCGAAATTCGAGGTGGTTCCATCAAGGGTTGCAAGAGGAGAACGGTGAGAGGAGCAGATGGCGAAACCTTGAAGAAGAATAGAACTAGGCCTGTGTGGGGGGCGTGGAACAGCGCTGGGTGGTGCAGAGGGTCACCAGAGGGGAGGCGCGGAGGTATGGACGGATTGGAGGTGAGGTTGGGAGCAAAAGTGTAAGAGCAATCACAAAGAGAGGGAGAAACTGGAAGGTGAACACGAAGGGAACTGGAGACAATTTGGAGAAACTTTTTCGCTGATCAACATTTTAGTCTGGACCGTTGATCAAGTTTTTTGATATACGGTTCAGAATTGGAGGAATGGTGGAGGCATGAAAAATTGAGGCAATGGAACCCTCCTCATAAGTATATACAAATATGAAATTTTAGAGGGCAAATATAACCGGGATCATTTGTAGTGAAAAGATCTTGCCCAATCAGCTACAATGTCCTATAAATAAGCAAATTTAAGTGCATAGAATAGTTCTTTTTATCATGTGCACCGCTCTATTAAAGGGACCACTTAGTTTCAGTACTAAAAAGGAAATTTTGTGGAGATTGATTGTAGATCGTGTCCACGCAAGAAAAAAATGTCAATCGAAATTCCAAACCCACTTTTTCGGATCCTACACATTCCCAATAGTGTGCCTGTCTATTCAGATAGAATCTGAACTGTTAATTATATATCCAACGATATAGATAAAATTCTAGGTCTCAAGTGCACTGGTATTTTCAGGAGTAGACATAGAATCTGAATTGTTAATTATATATCAAACGATAGATAAAATTTCAGATTTTAGGTGCGCTGGTGTTCTGAGGTAGGCATTTAAGACACTAGCTTCGCCACCGCTGTCTCTAACAGTTATTCAGATCTAATGTGTATCTGCTATTCTGCTTTATAATGTACAAATTAAATATGTTAGTCTGGAAGAGCAGCTGATGTGAAGTAAATCTAACTCTTATTTTTTTTCTTTAGTTTTCTTTTCTAATGTTAAGAATAAAAATTTCGGTATTATATGTGTAAGATTTCGAAATTTTTAAATATACAATTAAAAAAATAAATAAATTAAATAACTACGATTTTGTCATAATTCATTTTTAACATGTTCGTAACGTCACATAGCGGACAAAATGAGGTGTCCGCCATGAACAACTTTGAACAAAATTCAATAGCTTTGACCAAAATATGTGAACAACGGGCTTTTGATTGGCCAAAATTATTTGGGATCCAAAAACTTTATTACTGCAGCGACGTTGAGTAGAAAAAAAAAAAAAGTGGATGTCCGTCATTTGATGTGGCGGACACTCCATCTCTGTTCGTCATATGTTAGTATGTTACTGTGGCTGTAACATAAATAAAATTTTCACAAATTCGTGATTATTTGAAGTGTCCTTTTTTTTTCTTTGTGAACGGTAAAAATACAAATTTCAGTGCAAGCGCAGCTGATGTGAAACATAGATCCGTGTTCCCCAGTTCCGATTTCCGAATGCTTCTTTTCTTTCCAAAAGTAAATCCAACATTTTTTTTTTTGCAAAAACTGGAACTCCTAAATATTCGTATGCAATGGCCTTCTGATTATTTTTTCAGAAGCTGTGCAACATGATTCACGTTTCATTAATCTCAAATAATATTTCAATATATCACTCATCGTCGTAATAATAATTTGGTGCTCTTAAGTTTAAAGCCAGAAAAATAGTATAGAAGAAAAAAGAGAGAGAAAGATGACGTGCTGTGGAAGTCGCAATGTGAACATAAGTCTAGTGTTATAAAATGCGGTTTCTATGCGGTATACGGTATACAGCTGCATATGAAGATTTTTATGCGGATTTATATATGTAGATTAAGCACGTAAAATGATCAAAATACTACCTGTAAATTGGACAACCGGTAATCAAAATTCAGCAGTCTGTTTCAAAATCACAGTTTAAATAGAATAATATTTTCTATTATATACCCATATAAGTCATCGGCCCATTTTTATGAATAAATAGAGATATAAAATAGAAAGCCCACAATCCAAACCCAATGTAATTGATTTGCAAAAGCAAACCACGTGAAGGTGCTGGAAGCCGCGTGAACCTTAGAAAGAAGCTGCGTGAGCTCCATCCGGTTTATACTTTAGTCCCACCTCTTCAAAACAAAAAAGAAGAAGGCGGATTGGAGTCTATATAAGAAGCTGGGAACAACTGAAAAAGTCATTAACCTGGGCTCAAATCCGGATGAAGCATGATTTGGATTTCGTTTAAAAACAAATACGAATAGAAATTTTATATTAATATAAAATTTATAAATTTATTAGGATCCGATTCAATTTGGATTTTTTTTTTATTTAAAAAAAATTGAGTTGGACTGCAATATGCGGTTTGCATAGTCGTTTTTTATGCAGTTGCTGACTGCATACGCAAATATGGTCTTAAATATGGTCTTATGTGACTGCATACGCAAATATGGCTATATAGACCGTATTTTATTATAATACATAGGTCATTAGGTCTATATTATAGATTCATATTTTTTGTTTTTAAAATTTAAACAACCTATGCAAATATGGCCATAGACAGTATTTTATTATAATACATAGGTCATTAGGTCTATATTATAGATTCATATTTTTTGTTTTTAAAATTTAAACAACCTATTCAAACTGTGATTTTCATATGAAATATAGATCAAAAAAATAATATAGATGTTAATTTTTTTGGAATTTATTATTTTTAGATAGGTGGAAATCACCTGATCTAGAAAATCTAGAAAATTTAGATCATTAGAAATAGTGATTTTTAACCATTCTAAGAAAATAGTAATTTTTTTTTTGCGAGGCTATAATAATATAATATAAAAAACAAAAAAAATATAATATAATATAATAATATAATATATATAAGTATATTAATATAATAATATAATATAAAAAATATATTATGATATATATAAAATTATAATATAATATAATATAATATAATAATATAATATAAAAAAATATAATATAATAAAATCATAATATAATATAATATAATATAATATAATAATTTTTTTTTTTCCCTGCAGCAAACGGTGTAGGCAATTTTGGGGTGTCCGCCTAATATATATAACATAATAATATAATATAATATAAAATAATATAATATAAAATCATAATATAATATATATAACATTTTGGACGGGTCTTTTCTTTCCGCTCATCTTTTTTTTTTTTGCTAAGTTGGGACGAGTCTTTCCTTCCCGTCCGCCTTTTTTTTTTATTTTCGCTAAGCTTACGCTGTTAACGATAATTAGATTAAGAAATCCGGACAGATTAATTAGTCTCATTCTATGGAACGGATTACTTAGATCCGTTCTACTCATATATAAAAAAAAAACCAAAACTAATACGGTATTTCGATATTTTATTTATTTATTTTCTATTAATAAGAAAATCAGATCTACATCAATACATATTTGCAACCTCTTGATTGATTGATAATAATAAATAATAAATAGTATAATATTTTACATGTATATAAAGAAAATAATATAATTTGTATGTAATAATTTTATTTTGATATTTAAATTTTAAATTATTAAAATTTAAAAAAAATATAGACACAAAAAATAAAATAAAATATAAGTATTTGGACCAAAAGCAATTTCTGTGCATACGGACATAGTCCAAGTTCATGGGTGGAGGGTCTTCGACTCTTCTCAGATCTAAATTTTCGAAAGACCGAAGCCTCGAAGCAGGAGACGACAGGAAGAAGAAGAAGAATTAGAAACGGAGAAAATATAAAACCCAAACAGAAAACGGATTAACGAAGGAAAGAAAAGAGAATTGTAGGGCGAAGAAGATCAGAACAATAACAGTGACAGGAAAAAAAAAGAAGAGAAACACAAATCAATGGCGAGCGACAGTGACGAAGAGGACCGCCTCCTCCAGATGGCCTTGAAGGAGCAAGAGGAGCGGGATCTGACCTACCAGAAGCCTCCCCGGTCCACGAAGCCAGTGGTGAACATGGTTCAGCAGCCCGCTACCCGATCAAACCAGCGCAATACAGGCTCGAAAGCTAATTCTAGCTCGCGAGGCAATCCAGGTAAACCGAAGGGTCGTGCCCGCGCGCCGAGTCGAGATGGGGATGACGATGATGATTCAGAGGTCGAATTGTTGAGTATTTCTTCAGGGGATGAGGATTCGTCCAAAGATCGGGTCGGACCCGTTAAGAGTCGGACTGGCGGATCCGAGCGAAGGTCGTCTAGAGATGATGGCGAGTTTGGATGGGATGACGATGAACCTAGAAGCTGGAAGAGAGTTGATGAGGCAGAGGTACGGAATTCTTTCAGAACTCTTGGCTTCTTTTGTAAAATTTGAATTTTGCATGATACTTTACTCTTAGCGATTGAAATTGCACTGTACTAGCATTGGTTTTGAATTTCTCACTGAAATTTGGAATTTGACTGTCAAATTACTTTCATTTTGGGGTTAAAATAAATATCTTTCACAGTTTGTGGTAATGGAGTAACTAACATGTAGGTACTGCATCATGCTGTTGAAAATTATTCTGGTATAATCTAAAATTAATTTTAACCTGTAAATAAGAGCTCAATCCATTAAAAATTGCTGGATTTTTGTTGCTGCATATTTTTTAAATAAATCAGGGTTCTAAATGTAGCTATTCTGGTTAAATTTGGCAGCAAGATAGATGCATTTTGGCATTATATTCATCTTTAAGAGTTAAGAAAAAATGGTGGGACAAAAAGTATCTCATTTATTAGGAACTAGTCTTTTCTCTCAGCTCCCTGATAGAAAGTGATCCACTTAAGCTCTGTCTGTCTCTCTCATCCATTTATTAATTTCAAATGTGATCCGTGAACTCAGCTAGCTAGGATGGTTAGAGATATGCGTGAAACTAGAGCTGCACCTGCTGTTGATCAGAAAGCAGTAGCTATGGCCCGCAAGGGACTGACAAGCATTCAGTCTTTACCTAAAGGGGTAGAAGTTTTAGATCCACTCGGCCTCGGGTATGTTTTCTTTTTAGTAAAATGATAAGTTGATAAAGTTGCTGTCATTTGACTAGAAATTTGAACAATTTAAATTTGGCAATAGGGTTATAGACAACAAGTCTTTGCGGCTTATCACAGCTTCTTCAACCAGTACGCCAGTTTCACGAGATAAATCTGACCTGGATGCTGCTTCTAGAGGCATGCTATTTTTTCAGTTACTTATTACGTTCATTACCTCTTCTCTGCTAGCTGTTAGTATTAATTAAGCTAGTAGCAGCTGACCTGTCGTCTGTAATCAATTTTTGCATTTTTTCCCCCTTTCTATGATCAGAAATTGAAGAGCATCCTTTGAGTGCCAATTCACTATATATTTTGAATGTAATGTACATGGAAATGCTCTCAAAGATTTTCGTTATCTATTTGCTTGATCTCATTGCAATAATGTTTCTCATTTGTAGAAAAAATTTTGTACTCTTCTCCAAATTTTGATCCGAAGGCGTTCCTTGCCCGGGTTCACCAAGAGACAAGTGCGGCTGACTTAGAATCAGGTGCTCTCACTTTAAAGACTGACCTCAAGGGGAGAACTCAGCAGAAGAAACAGCTTGTCAAAGAGAATTTTGATTGCTTTGTCTCTTGCAAAACCACCATTGACGGTACACTTTAATATTGTTGGATTAAACATGCATATGAGAGTAACATCCAAACATCTATAGTTAAAAGGTCTTCAATTAACGATACTGTTTGTGTTTCTGTCATCCCGTATGTTCTAAACTTTGTGAAAATTATGCTTTTTTGGGTACATTCAGATATCGAATCAAAATTGAGGCAAATAGAGGAGGATCCAGAAGGAGCAGGTACTGCTCACCTGTATGAAGTCACACAAAGGATCAGTTCTGTGGCCAATCGTGCTTTTCAGCCATTGTTTGAGCGTCAGGTTAGGCAATTCAAAATTATATGTAACATAAACACATGGGTTTATTTCTTCATTTAACCTTTGGAGGCCTTCTTTGGCAAAATTGGTCTTGTGAACTTCTTATAAAGTTTGAAAAACATTGTTCTGACTTCTGTTGTCATGTATTGGTACGACAAATTGAACAAATTTGAAACAATAAATTTGCAAATATGTAAGTCTGTTTATTGAAGATTATCTTAAAAAAAAATTATCTTTTTCCTAATGCAGGCTCAAGCAGATAAAATAAGATCCGTGCAAGGGATGCTTCAGAGGTTCAGAACTCTGTTCAATCTGCCTAGCTCCATACGTGGGAGCATCAAAAAGGGCGAATACGATCTGGCTGTCAGAGAGTACCGTAAAGCCAAATCTATTGTTCTTCCTTCTCATGTATATCACTTTCTTCATAAAGTTTTTGCTCTCCTTCTGTATTTTCGTTTGTTTCATTTGCATTTATCTTTTGAGTGTTGCATTGAACAAATGCAGGTAGGTATCTTAAAAAGGGTGCTAGAAGAAGTAGATAAGGTGATGCACGAGTTCAAGGGAATGCTTTATAAATCCATGGAAGATCCCCTCCTTGACCTAGCTGAGGTGCTTTCTTTCACTGAAACAGTGACCTAAGTTAATTACATTCTCAATTTTTCGGATTCAATAATTTTGTTGTTATTGTCTGACGAGAATTTTTTTTAATCTCTAGCTTGAGAATATTGTCCGGCTGTTGTTGGAGTTGGAACCTGATTCGGATCCGGTGTGGCACTATCTTAATATCCAGGTAATGCATGAAATTGAGTAAGAGTTGTGATGACATTCTGGTTCATAGTCGTGATATTTATTGGCATCACTGAGTAGATACCTGTGTTGTTTACTTGCTAGCTACCAGGAATTGTAATTCATGTTCGATGGTGTTCAACCAGGACACTACTCAAAATGTATGTCTCTTTTAAGGGGACCCTAGTCAACAAAATGCACCTCTGTTTTACGGGGGAGCAACTGTGACCTTGTAAATGGTTTTCTGTAAAGCTAAGAAAAAAAATCAAAGTGGCTGCTTGGCTTGTTCATCTCCATATTTGATTTATTGCTGCCTGTATGATCAGAACCGTAGAATACGGGGCTTATTTGAGAAGTGCACGATAGATCACGAGGCAAGGATGGAAACTTTGCAAAACTGTATCAGAGAGAAGTTACAATCAGATGCAAGATGGAGGCAACTCCAAGAAGATTCTAATAAATCTGTATGTTTGTTTTACCTAAACCCATCACCTATTAGCTTTTGCCTCAACTCATTGCCTACTTCGTTGGGTTCCTGGTACTTTATTTGTTGGGATTGACATGTATTTCTTGCATGTGAGTGCTGATCTAGTGAAGTGTGTACCTGGATATTAGGGTTAGCAAAAATGTCAGGTTTGGGAATAATAATATTTTAAATATATTTTATATGGTACACAAATGGCCTGATTCGTCCAACTTGACCTGTATAAGTTTGAAGAAACAAGTGACGCTGTTATCTCCTGCGAAGTATCAGAAACTATGTAGTTTGAGTTAGTAGGAGCATTGGTTGTTAGACTGCTAGTTGGGAAATCAAATTTCCATTTTTTTTCTACCTTGTCCCTACACTGATCCCACTTGTCAGTAGTGTATCCCCATGCATGTACTGCTTAATGGGCGAGCTGGTTGATGACCCATGAATCCGGCCTTACATGTAGAAAATCAAGGACCTGAAACAACCCATCAAACTCCTGTAAATGTCAGCTAAGTATCAACAGACCAACAATTATGTCTGAATAAAATGCTGCCAAGTACTGGTGATTTTATAGGACAATTGCAAAGTTGCTGTTACGTGCTGGTACCAGGCTGATCTGAACCAACGCAAAACTAATTCTTCTTAATGAACTGCTCCACAACATCGTAGGACCAATTTTCTCTTTCTCATTTGTTTTTTATGTTCTGGGGTTTTAGATGAGGCATTGAAAACAAGTTTTTGTTTCTTGAACTAAGAGGAAAAAAAAGATTGAAATTGAGCGTACTGATATATCTTGCCACATAGAACTCTTGTTGCAGTCATTAGTCATAACTAAGGAAATATTTGTATACATCAGACTTTGGATTAAGCGAAGTTACTTGCTTTGGGGAAAGGGGAAAAGTATTAAACTCGAGCATCTTTCTTTTATGTTTTTTGTAGCTGGAGGTTGACTTGTCCACTGTGGAAGCTGTTCAACTGGACACACACACCACAAGTTTAATGGGAGAGGAGGCTGACACATTAAGGGCTAGCTACATCCGTAGGCTGGCAGCTGTACTCTTGCAACATATTCCAGCCTTCTGGAGATTAGCTTTATCAGTTTTCAGTGGTAAATTTGCCAAGGTACAATACTCTTTGATCAAACTTCATATTTTCTGGGCTTTTCTAATTGAATATGCGGTCATAATGTGTATATGTTTTTGTTTTTTATTCTTTTTGACTGGGTTGGTGGTTGGGGATAAATTGGAGGTATTCCTTGCATAAGCTAATGCATTTGCAAATTTTCATAGTCTACTGCTGGAAATGTGATTCATGATGCTGAAGCAAATGGTAAGCTGAATGGAAACAAAACCGAAGAGAAATCTGGCGAGACTAAGTATTCGAACCACACTCTAGAAGAGGTTGCTAGCATGGTTAATTCTACTTTATCTGTGTTAGATGCAAAGGTACCATACATTTCTTCTGTAGGATTTGATCGTCAACTACATAGTTCATAACTAGCACAAATAAATGACATTGCTCACTAGTTACTAGTTCTATATGATAAAATAGGTCCAGGCTACATTTCGTGATTTTGAAGAATCGAACATTCTCTCTCCTTACATGAGTGATACAATAAAAGAGATAGCTAAGGCTTGCCAATCTCTTGAAGGGAAAGACTCCTCCCCTCCTTCTGCAGGTACCCCCTCCCTCTCTCTCACTGCTAAAAGTTATAGCAATATTTGAGAAAAGTATTTGCAGTAAGCATTAACTATCTTGCGTTTCTGGCAGTTAAAATACTGCGAGGATTGCATTTTGAGATGACTAAAGTATACATCATTCGTCTCTGCTCATGGATGCGTACCACCACAAGGGAAATCTCCAGCGAAGAGGTGTGGGTCACTCTCTCCACTCTCGAAAGGAACAAATCCCCTTATGCAATTTCATATATGCCTCTCGAGTTCCGTGAATTAATAATCTCATCCATGGATCGCATTGATATGTAAGCCAATTTCTCTTCCATATTCATTTACTCTCGATACTTGTTGCTGGTTTTTAAAGGTGGATATAATAATTTGTTTGATTAAGCATTTCTATTATTTTTAATAGCATGCTTCAGTATTTGAGAAATGAAACAAGCAAGTACGACATCTCGGAACCTCTTCATGAAATACAAGAGTCTGTCAGACTTGCATTTCTGAACAGCTTTCTTGATTTTGCTGGTACATGCTAATGCACATTTCGCCCCTCTCTCTCTCCCCCTCATCCGCCGCCTCATTTATATGTATCTGTCTCTCTTAAAATGCTTTTACAACCTTTTGAACTCCTTTTTCTGATGCTAATGATTCAGGTTATCTTGAGGGGTTGGGAGGCGAGCTAATAGCTCTAAGTAAATCAAATCGTAGTTCTATTAATTTGCATAACAGCTATCTTCATGGCCTAGAGAGTGACATTGCGTTAAATGGATTTGGTGAAGGTGCTAGTGATATGCATAGAAAGCTATTAATTGTTTTGAGCAACATTGGGTATTGCAAAGAGGAGCTTTCCTGTGATCTATATAACAAGTACAAGCACATATGGTTGAGGTATTTTGCTTGAATCGTTATTGAGTTGTTCGATTCTTCCAATTTTATCTGGATTAATGACTTGACTCCTATTGATTGCAAACTTGACCTGATGCAGGGCTGGAGATGAGAACAATTCTGATATGCGAGATCTGACTACCTCTTTTTCGGCATTGGAAGAGAAAGTTTTGGAACAATATACATTCGCAAAGGTATCATACATTGTGATTCCATCTGATTCAATACTTTATGTTACAATTTTCAACGTTGAACACAGCATGATGCCTAATGCTATGTTTGATAGGAGTATAATATGTGGGGATAAGGGGACAACACTCATCCCTTGCAAGAGTGGTGATAAGAGTTATCCCATTTAACTAGCTGATAGATCCCGAATTATGCCCTGTTTTGCCTTTCATGGAACCTCAAAAGTACTACATAACACTTTTATGTGTAATTATGAGTTGACCTACTAGTCTTGAAATATCTCTCACAGTATAATAAATGTTTGCTTTTCATTATGTTTTAGTCAAATGTGATTAGAAATGCTGCTCTTAAATATCTGCTGGATTCTGGAGTTCAATGGGGAGCTGCTCCTGCTGTGAAGGTACCGGGTATATGTAAATATCAAAAGATTTCACTAATATTTTGTCCCCCACTCCATCTCTCTCTCTCTCTCTCTCTCTCTCTCTCTCTAACTTCTATCTAATTCAGGGTATTAGGGATGCTACTATAGAGCTACTGCACATTCTAGTAGCTGTGCATGCGGAGGTATATACTTCTCTTTTTTTGGCTAGTAAAAAGATATATGTTAGTTAATCTTTAGAGTACTTTCCTTGAAAGTCACTTTTCAACATTTTAATGAAACAATTTAAGATCTAATGTGATCATTGCCTGTTTTAAATGTGTATAGGTGTATTCTGGTGCAAAGCCTTTACTGGAGAAGACATTGACAATACTTGTGGAGGGTTTGATAGACACTTACCTTAGTCTTTTTCATGAAAGCAAATCCAAAGGTCTCAAATCTCTTGACACCAACGGTTTTTGTCAGCTCATGCTTGAGGTTTTCTCTCTTCCACTAATATTATGGGTACTGGTATATACCCGTTTGAATAATTTATAAAAATCCGCCAACTCTTGATATTTGTGCAGCTGGATTATTTTGAGACGGTGTTGAATGCATATTTTTCACAAGAGGCACACCAAGCACTGAAGTCACTGCAAGGGAACCTTCTAGATAAGGCATGTGAAAGTGCATCAGATGAGACTCCAGGTCACCACCGGCGACCGACACGTGGAAGTGATGATCCAATGGCTGATGATCGATCCAATCCCTCTGTGTCTGCTGATGACCTCCTAGTAAGATCCTTATCCTCTTTTTCTTTTTTCTTTTTTCTTTTGACATTTGAAAATGACCATGCATTATTGTTGAGTTTGCAGAAAGCTCATCTCTTTTCTGATTTTTGCAAAAAAAAAGTCCCCCGTGATGTTCTAATTTAGCTTCTATTAGTTCTCACAATTTTGCGATGTGAAGAACATGGTAGTTAATAGTCCAAGTACGACCATAGCTGTTTGAGATTTCTTGGGTTTTGTCAAATATCATGAATGTACTACTGAACATATTAAGTAAAGTTGTTTATTTGCCAGTCAAATTATTAGTAGACATTAGTACATTACTAGCTTTCATTTTGGATTTTGTTGTAAGAAATAATTGTAAATTGTTGATCTCGATTTGAACTTTGTTGGAGAAAAAAATTTATTGCAAAATATCTCTTGGAGTTGCTTTTTCTCGAAACGAAGGTTACTTCATTAAAGCCTTTGACACTCATCTAATGATGCAACTAATTTAAAGGACTCTGGCTTATTTTACCAATTAACTGCACTTATAAACAATCTACAAAAATGCTTGTGTTGCTTCAAAAATTAATTTATTTCTTTTCAGGCACTTGCACAGCAGTACAGTAACGATCTTCTAGAGGGAGAACTAGAGAGGACTCGGCTAAACATCTCATGTTTCATTGATTCATCTCTCCCCGTCAACTATGCACCCCAACCACCTCAACCAGCACCTGTTGTATCTGCACCAGTTGCTCCAAAACCCATGTACCCATCTTTTAGAGAAGGAAGCGTCGCATCCCCTAGCTTCAGGCGTCAGCAAAACTCTCCTTTGGTTGGTTCACCTGCCGTCTCACGCCGACGCAGGTGAATAATTCAGTCAACATTTTCTTTTATTTCTTCTTTTATCTTCCTTTTTCCCTCTTTTTCTTGGGGTTTGTTCTCATTTGTATTGTATCTCCGTTGTTGTGGATTTGTTTGTGAGCTATTCTTTGGTTTTTGTAAGATATCCTGTTGTATGATATCAATGTGACGTAGAATGTCTGCAATCTGTAATTTCTCTGGAAAACTATATGTTGTTGTTGTATTTATTGTTGTGAGTATAGAGATGATTTTGAATGGTCATTGAATTCTTATCATCTTACATCTATATAATTTATTTCTATTTTGAGGTAGAAACGTATTTTTAGTTATTTATTTTCTGCGTTCATATCTTGTAGAGGATTGCTCTCGGACCGGGTTCGGGCGGACCGGGCGTACCCGGGGTCGGGTACGGGTTTGGGTCGGGTACGGGTAAGTCGGGTATACTCGGGTATATTTTTCAAAATCCGTACCCGACCCGAGTTATACCCATGCCTGTGGTACTCGGCACGGGTAGGGCGGTTTGGGTCGGGTACCCATTTTTATTTTTATTTTCCTATTTTTTTAGGCGGCAAATTCGAAATTTCAAAAAAAATTGAATTTTTTTGAATTTTTTTGAATTTTTTTGAATTTTTTTTGAATTTTTTTGAATTTTTCTAAATTTTTCTGAATTTTTTTGAATTTTTTAACGGGTTCGGGTCGGGTCGGGCGTAAATCGGACCGGGTTTGCTCGGGTTTTGAACCAAATAACCGTACCCTACCCGTTTTTTACCCGTACCCATTTACTCGACCCATACCCGGGCTCAGACACGGGTAACCCGGGTACCGGGCACGGGCGGGTACGGGTCGGGTCCGCCCCCGATGGGTATTTGCAAACCACTAATATCTTGTGCTGAGAGCACATTTCAGTGCTAAATTCGATTTATCCGACCGCTTCAAGATTCAAGCAACACCATGTTCAAAAATTCATTCTGAAAATTCACCCGTTCGTGTGCCATGCAGCGCATGCATGTAAATATAATGCAGTGCGCGACAGAGTTGGTTTAACTGAACAACCCGAGGGCAACTAATATGCAGTTTAGTTATGAACAGTGTGAGAAGAGGAGTTTTTTTTTCTTATTACAATACAAACACTACTTTACAGTATTAATTAAATAATTAAATAATATTTTTTGAAACTTAAAAAAATACTTTACAGTATTAATTAATAATATGTTAATTATTATGCTCTTTGTTTTTTTTGTCTCTTTAGTCCGTCTAAGTTATCTTCTATCTAAGGCTTCAAACCTCCTGTCTCTCTCTCCAAATGAAATTGAAAAATTAAAGCAACGAGGGCGGCAAAAATCTGTTATATCTGCCGACGCAGGTGAATAATTCAGTCAACATTTTCTTTTATTTCTTCTTTTATCTTCCTTTTTCCCTCTTTTTCTTGGGGTTTGTTCTCATTTGTATTGTATCTCCGTTGTTGTGGATTTGTTTGTGAGCTATTCTTTGGTTTTTGTAAGATATCCTGTTGTATGATATCAATGTGACGTAGAATGTCTGCAATCTGTAATTTCTCTGGAAAACTATATGTTGTTGTTGTATTTATTGTTGTGAGTATAGAGATGATTTTGAATGGTCATTGAATTCTTATCATCTTACATCTATATAATTTATTTCTATTTTGAGGTAGAAACGTATTTTTAGTTATTTATTTTCTGCGTTCATATCTTGTAGAGGATTGCTCTCGGACCGGGTTCGGGCGGACCGGGCGTACCCGGGGTCGGGTACGGGTTTGGGTCGGGTACGGGTAAGTCGGGTATACTCGGGTATATTTTTCAAAATCCGTACTCGACCCGAGTTATACCCGTGCCTGTGGTACTCGGCACGGGTAGGGCGGTTTGGGTCGGGTACCCATTTTTATTTTTATTTTCCTATTTTTTTAGGCGGCAAATTCGAAATTTCAAAAAAATTTGAATTTTTTTGAATTTTTTTGAATTTTTTTGAATTTTTTTTGAATTTTTTTGAATTTTTCTAAATTTTTCTGAATTTTTTTGAATTTTTTAACGGGTTCGGGTCGGGTCGGGCGTAAATCGGACCGGGTTTGCTCGGGTTTTGAACCAAATAACCGTACCCTACCCGTTTTTTACCCGTACCCATTTACTCGACCCATACCCGGGCTCAGACACGGGTAACCCGGGTACCGGGCACGGGCGGGTACGGGTCGGGTCCGCCCCCGATGGGTATTTGCAAACCACTAATATCTTGTGCTGAGAGCACATTTCAGTGCTAAATTCGATTTATCCGACCGCTTCAAGATTCAAGCAACACCATGTTCAAAAATTCATTCTGAAAATTCACCCGTTCGTGTGCCATGCAGCGCATGCATGTAAATATAATGCAGTGCGCGACAGAGTTGGTTTAACTGAACAACCCGAGGGCAACTAATATGCAGTTTAGTTATGAACAGTGTGAGAAGAGGAGTTTTTTTTTCTTATTACAATACAAACACTACTTTACAGTATTAATTAAATAATTAAATAATATTTTTTGAAACTTAAAAAAATACTTTACAGTATTAATTAATAATATGTTAATTATTATGCTCTTTGTTTTTTTTGTCTCTTTAGTCCGTCTAAGTTATCTTCTATCTAAGGCTTCAAACCTCCTGTCTCTCTCTCCAAATGAAATTGAAAAATTAAAGCAACGAGGGCGGCAAAAATCTGTTATATCTGCCGACGCAGGTGAATAATTCAGTCAACATTTTCTTTTATTTCTTCTTTTATCTTCCTTTTTCCCTCTTTTTCTTGGGGTTTGTTCTCATTTGTATTGTATCTCCGTTGTTGTGGATTTGTTTGTGAGCTATTCTTTGGTTTTTGTAAGATATCCTGTTGTATGATATCAATGTGACGTAGAATGTCTGCAATCTGTAATTTCTCTGGAAAACTATATGTTGTTGTTGTATTTATTGTTGTGAGTATAGAGATGATTTTGAATGGTCATTGAATTCTTATCATCTTACATCTATATAATTTATTTCTATTTTGAGGTAGAAACGTATTTTTAGTTATTTATTTTCTGCGTTCATATCTTGTAGAGGATTGCTCTCGGACCGGGTTCGGGCGGACCGGGCGTACCCGGGGTCGGGTACGGGTTTGGGTCGGGTACGGGTAAGTCGGGTATACTCGGGTATATTTTTCAAAATCCGTACCCGACCCGAGTTATACCCGTGCCTGTGGTACTCGGCACGGGTAGGGCGGTTTGGGTCGGGTACCCATTTTTATTTTTATTTTCCTATTTTTTTAGGCGGCAAATTCGAAATTTCAAAAAAATTTGAATTTTTTTGAATTTTTTTGAATTTTTTTGAATTTTTTTTGAATTTTTTTGAATTTTTCTAAATTTTTCTGAATTTTTTTGAATTTTTTAACGGGTTCGGGTCGGGTCGGGCGTAAATCGGACCGGGTTTGCTCGGGTTTTGAACCAAATAACCGTACCCTACCCGTTTTTTACCCGTACCCATTTACTCGACCCATACCCGGGCTCAGACACGAGTAACCCGGGTACCGGGCACGGGCGGGTACGGGTCGGGTCCGCCCCCGATGGGTATTTGCAAACCACTAATATCTTGTGCTGAGAGCACATTTCAGTGCTAAATTCGATTTATCCGACCGCTTCAAGATTCAAGCAACACCATGTTCAAAAATTCATTCTGAAAATTCACCCGTTCGTGTGCCATGCAGCGCATGCATGTAAATATAATGCAGTGCGCGACAGAGTTGGTTTAACTGAACAACCCGAGGGCAACTAATATGCAGTTTAGTTATGAACAGTGTGAGAAGAGGAGTTTTTTTTTCTTATTACAATACAAACACTACTTTACAGTATTAATTAAATAATTAAATAATATTTTTTGAAACTTAAAAAAATACTTTACAGTATTAATTAATAATATGTTAATTATTATGCTCTTTGTTTTTTTTGTCTCTTTAGTCCGTCTAAGTTATCTTCTATCTAAGGCTTCAAACCTCCTGTCTCTCTCTCCAAATGAAATTGAAAAATTAAAGCAACGAGGGCGGCAAAAATCTGTGAGATGGGAGGCGACTAGGGAAGATGGGGAGAAATCTGTGACTTGACGCGTTTAAAGAGAGAGGCAAGGGACGTTTGGTGCCTTATATTGAAGAGAACTCAGGCAGACTAAAGAGACCAAAGGGCATAATGGTCAACATATTATTAATTAATATTATAAAATAAATTTTAAAGTTCTAAAAAATATTATTTAATTATTTTTTATTTGATGTGTTATAAAGTTAGATTGGGTAAATATGTGAGTTTGTACAATTTTCAAAAAAAATTATGTAATTACTAATTTTGAAAGGATAAATATGTAATATTGAAACTTTTGAGGGATATATATGAAATTCCGGGGTCAATTAATCCGACTCGTCTCCTTCTCCTCAAACTAAATCCCAACTAAATCCGTTTCTATGTATCAATTAACCAAGTCATTAATATTTTATTTTTTATTTAGAAATTAATTAATTCTTCGAGTAAGAGAATGATTGATTTTTTTTATTTGAAAAATAAATGAAACCGCAATTAGAGGTGTTTATTGGGTTCAATTTAGGACTGTACAAAATTGTTCGAACTCGCAACTCGTTTATAACTCGCTCGTTAATGGCTCGCTTTAACTCGAGTCAGTTTGAACTCGAGTTGGCTGATTCGTTTAATAAATTAGCTGAGTTTGAGCATATCCCAACTCACTCATTTATAACTCGAGTTATATAACATGAGTTTGCTGGTGCTTATGTATGATGAGTATTTTGTGGACAGGATTTTATGCTTATTTTTATACTCTTTAGACTTTTAAATTTATAAATCTACATACTCAAAGAATTTTTTATTGCAAGCGCACAACCTATCCTTGTAGTACTTAAGGTATCGATCCACAGGGAATATGATTAAAAACTAGGCTTAAACTTAATTAATTTATTTCAGAAAAAAAGAAGTAAAGTGCAATAAAATAGAATGAGGGGGGGAATTTGTTTAAGTAATCCTAAGTTGGGTTCAATATCCGAGAATAATAAATTGTAAACAATAGATGTAAATAAAGAAAGTAAAGATTGATTTGCTTTCAAGTTAAGAAGATCTAGGGGTATTCGATCTACAATTTCTTGCTAATTCAATTTCTTCGGTTTGTTTATATTCATGTTTGATTTTAATGAGGTTTCTAACTTAATTCATTCTTGGAATATTGATGTTATATCTTGGGTGAACGGATTAATTTGCCTCAAATTCTATGATTTTTACAAATCCTAGAGGGATATTTAATACACATAATTCAAGACAAACATTAATATTCCAAGAAACTTAAAATTAGTTTATGATTTGTGTTAGCCTTTGAAACAAATATTGATATAAATACTTTGGGTGAACGGGTTAATGTTCCGTCATTGTTAGGGTTGTCACTCACCTAATCGAAATTTTTAATACACATAATTCAAAGTATTTCACAATATTTGTTCTAAGGTGTCCAAATTAGGGGTTTGACTTCAGAAATACCTACTTCATCAAATCCTAACTCTACTTCTGGAGATCCAGTTTATATCCTAGTGTTAATGATTTGATTGATACTCTCCTTAACTCGACCTATGCTAGAGTTTAATGATTAAAGCGAAAAACAGGACATAGCAAGATTTCTAACTACTTTAATTCATTAAACCTAACATGATACTTATAATTGCAAATATAACGAAATCATAAAGAATAATTCACAGAAATCACTATTAAATCAAACAATCATTATAAAAGCAATATAACCGAATAAATATAATTAGACAAGTTCATGCATTGACCTAAACTCCTAAAGAGAGATCTACTCCCTCTTGGAGAGATCCATTACAAAAGTTGGCAATAATAAAAGAAATGAAACAAAGAAGTAGTTACACCCTTTATCAAGTCTCAAATCTCAAATATTCCGAAGTCTTGGTTGAATCTTCTCCTTCTCCTTCATTTGAAAGCTTCAGGGACTTCGAAAAATTCTGCCAATTTATCTCTATATTGTATGAAAATTGGCATGCACCAAGTGGTGAGAGAGAGAGAGAGGTAAGATGAGAGATCTCCCTTGAATCGAAAATGAACCCCTCTTATATAGCAAAAAATTATGTCCAATTTAGAGGCTAGAAGGTGGGGTTAGTGGATGCTATCTTTGTCTTGTTTCTCTGGACTGATGTGTCCAAATCTAGCTATCAAAACACATCCCTGGCTCGCTAAAATTAGAAACTGTGTTGAAAACGTGTATTTCTATCTGTCTGCAGGTCCACTGCGTTTGCACTCTGCATAAGTGCGGGTGGCTGATCCGCACTGGTTCAACTTTCCATATTTAACTTAGAAGAAAAATCCTGCAAAATTCTCTGAGTGTGTCTGCACTGGTGGTGAGTGCGGGTGGCTGACCCGCACCGATGAATTTTCTGTGCTGTTCGGAAGTTTCTGAAATTGGCTAAGTATAGAGTGCGGGTGGATGACCCACACTGGAGGTGAGTGCGTCCGCAGTAGGCTCGGACTTTTTCCTGTGAAGTGCTGAGATGCTGAAAATTTGTCTAACTACTGAGTACGTTCGCACTGGTGATGAGTGCGTCTGCACTAGACCCCAAACTTCATTTTTTTTTATTTTCTCAGGTTGTAGATCTTCTCGCTAGTTTTTCAAAAAGTGGTCATACGTAACTTTAAGTTTAGGTGTCCGTTCTGCATTTCTGCTACAGTGCGTCCGCACTGGATCTGACTGCGGGCGATCCATCCGCACTGGGAGTATTTTTCTTCATTTTTCATTATTTTCTGCACTGTAAAGCCAAAAAAATGCAGTAACTTAATTCTAGATGTATTCTATTCAATTTATATTCAAAATAGAAGATATTTGGCGTTATTTTATGATGAAAACTAGATCGAATATGTATATAATTTATACTTATTAAATTCACCCAAGCTTGAATATTGCTTATTCCCAAGCAACATCTAAACTTGGAACACAATTCGATCTCTAATTTAACTCCATATATCAAGTATACATTTCTCAATCGAAAAATTTGTATGATCTTGCCAAAATTTAGAAACCTCAATGTAAATTTCTACAAATCTAAAGTTCAATCCTTGGTTAATCATGCTTCACACCACAATTCGATTACTCTAACTTTCATTTTCTTAAAGGCTTAGAATTTATAAACTTCAGTTATCTAAATTTGTTACAAAAAATACATTCTTATTTGTGGAAATTCTTTTAGAAATCCTCCAAGCTTGGATCAAAGCTTAGGTTAGAAAGTCGTGGATTTCGTGTGTTGATATTTGTAAAATTTAATTTTTGTTTTGTTATTAGAAACCTTACCAAATCATACAAAAAGCTTGTTGAGTATTTTGTGTATAGGTTTTATGCTTGTTTTTATACTCGTTTAACTTTTAAATTTATAAACCTTAATACTCAAAGAATGGTTAATTGCAAGTGCACAACTTATCATTGTAGTACTTGAGGTATCGATCCACAGAAAATATGGACAATTACTAGGTTTCTACTTTATCAACTAATTTCAGAAAAATAAAAAGAAGTAAAGTGCAATTAAAGTAGAATTGAGGGGTTTTATTTAAGTAATCCTAAGTTGGATTCAATACCCGAGAAGAAGGAATTGTAAACAATAGATGTAAATAGAATAAAAAAAGTAAAGATTTGTTTGCTTTCAAGTTAAGGAGATATAGGGATATTCGGTCTACAATTCCTTGCTAATTCTATCTATTCGGTACTTGTTTAAATTCATGTATGATTTGATAAGGTTTCTAACCTAATATGTCATTAAGGGTCACTTTCGTGAATTAATAACGTGCCTAAGCAATTCGAACTTCACAGTTACATCCTTCATCATAGCTACCTATACCATAAACTCTTGTTAGTCTCTCATTTTCTTGAATATTAGTACTTCACAGTTATGTCCTTCATACCAATATCCGATTCAATTTGAGATGTCCCGATTTAAGGTATGACTTCATAGTTACGTCTTTCACCAAAGCCCTAACCTTAATTTCTGTAGTTTCGATTTGGTTTCACAGTTGGTTAGATCTTAATCAAAACCTAAGATATTTGTGTTCATAATTGGTACTCTTATCTCGTCCTAACTACTTTGGTTCTTTCGAATCCAAAGCGGAACTACATCGATTTTAAGTACTAATTATGTATTTAACACAAATGATAAATCTCAGAAATTAGCATCAAATCTCATAAAACAATCACAATAAAAATAAATAACCGAATAAGATAAAATTAAACAAGTTCATGCATTGACCTAAACTCCTAGAAAGAGATCTACTCTCTTTTGGAGAGATCTATTACAAAAGTTGGCAAAAATAAGAAGAAATGAAATAAAGAAATAGTTACACCCTTTATTGAATCAAGAACCTCAATCTTGCCAAAATCTTGCTTGGACTTCTTGTCCTTCCTCGAAAAGATTCCAGAACTTCTAGAATGACTGCAGATTTATCACTATATTTTATAGAAATGGACATGCACCAAGTGATGAGAGAGAGAGAGAGAGAGAGTTGTTGTTGATCTTTCCGAAGAGATGCCTTAAATGAGAAAGAACTCCATTTTTTATAGCAAAGAACTATGCCCAATTAAGAGGCATAGTTGTCAGGTGAGTGGGGTTAGTGGGTGCTATTTTTGGATTGTTTTTCAGGCTGACTTGTCCAAGTTTAGCTGTAAAAAAACGTTCCTGGTGCGCTAAAAATAGAAAACGTGTTGAAAAAAATATTTTTTGGCTGTCTGTGGGTCCAGTGCATCCGCACTGACTTCAACTTTCCTTTTTTAGATTCTCAGATTGTAGATCTTCTCGCTATCTTTCTGAAAAGTGGTCATATGCCCAAAACGGAGTTACGAGTCAAAAGTTGTGGCCGTTTTAAGTTTAGACTTCATTTTTGGCTGACTGCTACAGTGCGTTCGCACTGAGCTCGGTTTTTCCTGTGTGACCAGAGTGCGTTCACATCGAAATCCGTGTGTCTGCACGAATTTTGATATATAGCTTATTATATCTTTTTAAAATTGGCGCGCATCCAGAAATTCATCTAAATACTTAGTACGGCCATATCGTAATCCATGCGTCTGTACCGGACATTTTTCTTCGTTTTTTCTTCATTTTTCTTCATTTCCTGCAAATTAAAACCAAACAAACGTAGTAACTTGATTCTAAGTGTATTCTATTCTTTTATATTCAAAATACAAGATATTTGATATTATTTTATGATGAAAACTATATCGAATATGTATATAATTTATGCTTATTAATGTACTAAGTTGTTATTTGCTTTGAGTTGACCTATTATTTATGTGTTAGATTATTTGTATTTAGATAAACTATTACTAGGCTATTTTCAATTGTATGTGTATAGGTAAACACATACTAATGTATAACAATACCTAAGAACTTGACTGGTTAAACTCAGAAGACCGCCCCTGCACTGGGCGGTCTGGTGGATTTTTTTTTTTTTTTTAGATTTTAATATTTTTGATTCAAATTTTCTTGTTTAGAGTGTATGTCAAAAAATAAGACATTTAATATATTTATGAAGTTATCGTAACTCTTTATAATTTTGATTTGATTTGATTCAAAAGATACATATTCATATATATACATGTATTATTATATTATATACACATATATAGACATATATATATATATATATATATATAGAGAGAGAGAGAGAGAGAGAGAGAGGAGGGATCAGATGACATCCTTTCTTGGTGACATCGGATGACACCGTCAATTTTTAAAGTTTTCAAAGTCCAAACGTTTGATCCAAACCGTTCAACTTGATGGATATGTTAAAATGTGCTTGCAGATCAAATTTTATATATTTCAGAATTTGTTTACTATTTATTAAGTATTTAACAAAATCGCTATATTAAGACTGTTGAATTTTGTACCCATCTGAATAAATAAAATTCTGAAAAATATAAAATTTGATCTGCAAGCACATTTTAACATATCCATCAAGTTGAACGGTTTGGATCGACCGTTTGGACTTTAAAAATAGACGGTGTCATCCGATCCCTCCTCATATATATATATATACATATACATATATTATATTATGTTATATTATATTATATTATAGGGGCAATTTCATGTATATCCCTCAAAAGTTTCAATATTACATATTTATCCCTCCAAAATCAATAATTACATATTTATCCTTAAAAATCATACAATTACATATTTATCCTTAAAAATCATACAAACTCACATATTTGTCCAATCTAACTCTATAACATATCAAATTTCTCCAAAAAAAATTAAATAATATTTTTTTAAACGTAAAAAATTATTGTACATTATTAATTAAAAAAAATATAATTACTATTATGCTCTTCATTTTTGTCTCTTTAGTCCGTCTATGTTATCTTCTATCTAAGGTGCCAAACATTCCGCCTCTTTCTCCAAATGAAAATAGAAAATTAAAGCAACGAGGGGCAGCATAAATCTGTGAGAGGGGAGGCGACTAGAGAGGTGGAGAGAAATCTGTGATTCGGCGCGTTTGGAGAGAGATGGGGGAGATTTGGCGCCTTACAGAGAAGAGAACTCAAGTGGACTAAAGACGCCGAAGGGCATAATGGTCAACATATTATTAATTAATATTGTAAAATAAATTTTAAAGTTAAAAAAAATATTATTTAATTATTTTTGGAGATATTTGATATGTTATAGAGTTAGATTGGACAAATATGTGAGTTTGTACAATTTTCAAGGATAAATATGTAATTACTAATTTTGGAGGGATAAATACATAATATTGAAACTTTTGAGGGATATATATGAAATTTCCCCTATATTATATATACATATATATATGGAACATGATAGCATGTTATGCGTAGCATAGAGGGCCTCCGTGCAACGGCTCAATATTCAACTTTTCAAAATTCTAACGGTCAATCCGAACCGTTCATCTTGTTCTCCATATTAATATGTGTTTGGAGACCAAATTTTATATTTTTTGGAATTTTTTTACTATTTTTTAGATTTATTGAAAATTGATGTTTTTTTATGGTCCAGATTTGCTGAAAACAACAATTTTCAATAAATCTAAAAAAATAGTAAAAAAATTTCAAAAAATGTAAAATTTAGTCTCCAAACACATATTAATATGGAGAACAAGATGAACTGTTCGGATCGACCGTTAGGATTTTAAAAAATTAAATATTGAGCCGTTGCACGGAGGTCCTCTATGCTACGCATAGCATGCTAGTATATTCCTATATATATAGGTTGGCTACTATGCTTATATAAGCATATCCCCACATATGCGTATAACTCATTTTTGTGTTTCCAATGTCCAAATGGTCAATCTGAACTGTTAGATGTGATCTCTATATTGAAATGTGCTTGGAGACCAAATTTTATATTTTTCTGAATTTTTCTACTATTTATTAAGCCACTTTGAAAATCGCTGATCTAACGGTGGCTTAACAAAACAGTAAAATCAGAAGCCACCGTTGGATCAGCGATTTTCAAAGTGGCTTAATAAATAGTAAACAAAATTCAGAAAAATGTAAAATTTGGTCTTCAAGCACATTTCAATATAGGGATCACATCTAACAGTTCAGATCGACCATTTGGACATTGGAAATACAAAAATGAGTTATAAGCATATGTGGGGATATGCTTATATAAGCATAGTAGCCAACCTATATATATTATACATATATTATACATATATTATATTATATATATGTCCGGGAGTTTTTTCCTAGACGATATTCGAATCCGTCTTGTTCTCCCCTTTTCGAAAAATGGTCATACGCCCAAATCCGACTTTCCTAGCCAAAGTTATGGATATTAAAGTTTTTTTGAAAGCTAAACTTTGGAAATTCATAACTAGATATAGAAAAATTCAAATAAATTAAAATTTATATCAATTATGTGTATTTTTGAATGCTCTATATGATGGTGCAATCATTTTTGTAGTTTGGTCCCTGTATCAATCAATACTTGCTGATTTACCAGCAGAGGTCAAATTTAATATAGATATACATATATTCAGTGTTTTAAAATGCGACCGCATTGGTGGCCGCATGGGCTGCATTTGCATCGTATTTGTGCCGCCGTATTTATAGCGACATGGACTATGTATATATATGTATATATGTATAATATAGGAACATGCTAGCATGCTATGCGTAACATAGAGGGCCTCCGTGCAACGGCTCAATATTTGACTTTTGAAAATTCTAACGGTCGATCCGAACTGTTCATCTTGTTCTCCATATTAATATGTGTTTGGAGACCAAATTTTATATTTTTTTTAAATTTGTTTACTATTTTTTTAGATTTATTGAAAAATCGCTGTTTTTTTATGGTCCAGATTTGCTGAAAACAGTGATATTCAATAAATCTAAAAAAATAGTAAAAAAATTCCAAAAAATATAAAATTTGGTTTCCAAACACATATTAATATGTAGAACAAGATGAACAGTTCGGATCGACCGTTAGGATTTTGAAAAGTTGAATATTGAGCCGTTGCACGGAGGCCCTCTATGCTACGCATAGCATGCTAGCATCTTCCGTATAATATATGTATATATAATGAGGAGGGATCAAGTTACAATAATTTTTGAGTTACAACAAGTTACAACAACCATTTTCTATATTTTCAAAGTCCAAATCGTCGATCCAAACCGTTAGATGTGATCTACAATAAAATGTGCTTGGAGACCAAATTTTACATTTTTAAAATTTTTTTTACTATTTATTAAGATGGGTACAAAAACTAGTCAAATTCAGACCATTGAATTTGTACCCATCTTAATAAATAGTAAAAAAAATTCAAAAAATGTAAAATATGATTTCCAAGCACATTTTATTGTAGAGATCACATCTAACGGTTTGGATCGAAGATTTAAACTTTAAAAATGTAAGAAATAGTTGTTGTAACTCAAAAATTGTTGTAACTTGATCCCTCCTCATATATAATATAATATATGTATATGTATATGTATATATAATATGAGATGGGCTATGGTACATTGCAATGCATAGGTATTTTTGTGCATTGGACCATAAATCACCGGATTCAAAGTCCAAATGACCGATCTAAACCGTTCATCTTGTTCTCCATATTAATATGTACTTGGAGACCAAATTTTATATTTTTTGGAATTTTTTATTTATTTATTAAGCCACTTTGAAAATTGCTGATCCAATGGTGCCTTTTGATTTTATTGTTGCCGTTGGATCAGCGCTTTTCAAAGTGGCTTAATAAATAGTAAAAATATTCCAAAAAATATAAAATTTGGTCTCCAAGCACATATTAATATGGAGAACAAGATGAATGGTTTGGATCGATCATTTGGACTTTGAATCAGTGACTTATGGTCCAATGCACAAAAATACCTATGCATTGCAATGTACCATAGCCCATCTCTATATAATATAATATAATATACGTATATATGTATATATAATATAATACATGTATATATATGTATATATATATGGGAATATGCTAGCATGATATGCGTAACATAGAAGGCCTCCGTGCAATGGCTCAATATTCGACTTTTCAAAATCCTAACGGTCGATTCAAATCATTCATCTTGTTCTATATATTAATATGTGTCTGGAGACTAAATTTTATATTTTTTTGAATTTTTTTACTATTTTTTTAGATTTATTGAAAATCACTATTTTCAGCAAATCTGGACCATAAAAAAAACAACGGTTTTCAATAAATCTAAAAAAATAGTAAAAAGATTCCAAAAAATATAAAATTTGGTCTCCAAACACATATTAATATAGAGAACAAGATGAACGATTCGGATTGACCGTTAGAATTTTGAAAAATGAATATTGAGCTGTTGCACGGATGCCCTCTATGCTATGCATAGCATGCTAGCAAGTTCATATATATGTGTATATAATATAATAATACATGTATATATATGAATATGTATCTTTTGAATCAAAATAAATCAAAGTTATAAAGAGTTACGACAACTTCATAAATATATTAAATGTCTTATTTTTTTGGCATACACTATAAACAAGAAAATTTAAATAAAAAATATTAAGATCTAAAAAAAAAAAAAAATTCAACCAGACCGTCCGACACAGGGGCGTATGAGTTTTTTGGACCACCCCTAAGCCTGACAGTTAGAGTATTTTTAAATAAATACCACATACCAGGACATTTTTAAAATTAATTTTTTTTTTAAGAGTATTAATAAAAAATGGCCGGCAGAAACAAGAACAATTCCAAAACCGGGCCTTTCAGCCCAGCATTATCCATTAAAAGTACAAATATGAAATAACAGCCACAAGTTGGCACTTGCTGCATGGGTTAACGGCCACAAACTTCAGAGAGGCATCAACTATGAAACAAAACAATTCCCATCTAACATACACAGCAAGAAAGTGTTAATTTGTGATGGGCTAATGCCCATCAATGGCCATCACTTTCTTTAACTTTCTTCTTCATCAAATTCACCATGGCAGCTTCTCTCCTGCCAAACCCATCATTTGCAACTCACCGCTGTTTAAGCTTCAAAAGAAGTGAACCAACTTTTATTCGTATCAGACCTACACATGCAATCAGTGTCAGAGCATCATCAGCAAATGCCAATATCACTGGAGGGTACAAGAATGCAAATGATGTGAAGATAGCTCTGTACCAAGCATTAGAAGGTTTTATTTTATAATTGAAGAAGTTGATTATTATTATTAATTTTAGATTATTATTAATCATATTTTGTTGCCTTCTGAAGGTGTTGATAGGGGCATTTTTGGGATTAAATCTGCAAAGAAATCAGAGATAGAAGGCCTAGTGGAGATGCTGGAGTCTCAAAATCCGACACCCGAGCCGACCACTCAGCTCCAAGATAAGGTGCAATCAGACAACTTTGCACTTTGATTTGGAATCTATGGTTTGGGTTCGACGCCCATGGATAGTCTATGTTAAAAACACCCTTATAAGACACTAATAGCTTGGATCCAGTCCGTTCGGTTTAGTTCAAATAGTCGGGATTTGAATAGAAGGGCTCTATTTATGAAATGTAATTGTAATTGACAAGATTTAGATAGAGTTGAAATTGGAAAATAATTATTATTATCAAAAAAAAAAAAATTATACAAAGACAATGCTCTGAGTTTATATATATGAATTACAGCATATTCTTATAGAAAAATATCTACTACAATAATACAATTTCTATATTCTGTGTAACACCAAATACATAATTTCCACAATAGACGTGTCAGAGAGAGAAAGTAGAGATGTGCTAGCTAGAGAAAGATATCCTTGAGAGAAATATTTCAAACTGAGAAGCATATCCAAATCTTGAATGAAAGGTTGATGGAGGCTGGAAACTGGTGTATAGCACGATTACAATACTTGGATCGAAGCGCACCAAACTAGGTTTAAGAGGCTTTATCGATCTAGGAGATTTCTTCCAAATAATCAATGTTTCAGAGGTTAGTTATAGAAATACTGTAATTAAGTACTAATTACAGGGCTAAATGTACTAATTTGACTTGAATGTACTGGTATAGCACCCAATGCATGACTGGTACCGAATTCAAAGGCAGCACGCAGTATAGCAGATTTTGCTTATAAAATGAAAGTACTTAAATTTAATACTTCTGTATCTTCTGAAATGAATGGAGATTTAGAACCATATTTGTAAACGTGAAGGAAAAGGCGGTGAATGTGATCAAATTCAATGCAAGCGGGTTTAGCATGTTGAGTGGCCAGCTGAAAATCGTTGCATCATACAAGATTTCTTCCAAATCTGTGAGATTTCTACAACTAGATATTGCAAAACGTTTTTGACACAGTACATAAATATTCTCTTTTGTGTAATACATACTTTTTTTTCATAAAATATAGAGAGTAGATATCACATTGGAGAGCTCAAGCATTACTCCTGACCAGGTCATCACATTTTATTTTGTTTTATTGATATATCAGTTTGTTCATTTGCTTTTGAAGATAGTACTAATTTCGGCAGAAATTTTATTTTTTTAAAAATAGCAGTTGATGGGTTTATTTGAGAAAAATTATGGCCTTCTCCTCAAAATTTTCAACCCGGAAGGTTGGCTAGAGATAACGTATCCTTTGAAATAGTATTATTATACAAGTGAGGTTATGGTACTATGCATAGCACATATTAGTCTGTACTATGTTTTAATTTTTTTGTTTTCTAAATCCAAATAGTCAAAAGTAGTGATTTTTGAGCTGTCTAAAAAAGTCACTTGAATTATCCGACTAATTTTACATTTTTAGAAAAAATTTAGATAGATAGAAAATCACTTGATCTACGTACAGATCACTCTAAATCATTCAAAAGTAGTGATTTTCTAACTGTCTAAAAAAATTCTAAAAATATAAAATTTAGTTTGCAAGTATTTTTTTGTTTTCATATGAAAATTATATTTAATGATTCATGTCAACTATGTTGATTTTAAAAACGAAAATATTGACCCGTACTACAGCCAATTGACGCTATGCATTTTACCATATCCTCCTCTTACTGTGCACATATAATACATTCCAATGCAAATGAATTATGAGTGCATTTGAAGAATTGAGTTTTCATATAATAGTTGGCTCTTTCCAGATGGCTTACGGCTTAACTGAGGATTGCAATTTAAATAATTATATCCACCGAAATTAAAGCTGTTTTCCCTAAATTGGGTGTAGATATGTTGACGAGTCTCTTAGAATTGGAAGAGATGATAAGGGGAATATCTTTGTGCTGGAAAGATCAGATCAAACCGAGTTTTAATCTGAGCCAGTTTCATTTTTTTTTAATTAAATTAGAAACTTTGAGATACTTATTGTATAGTTGATGATGTTAATTAAATTAATATGCATGCGCTCATCTAATTATTCTGTTTGAAACTTTGAATCAAGAGGATCGGAAACAATAAAAATACAAAAAAAATAAAAAAAAATGATTTGCCTATGCCTCTTTGCATACATAAGTGAGCACCTTTTTGTGTTCGGATCCATTCACAATAAATTGACTTGACAAAATAATTATTTATAAATTTGGATGCGATATATATTATTTGTAGAGTATATCGAAAGAGATATGCTGACAACCATATTTATTCGACAACCGCAATAACAAATAAAAGGGTTATCAAAATTAAAAAATGTAAAAGTATTGATACTTTCTCTATGGTTTAAATAGGTAAAATTTGGTGTAGAATGAAAATTGTTAGATCACCGATCAAATTATGATAAAAATTAAGTTGGTAATTTTCATATTGTTTGACACGCTACCAATCGATTTCAAATTACATCAAAATTTGATACACTACCGCCGATTAAATTATTAATTGTCAAATAAGTTTGCTACCGTTATAACATATCTAATGAATATTATTTACATGAAATACTGCAATAATGTGATGCTAGTTTTACCCTTCATTAATTGATAAATTTTGCAACATCTTATTCAACAAGACGCCTACATATTATTTTTTTTTCTCTTTCGAAAATTATTTGGCTTGAATTTGATAACACATTTTGTAACATAATGCTCACACGATTTTATAGCAAAGAAAACACATTTTCTGAATTGAACTGATTCAGAGCACAATCAATTAAAATTTTGTTTGAAAAATGTGCACAGAAAGTTACCAAATATTGCAAGTCTAATGCAAGTCAAAGAAAATGTTTTATATTCCAAAAAAATACTTATAACAATTGGATAAAAGGTAATACATTTAAATGAAGAACCCTAGCTTGGCTGTAGGTTGCCAATTTGGAAGCAAAGGAATAATTCTTACTAATAATGTTATTTAGCTCTAATTAAAGAGGAGTAAGGAACTATAATAAATGTAATGTTGGTAATTAAATCTTAAACTGGCAACAACATGATTCCTTGTTTAATTAAGGATGGCATGCTAATGCTAACTATTCTTCCAATAGATGTCATAGTCACACATGACATGCTAATTATTCTTCCAATAGATTCTCTAAAATAATATTTTAATTTGGTTTTAAGAAAGTGGAAACCCACCTCCCACCACACAGTATCGTATTTCTCTAAGATATTCACCTGGGTCCTCTGTGGCAGTCACTAATTATTCTGTGTGTGTGTAAATACTGGCGGATAGGTCCAATATTGCTTTCTCTGGTAAGAATATTAACAGAGTAGTTTTTGCTTCAAGTGAAGCATACGGACTATATGGTCAGAACAGAGCAGCGTGTGGTTCTTGCGCTGCATGAAGCGAAAAGTACTCTGTTAAAGTATTTACGAGTTTTCTCAGGTGATTGTTTTTTATTGGGACCACCTGTCAGAGAAACGTTTGTGTGCGCACTACGCCGTTAGGTGATGCTACGCAAGATCTCCGTGCCTCACGTGGCAGCCACTGCATCTCATCTCATAAAAGATTCATTCGTACATGTCTTGTTTAATCAACGACTCCTTATTGGACAATCCAAACCCGGAATTGGTAAACCCGTTTATATTGCCAAAGGACTAGTTCCAGATAATTACTGGCGCTGTGGCGCATCTAGAAAGTACGATGAAAGATCGAATAAAATCCTTAAAAAGATATATTGCAATTAATATCACAGCACAGAGACAAAAAAAAATGCTTAACAGAATAAGAAACTCAAATTATAATATCGAGCTTTTTTTTATTTTTCATAATTGCGGGGAATTGAGCCTTTAAAATTAAATTAAAAGAACACTGTAATTGGAAACTGAATTTTTTGGTTCTAGAAGCAGATTTTAATAAGAAATAAACGGGTCGGGTTGAGCTACATGATATATCCGCCGAAACTAGACCCATTTGGAAGTGTGAAATGTCTTTTTTCCTTTTCCCAAATATTGACTTTGAAAATTGAAATGTGATGTTGGCTGGTTGCCTGGTTAGGAAGTTCAGGCGTTGAATAATAAACTAGCAATCCAATTAGAAGGTTCTAATTAATAGATGATAATGTTGTACAATTTGAGTAGTGTTATAATAAAAAAATTTCTCGTTTGTTATTAAGTGCATTGAACCTAGATATATCCAATACAATTATATGTGGTTTTAGCATGGTTTTCTGTCTTGTTAAATCATTTCAAATGATTCTAATTATTTTAAAATAACTAAACCAAGTACATTAATTATTTTTAATCAAGAGTTTTCACCCAGTAGGACAAATTAATATTCTTATTTTTAAGTACATTAATAAGAAATTGAGTAATGATAATTTCACAATTTTGACAATTAAATATGTGTATATATTATATTATATTATATTGAGAAGTAATCACTCGACGGACAATTATGTATTCTGACGTACATTCATTTAATCTTGTATTACTTATTCAAGATAAAGAAATACCTATTAATTAATGTAAGTTTTTTAAAATAAGATAATTTTTATAAAGACATATTATATTGAGCACAACTTGAATATAAACAAATATCTCATTTGAAACGTCAAAGATTGTACAATGGAAATACTATATCATGTCGTGCGAAAATTCTTGCAGAAAAATGTAAAACAAGTTATGAAATATTTGGACACAAATAAATATCTAATCTGAAATGTTAAAGATTGTACAATATTGCAAGAGTGTTTTTTTTTTTATTATTCTTATTGTATTTTAGATGCATCAAATACATTCATTTTTAAAGAATGAAAGAATTATGAAAATACACGAGTCCTTCAACATGATAAATAAAAAGAGAAAATAAAAAATTAAGTATGAGAATATTAATAACATGGCTAAAAAACTTGAAACTTTCCTCCTCATTAAATAAATTTCTCGGATGAATATCTATTTTTCTTGGACGACCAAAAATGTTGAAACAGAAAGAGATGTCAATAAATCATTATTCTGAAATAAAAGAGAAGTCAATAGATCATTATTTTGAAACTAAAAGAGAGGTCAATAAATCATTATTTGAAACAGAAAAAACAATATTTATATATTTTTATTAATTAGACATGTCAAGTTCAAATTCAATGCAATTTACAAATACATTAGTCACTTATCGAACTAATTTTAAAATTTAACAGTTAATTTGGATCAGTAACCAATTAGCTCGCAACTCACACCACATTTAATACAACTATAAGCTTAAATGTCTTTGTAAATGATTTTCATGAGAAAAAAAGCATGACACTATTTTTATGTGTCGTCATTAAGAAAAGTAAGTTTGATTTTAATTTGAGTGGTTAAACGAGAGGTGTCAAAATATGAACATACTGCATGCATGTTGTGAGATATAAATTTATTTCAAATCAGTTCCCGTCCAATCCAGACCTTTAATTATAGTCACGGAAAGATTTAGTCATTAATTTATTTCAAATCGGTCACTCAACACTGTTTTCACGGTCTTCACTAACACATAAGAAAACTTGCAATTTTTTGTTTTAATAATTTTCAATAATACAACTTTATTTTACAACCTAAGATTATAGACGTCATTTATATTATCTGCATATTAATTATGTTTATAAAAATATAATAAAATTTGATATATGTTTTACGTCAAATGATTTAAAATTTTAACAGTCAGGAATTAACAGTTCTTGATGTATTGTGTAAGGACGCTTAGATAGTAGGACCAATTTTTAGACTCTCTCTCTCTATATATATATATATACACACACACATTAACATAGAGTTCAACTAATGTTATAATGTTAGAATTTCAATCTAAATTATAACGAGTCAGATTTTGCAATATCAATGTTCGAACAGTCAATCCAAATCGTTCAACATATTCTTCAGATTAAAATGTGCTTTGAGACCAAATTTTATATTGTTTTAGAATATTTTACTATTTTCTAGATATGTACAAAATTACTAATTTCAGATAATTCTGGACCATCCAAAATAGTGATTTTGTATCTATTTAAAAAACTACTAAATATTTTAAAAATATATAAAATTTAACCTCCAAGCATATTTTAATATGGAGATTTTGTTGAGCGGTTCAGATTAACAATGAATTGTTGTAATTTAGATTGAAATTATAATGTTATAACATACTATAATTTTATTATTTCATTTCATTTATTTTTTTTTAAATTATTAAAATAATAATTGTAATGTAATTACTTCTGCGACGTAAGAAATAAAAAGATGGAGACTGGATCCACTGAAGTAACTCAAAATTTGGGTTTAGATCCGGACCGTCCGATCATAATCTGGGTCAATCGAACTCAAGTTGAAATGTAAGGGTCCCCTTAACTATTCGTGTCAAGGCGATCGAAATTCAGAAAAGACGTGCACTTCTACGAAAAGCCGCAATCGATCGAACGCAATATCAAGTATCAACACGTATAACAGTGTATCTGGTTTTTGCCACAGAAAATCCGTAGAAATGATGACGTCGTTGTCGTCGTGGAGTGTGTCTTGCACACACTCTCACACTACTCCCCGACCCCGTTCATTGAACCCTTTTCTCTCTCTTCCCATTTTTCACAAAATAAAAATCCAACCTTTCTTCTCTCTTTCTCGTAAAAAGGCGAAGTGGTTGCCGTCTTTTTCTTTCCCCCCCCCCCCCCCCCCCCTCTTCTCATATCATACAATTATAAATTTATAGCCCCCCCCCCTCTTTTTCTCTCTCACCAAATTTTCAATCGAATGGGTGTTGACCCAATTTCGTAGGCTTGGCTCTCGATTGAAGCTCAGATTAGTTTGATTCCTCTTAATCTCGAAGAATCGATGATGGCTTTTTTGCTGGTTTGCTTTCTAGAGGACTCCAGATTGCTCGTGAAACTTTGACTGCGTTTTTACCTTCCGATTTGGCGATCCCTTTTTGGAAGGGAGTTCAGATTAGTATTATTTCCTTCTTTGCTTGAAAAGTTCGCGTAATTTGCTAGCTTTCGCTCCAATTTCGTAGAGTATTTGAAGTTTGAAATTATTCTTCCTTCTTTGCTTGTCCTTGTGACGTAGCTAAATTTTGCCAAAAGAAAGAGAAGAAGAAGATTCTAAGAGAGAATAGATTGCATAGGATCTTTTTGCGTTTGCTTAGCTGTAGTTTTGTATTCCACTTCAGTCGTAGTTTTGGCATCCTCTGGTTTGATCACTAAATTTTAAACAAACAAAATTTATAAAAACGGAGATAATGGAAGCTAATTTTTCATCCGGAGGAAACCTAATCCCAGGATCTTCTTACCCCTTTCAACCTATGCAAAACACTCCCCAAATGCATCCCCAATTTTATCCTCAGCAAACGCAAACACCAACCCAGACGCATCAACCGATGCATGAATCATACGCTCATCAGCAAATCTCCCCCTTTCACATGACAAAAAACAGCTCGCCAAGTGAAGAAATATCCACTGACCCGAGCCAAGTGGAAGACAGTTTGCATGAACTGAACCCTAACCCTAACCCTAACAAAAGCGGCAAGGAGGCATCTTGGCATCGTATGAAATGGACAGGCACCATGGTTAAGCTTTTGATTACTGCAGTGTCTTACATAGATGAAGATTTCACCAGCCCGATGTTGAAAAAAAAGGGTAAATGGAGATTAATTTCTAAGGTTCTATCCGAGAGAAGCGGGTCTCACGTGTCACCGCAGCAGTGTGAGGATAAATTCAATGATTTGAACAAGAGGTATAAGAGATTGACTGATATACTGGGTCGAGGTCGTTCTTGCAAAATTGTTGAAAACCCTACCCTTTTGGATTGTTTGCAAGATATATCTGATAAGTTGAAGGAAGAGGCTAGAAAAATACTTGGCTCGAAACATCTTTTCTACGAAGAAATGTGCTCATACCATAATTGTAACTGTTTAAATTTACCGCCGGATCCCAGTCTGAGAAAATCACTCCATTTAGCATTTGGGGAGAGAGATTTTGATGAGGGGGAACCGAGTGGGGACACAAATGAAGATGAAGAGGGGATGGGAAACATGGGTCATGAAGAGGATACCAGTTTAGGGGGCATGAATAATTTCTCTGATGGGCACGACCTGTCAGGTGGGGAGAAGAGCATGGTTCGTATAAGAGAAGAGGGGCTCAGAATCCAGGCACAGATGCTGGAGATAGAGAGGCAGAGGTTCAAATGGAGCAGGTTCAGCGAGAAAAAGGAGAGGGAACTGGAGAGGATGAGACTGGAGAATGAGAGGATGAGAATGGAGAATCAGAGGCTTGAGTTGGAATTGAGGAAGAAAGAGTTGGATCTTGAGTGTAGAAAGAGGAGGCATTCGTGAAGCTGTTTTGTTGGTTCGGAACTTCTTTACTAGCAAATTTTGAAGTTTTTTTTGTTACTGCAAAATTTTGTTTCTATGTAAAGCAAAGAATATCATGGTATGTGTTGTGATTCAGAGGTAATCCTTCTTATTTGATCGATTTGTATGGTTCAAAATCTAGGTTCAATTTTCTCTGTCCATGCTGTTCACCAAATTATTTGATTGATTTGTATGGTTTTGAAATTGAATTATGGAAATTTGCTAGGCAATTTTTTTTAGGTTTTGGTAAGTCAAGAACAGACGGGTACTAAGAGTAAAAAACCTCGTGAAGTATTTTCTGTGTTGCTTTTGTAATTAAATAAAGTTTACTTGCTATGCCATTGACATAGATAGAGGTTATATACCCTACCGTGACATTAGTGAGTTGAGTTCGATGCACAAAGGGGTACATGATGAGTATATCAGTATGCACAGTGAAAAAGGTATACTAGAAAATTTTAGATAAATGTAATATAACAAAAGGTCTATTTGTATTAAATAAAGTTTGATGTTCCTTTTTTTATTTTCCGGACTGAAAATATTTTCCTTGCAATAGAGGGAAATCAGCTGGTTGGTTGCAGATCACTAGATCAGTACCGGATATCTTGGTACAACGGTTGAATTACATATGTATATGTAATTTTCAGGGGTTGGCTTTGTTTAAACTGAACTAAAAATAGTCAAATTAAATTTGTTTTCGGTTTTACAAAATAACATAACCAGTAGAATTAAATTTGATTTCTTCAGTTGAACTGAAATAAAAGAGATAAAACTTTAAAAAAATCTAACTAAATACATACACAAATAGCATTTAATAATCATAAAAATAAATATTAATATATATATTAGTTGTTGACATTGCACATATTATTCAATTTCATACAAAATATGTAGATGTTCTAAAATATTCAAATGAAATTTTTTTCTTCATTTAAGGTCCAAAAATCAAAGCATGGATTTGAATTCGATCAGTTCGGTTTTTTTAGTTTTGAAAGATCTAAAATAATAAATCAAATATTAAAATTGAGTACTTCCAAAATTCAATCAAACCGATTCATTTCGGTTTTTTTGGTTTTGAAAGATCTAAAATAATAAATCAAATATTAAAATTGAGTACTTCCAAAATTCAATCAAATTGATTCATTTAAACTGAAAAACTGAACCATTAAATTCCAACCTTTTAAGTTTAGTTAAAAATCAAATAAATCGGACCCAATGAACACTTAGTAACTCTGTTGTATTATTTTTCGAGCTAATTATAATTTTTTTCTTCTTCTTTCAGGGAACGTCCGTAGGCGTACATTTCCTATTTCAATAAGAAATCCTTTGCACTATGTCTATCAGTCTATATAGTGATTTTGTTACACTAATTCGAGACACTTCAGTGTAGTGTGTGAAAAGCCAAAATTCATTTTTCCTATTATCAATATCTATTTAATATATATGAATGATTGGATTTGGAACCAATAAATAGAGAAATGTAACTATCGGCTGATGTTTGTCACAGTTTATTTACTATATAGTCTCTTTCAGGGAATGCAACTATTACTATCATAGGCAAGTCAGTTCGTATAGAATATCAGTATAAATGCATACTATCTGGAATCTATTAGCCTCTTCTCCTTCTCCTATAATACTAGTACAGAAAGGTGTATCTGTGTCTCAAAGGAAGTTTGGTGATCATCTTTTTTTGGGAAACAAATCTACTGCGATTCGAATCTCTGCTATAGTACCCTGAAATTTCTGTTTTTTCAAATCTAACTGTCAAATTTTTTTGAGATGCGTGCACAGAAAAACTAGCTATTTAGATATGCGTGTACTGAAAAAAATGAACAGTGAGATTAGGAAAAATAAAAATTTCAGAGTACTGTAGCAGATATTAGAATCGCAGCAGATTTGATTCCCTTTTTTTTGGGACCGAAAACAATTTCCTCATAATAGGGGGAAATGAGCTGGTGCTAGATCAATACCGGTTATGATGTCAATGCGGTATCATTAATTAATTGGATTGGTCCGCATTTTGATCGGACGGTTTGGATCCAAACTCAAATTTTGAGAGAAGAAAGGGGTTTAAGAAATTAATTTAACTTGATTTTATTTTATTGGTTTCCAGTAAAGTCTCCTTTCACTCACTAAATTCTGACTAATAAAACCCTAGGTTCGAGTGCTTATCGGTTTGATTCGGTTAAAATCAAAATAAAATAGGCAAACTAAATTTTTTATTCGGTTTTAAAAAATACAACTAAACTAGCCAAATTAAAATCAAACTAAACAAACTAAATTAAATTTTAATTTGTTCAGTTGAACTGAAATAAAAAGATTAATTATAAAAATAAATATTTTTTTATATTTTTAAGATGAATGAATTTAAAAATTTTGTTTGGTTTGATCTGACCGGTTTTAAATCAAACCAAGCAATATACACTATGTCATAATTTTTCAATTTTTGTAAACATTTGGTTAGGATGGAGAACGAATTTAAAAAATTTGATCAGTTTGATCTAACTAGTTTTAAAAATTTCTAAACTGAACCATTCTGATTCATTAAACTAAACTCTCTCGATTCGGTTTAAAACCGATTAACTGGACCTGATAAACATCCTAACCGTAGAGGAACATAATTTTTTTTAAAATACCATACTCAGAAAAAAAAAAAAAAAAAAAAAACCAAATAACCATTTAATTTGAGAAATTCAAAATTTGGCATGGCCTCAGCTAGGCGCAACAAACCCATCCTCTGGAGACCTCTACGAGGTGATGCAGCTCAGAATTGGGGTCCTCTACGAGGCGTTGAGGTCCCCCTTCCCCCAGGCTATAAGGGGCCGCTAGTTGTGTTTTTTCATTTGTTCATTCTCCATTTCAATTCCTTCGAATTCAAGTAAGTTTTCTTCTTCTTTTCTATTTTCAATTTTTAGTTTAGAGTAGTAAATAGTAGTAGTAGTAGTAGTAGGAGTAGGAGTATGAGTAGAATTAGGGTTTAGGATTTAGGATATAGATTTGTAACTAAAATTGTAACCAGTTTAATTAAATTATAGAAATACCAAATTGTAATTAGTTATTGATCAAATAAATACCGAATTGTATTTAGGTTTATTTTATCAAAATTAATTATTTTTACCAGTTAAATTAAATTAGACCAATACCAACCCGTAGTTGTTGTTATTTTACTTAAATTAATCAATCTGTTGTTAGAAGTTACATTAAATTAGACCAATACCAAATTTTAATTAGTATTTTACAAAAATTAACACCGATCATGTTTAGACCAATATCCAAATTGTATTTTACCGCTGACTCAGATGATTCTCTTGACGAGATGCCACTTGCAGTGTGGATTCAAGGTTTGAGGGTGAAGAAGGCAAGGCAGTCGTTCAGTCCTTCTGACTATTAGGTTGTAGTATTCGTACTTTTTTTACTCTAGTGTTTGTAAGATACTGTGATTTATTATATCAGGATACTTATTTTGTCAGATACAGTTTATTTATCGTACTATTTCATTTTTTATTTGTTGTTTTTATTATTTATAGTTTTTTTTTTGTCACAGTAATATTTCTTCATACATATGCAGTTCTCAAATGAACGATATTTCTAACATAATATTTCTTCCGACAACCGTAAAATCTTTTCAAAATAAATGGCATAAAAAAATAACACAATTACAACTATTTTGAAAACTAAAAACATTAAAAAAAAAAAAAGAAGGTCAAAACAACAACAAAAATACAGGGGACCTCTGCCTCTAGTAGAGGACCCCAATTCTGAGCCGCATTGTCTCGTAGAGGTCCCTAGAGGATGGGTCTGCTCCGCCTAGTTGAGGCCATGTTAAATTTTGAATTTCTCAAATTCAATGGTTATTTGGTTTATTTTTTCTCTGAGTATGATATTTTTAAAAATTTCAGGTAGAGGAAGGACGACAGGGAAAAGAAGAGGGGTAATATTTTCTTTTTCTTTTTTTTATGATTGTATGTAGGAGCTACCATGGGTTAAGATTTTAACAGAGCAATTTTAACCTCATACAACGTACAAAATATACGATTAAAACAACAATGCATATAGTTCGTGCACTGCAAGAAGTTAAAATTGCTCTGTTAAAATCTTTATCCAAAAGTGGAGATGGGATACGAATTCGCATCCTCTTTAACACAAATTTTGAGCTGTAACTCACATTTATAGTTTGATTTTGAAGAATTCGGATCGCTTTTTTTTTTTTTTTTTCCAAATTGGTCTGAATCAAAGCTGCCTGATTTTCATTATTTGCCATGTAAATTTTTAAATTAATCTGAACTTTTACAATTTATTTGATTTTAGGTAGAAGTTAAAATATTGAGTTTGAGAATATGACCCATGAGATAGATCGGAGTCATATCCAATCTGTAAATAAGAAAAAAAAATAGAATTTGATCTTCTAATTTTTCTGTGCCTTAGATATATTTATATATTTTTTCCAATACATGTTTATACTTGGTGTTTGCATTGAAATTAAAAACCTTAAAGATATATTTTTACTTATTTAGTTTATCTAATTTAATTTTTAAATTAAACTTATGATCATTAAAAAAAAACTTGTATATTAAATATAAATCCTATCGAACTAAAGAATTACTAACTTCTAAAATGAGTACGTTTCTAAAATGAGTACAGTTAAAATACCCTATTTTTCTATACCACAATCACGCTTCACATTCTTATTTACATTTTAAAATCCAAACAGTCGAAACCCAACCAATCAACATGTTATATGTATTAAATTTGCTTGGATACCAAATTTTATATTATTTTGGAAATTTGTTCTATTTTTTTAGAGGTACAAAATCATTATTTTTTTATGGTCCAATATCTATTTAAAAACAATAATTTTGTATCTATCTAAAAAAATTAGTAAAAAAATTCCAAAATAATAAAAATTTTGCTCTCCATGCACATCTTAAGATAGAGATTGTATTGAATAGCTTGGATTAACTGTTTAGATTTTAAAAACAATGGGACATTCTAACCATAATCTAAAATATATATACACTTAAGGACATGTTCGACTGCCAATCAGAAATGAATTTGAATTTGGATCTAATTTGAATAACCAAAACATTGTTTCAGTGAAAAAAATAAAATTCACTCTATAAAACCCGAACAGGGCCTGAAAGAAGTCGGGATACAGTTACTCAAAAAAGTAATTTCAGTAAAGACGTTATTTCAACAGGTATATCTACGGTTAAGACCAAGAAATAATAAATATTTTGCTATGCCTCATCTGGCCTGCATCTCTTCTGCGTGTATGGGTAACACTGATAAGGTTTGATCTCACAATGTCTGTTTTTTTATATCTTAAAAAACCAAGGACTTGTTACTTAAGAAAGTTCTTTTAAAAAAAACATGATTTTAAAATTTAAACCGAACAACATCAATTGTTAGCATCCACAAAATTTTCAGAGACGCCGTCAGATTGACAGCGTTCTCTGAATCCAACACTTTCCCCTAATCAATTGTTCATAAAATTCAATTTATGGACACTAACAATTACCGGCATCCATTTTCGATAAAAGAGTTCGGTCATTTTGTACTTATTCCTAGTTTTTGTTACTATATGTATTATGGTTACAGGTCCCGCTTCCAACAACAACACAAATAAAAAACCAAATGTGAAAGAAGTTGCACGGTTTCTTAAACAATTCCCTTTCAGTAATAAACATGTAAAATAAAAAAATTAAACAAATGCTAACTCGGTAGCCGACACTTAAATCTTAAATTACAGTAAACATGAAACAATTAGCAATTAGTGAACAATACTACAACATATTATACCTCGGTTAGCTTTAGTCGAGGAACAACATTCATCGATTGCAACTCCTGCTTAAAAAAAAACAAAGGAATTACCGCAATGGCATATCGAATGTAAGAAAAAAAAAGACAAGAGATGAATATAAAAGCACATTTATACCTGAAATAAAAGCTTGCACGCGTAAGGAAGTTTCATGGTTGCCATATTTTCTCCATCTTTGCACATGGAACAAAACGACTTCTTCAACTTTTGATTGTAGTAGCCTAATAGGCCACACTTCTGACAAACCTGAAAGTGGCAGATAAATTCATAGTTAAATTTCAGATAAGCATGAGCAACACAATTATATTTGCATTTTGTTAACAATGCCATCCTCCTTTAGTACCTGTACTTGATAAGGATCACTTGATAACATGAGGCGTTCAAATATTAACATACTGGCACCGTATGCTATCAAACAGTCACGTTCCATTTCTCCTAGTCGCAACCCTATCATATAGAAGAGAAGCAAAAGAAAAAAAAGGAGATAAATAAATCTGCAAGTTCCTAAACTAACCCTCCTTAATTAATAGAATAAAGGGGCACATCGGTTGAGATGAAACTGGTACCAGGATCCGGTATGGTACCATGAGGTACTGGTACTTAACTCAGGATGCAAAAAATCTGCTGAGGCCAACTGTGGTTAGCTTTGACATCTTATTATGATGTGGTTCTTTTTTAGGGCATGTAATAGACTAAGTTTCTAATGAAAAGGGCAGTACTTCTTTTCTTTTTCTTTTTCAAAAAAAATAGAGTAGGGGCAAGGGGGTTCCAAAGAAATAAAAATAGAAACAGTTAAGAAAAGGCACCTCCGTCACGGCTACGCCCTTCAGTAGGTTGCCTCGTAAGCATAACACGCGGTCCTTTAGCTCTTGCATGCATTTTATCAAGAACCTTACAGAACCAAGGGAATTTGTGGAATGCAAAAGTTACACTTGTGACTATTTTACTGAATACTGAAATAGTATAGTGCGGAAGGAACTAAAGGAAAAGTAACACATAAAATTACCATGTGTTTGAGTTTCTGATAGTAGATGGGCCCCATGAAAATGTACGCTTGAAGAGGAGTTCCCAAAATACCTGAAGCATGCATTACAACATAAGTAAAGAGAGGTTTTGGTTTTTCCTCAAAGAAGGTCGATTCTCAGTCTCCAGTTATTGTTTATTATTGTTATTATCAAGGGCGGAGCCAGACTTTCAAGTTATGGGGTTCAAACATGAATGGGGTTTAATCATATAAAATTTTCATGCTACACATGGGGGTTAATTTTGCTCTATAGAAAATAATGCACAAAGTACAAAAAATTTGAAAAATGAATGGGGGTCAATTGACCCCGATTGGATACATGTGCTTTCGCCCCTGTTTATTATTATTGTTGTTGTTGTTAACTATAAAACCCTTATAAAAAGATGAAACGATGGCATCACATTTCACTTAAAAAAGTAATTGACTAGAGAAATTAATGTCATCTAATGTACCTGAGTACAGAAAATCCTTCCCACTATAGCTAAACCCCTTCTGTATAAGGGCATTGCTGAAATATCAAATAACAAATTCATCAATTCCAGTGTGCCACAGGCCAGAGTGCTTAAACAAATTTGGTGTGTGTGTGTGTGTGAGGGGGGTACCTAATGTCGTCGACCTTACAAGCATTGCCACTAGGTTCACCAAAAGCAGAACCATAGTGGAACCTTCCCCAAGATACACCTGCTTTCCCACCTAGAAGCTCTATCATTTTGCCAATTGTCATACGACTATAACAAAAACATACCACTACAGTTACTAGAGTAAATATTTACATTAATTGTGTTGACAAAAGATATAAAAATAATAATAAAAGATATTAAGAGAGAGGACCTCGGAAATCCATGTGGATTCATAATTAAATCAGGACATATACCCCGCTCAGAAAATGGAAAATCCTCCTGATTAACTATTGTGCCACAAACACCTTTTTGTCCGTGTCTACTGCTAAATTTGTCACCAAGCTGCAGTTTCATCAACAACAAAAAAAAGTCGACAAAATCAAGTAAATTATTTTTTTTTTGGATAAGATCAATAAAGTAATACAAAGATAGGAAATACACTCACCTCAGGCCGCCTAACATGACGAATTATGAACTTGATAGGCATCTTTTCATTATTATCTTTATAAATTATTACGCGGTCTATAACAGTTGTCTCCCCTTCAACACCTTTGAAAAAAGCAGGCGTATCTTTGTATGTCCTTTTTTTCCCCAAAAGCACATCGGAAAATAATTAGTTAAAAAGATCTTAAATGGAATAAACTAAAGAAATAAAGAAGGAAAATGCAAACCTTGTTTTTAAGTCTTTATCAACATTTAGAGGAGATTTCTTGTTTACAAGCATATCATTATTTCGCACTATTTGACCAGGTTCCGCAATCCCATCTGCATCCAGAATCTTTCAAGAGAAAAAAAAATGGAATAAAAATTACAATAAGGGTAATACTTGGTACCAATTTGGTGCAGCTGTCATTTGGTACAGAGTGTACAGTACAAAATTGATGCCTTGAAAGAGTGGTAGTGTACAGGTTTGTGCTATTCACCTAAAATTCAGAAACAAAATTATCCATATTAACTTCATAAAGAATAAAAGAGATATTTTCTTGCCTGCATATTTTTCTTGATTAAAGCACCATCTTTGTCCCTTTGAGGCGCAACGATGATATCTGACACTTTGCCACCATAGTTCTCTCTCACAACAGTTTGCCTGTAAACAAGAAATTCAAATCTTGAAAGTCTCAAAAAGGAAGTGATTAGCAATATGGTGTCACAAATAGCAGCACCATCTTAAATAGAAAACATGTTTGATTCAAACCAGGAAACTTAATTTTCAATTGGTATCATTTTGATCCAGCTTCATACCAGTTTTGTTCACTAGATTCTTTAATTAGGCCAACTGAGAGCACAGTTCATGCTTAGACACTAAGGTACTGATAATAAACCAAAAGGGAAAAAAAATATTTACTTCTTCATAGCAATGCAACGGCCAAAGCCACGATCAAGGGATGATTTGTTCATGACAATCGCATCCTCTATATCATACCCACTATAACTCATTACCGCTACAGTCGCATTTTGTCCTGCTCCAAGTTTATCATAACCCACCTGCATTAAATTGTTTCAGGTTCTTTGTTAGATGAACAATTTCAAGCTGTTTGCTCAGAGTATCTCCAAAGTTTTTGCAAAGCAATATGAAAGATAGACAAGAGTACCAGCTCTATAGTTTTTGTAGTCAGTAAAGGGCGTTGTGCATATACTAGCAAGTATAGTAGAGTGTCAGCCCGGGATAACTGCACTCAAGCAAACAAAAACTTCTATAAACCATTAAAAAAGTAACAAAATTGGACTTAAAAAATTAATTAAAAAGAATGATGCCTGGTTAAATGCAATATTCCCCATTGCTTGCTTTCCCATAGCACACTGTAAGATTCAAACAAAGTCTCCATTAGACCATTTGAGATTAAAAAAATACATTGCTAAACTGTAGTTTGAAAGCAAAGCACATTCAAGTAATAAACAAACCTGGTAGGTGTTACGTGGAGATTGGTTATGGTGCGGATAAGGGATGAGTCCTGCCACAACGCCTAAAAGAGTAAGTGGCTCGATCTCTATGTGTGTTATTTCATTCCTGTCAATTTCCCCTGCCTCATGCTCATACAATGCAATCTAGTTTGTTTTGTTAAAAAGTTAAAACTTCAACAGGTACACACAGAAAGAACTTAGAAGGAGAGAGAATAAATTGTATACCAGAGCATTGTTCTGCTCATTGACATCAAGATACTCAATAAGCCCGTCATGCAAGAAATCATCAAAAGTACGAAACCCCACCTAAAAAAGCAAAAAATCACTATTACTAAAAGAGTGAATTTTGACAAAACCAAATAAAAATCAATAACTGATACATTGTTATTGAAACATATAAAGAATTAAAAAGGACAAACCTGGAGCTCCTTCATGTGATGTTCTAAGACCCTCGAGATACCCTTATCAGCAATAATAAGAGGCCGGCAAACACGACCTCCATCTGCTGCCACGTACACACAATTCTGAAAATATTTAAATGCAAAAAAAAATGTAACTAGTTAGTTTCAAATTCATTTTCCAATCTAGTACACCAAATGAGCAACTGAGATACCCAAATTTAGGGGGGTGAGAGGGAAAGAGAGAGGAGCAACCTGCTTTTCATGAACATAAATGCTAACAAACTCCCCAATCTTCCCCGAACGACGCAATCTCCTCATTGCATTAGCAAAAGTCTGTACAAATATCAGCTAACATAAATTAGCACAGAAACAGAAGGCTAAAAGAAGAAAACTGGAAACGTGCTTCTAGTTTTTGAAAGATACTGTACATGGCTACCAAAAAGAAGTTTAGCACCAATCTAAGATTGACAGTAAAATATAAAATAACAGATTGAATTAACAGACATGAGGTCTTGTGTGCTTTCCAAGAATAAGTCCGTTGAAAAACACCAGATATGAATCGTTTGCATAAATTTCTTCTGCAGAAAGGTGAGCAAGATCCTCTACACCTAAACTGTAACACTGCAATAAAGAGATTAAAATAATTTGAAAAAGAAGGTAGAAGGTACACAAGATGTTTGCACAAGAATTTCATGCAGACCACTTCTACACATATTTGAATAATAAATATAAAAAAAGTAAAAAAAACTAAGAATAGTTATTACTTCAGACAAATTTCCGGAACATTTAATGAACAAAAAAATTAAAAGAGAGACCAGACTAATAAGAGGGCCCTCTTCCTCGTCAGTTGTCACATGAGTCATCAATGCCAAATTTTTTGTCAGACCACAAGCTTCTCCTTCAGGGGTGTCACATGGGCAAAGCATTCCCCACTATTTCAAAATGAATTCAATAAGTAAATTCAAATTTTTGGTGTACCTATTCAAATAGCAAAAAAAAAAAAAAAAGGAAAAAAAAAAGAACAACAAGAATATACCTGGCTAGGTTGCAAAGCCCTGGGCCCACTGACTTTGCGTGTCTTTTCAAACTGTGGTGATATGCGTGTCATATGACCTAGTGCCCCAATGTATGACAATCTAGAGAGAACCTGTTACAAGTACTAGTGAGCACTAGATGGTATATTGGAAGCGGTGAGGAAGGCAATAGAGGAAGGGAGGAGAACAGAGAGAGAAAGAGTGATGGATTGACGATGGAGAGAGAACCTGAGAAACACCCTTCTTGTGCATCCTAAAACGCTTCAAGTCCCAATTTCCAGTTGAGATGGACTTCTCCAAGCCAAGAGTTATAATATCAGTCACTATATACTAAATAAAATATGAAAAAGAAAAACACAATTTAGTATGAACACGTCAATTTTTTGCTGTTTAAATATGATAAATCTCAGTTTAGAAGAATTAAAAAGAAAGCTCTAGGACATACCCGACTAAAATCCAAAGCACCAGATCGATTGCTTTGGCCCATTGCATAATTCATTCGCTGGACAGCTTGAGTGTTCATTGTTTTGAACAAATCCTTTAGGAGGGGGGATTAAGGATAAATAAATCAAAAACAAGTTGCTCAAAGAGAATAATAAACCAATTTCTTCTACTTAATAATGTAAAGAAATAGATATATTACCTCAAAAAGCAAAGATACAAGCTGGCCAGATAGCTCCAACCTCTTGTTACCCACATAATCCTAACAAAAATGATATTAAAAGACAAGTTTTTCTATATGAAACTATTGTACATGTGTCATTTGCCATGTTTTTTCTAATGACACACATGCAACATATATCTTTTCTTCAAGGTTTTCTTAATCTTGGTTGACTCTTGTTTTGAGTAGGCAAGAAGCCATAATTACAGATTTGTCAAAAAGAAAAGCTTAATGGCACAGAATTCAAAGCAACATCAACCTTATCATCAAATGTGTCGGAATTAAGAATTGCATCCAACATGCGGCGTAACATAACAGCAGCATAAATGCACTTTGGTCTGAAATTTTGTTCTTTGACCTGTAAATAGAACAAAAGACCAATTATAAGAAGTCCAAAAGGGGAAAAATACAAAATAAACAGTTATGACAGGAATCATTCATGGCCTTATAAAGCATATACAACCATGCATAACCCTGCAATATGAGTACACATGTCGTTACAAAGAAACAGTAAATGTGTCTCGTAATAACAAAATTTATCCCTCTCCTTTCTCAATATCCAGAAACAAATGCTGATGGATGCATAGTCTGACATTTCTTTCTTTTATTACGAAGTAGATGGGAAAGTATTATCAAATAACGTATCCTAGTTTTCGATATATATAGGATATTCTTAGCACTCTTCAGGGATATATATGATAATTCCTATTTTATATTTTTTCATAGGGCAACCATGATATTTCCTTTAAAGCGGCATAACCGCACAAGTAATTTTTTTTATCAACTGCAGTTAAATAATACATAAAAAACTTACAGGCACATGTGCAAGAAATACATCCGTTATAATTGACTTCGCTCGTCCTTCCTTCAAGGTAGAAAAAAGAAGTTACAAAAAGTTGCATACTAAATGATCTCAAAAAATTAAACTTTATACTGATTGCCAAAATTTTACAGAAGTACCCTTCGTTTCTCAGGATTCACCGTGCCAGCATATCCCACCTGATATTTAAAAGAAAAAATCTGAGTAACAAAACTTGCTTCATACTTATAACTGTTAATCAAAGTTCTATATAAGTATCGCATGTATGTAGTGAACCTTAGCATCCATGTAATCCAGCGCCTGTTCTTGGGAATATATTCTCTCAGAGGAGCATTCCTATAAAGAGTTTTGCGTTATATGAAAGTAGATTCAATTAGCAACAACAACAACCAAGCCTTTAGTCCCCAACAAGTTGGGGTAGGCTAGAAATGAAACCCAATGGGAGTCACAAAGTTTAATAATAAAATGTTAAAATAATAATAATAATAATAATAATAATAATAATAATAATAATAATAATAATAATAATAAAATAATAAAATAATAATAACAATAACAATAACAAGAAGAAGAACAACAACAACAATAGTAGTAATACTAATAGTGATAAAGAGTGAGGCTATGTTACTATGCATAGCGCACTTTGGTCCGTAATACGGATCCATTTCTCCATTTTCAAGTCCAAACAGTCAATCCGTTTCGCTCAACATGATCTCCATATGAAAATGTGCTAGGATGCCAAATTCTACATTTTTTATAATTTTTTTACTAGGTACAAAATCACTTGATGTAAAGATTCGATACCATTTGAGGTAGTGATTTTGTACCTATCTAAATAAATTCTAAATAATGCAATATTTGGTTTTGAAGTACATTTTCATATGGAGATCATGATGAACGGTTCAGATTGACTATTTAGACTATGAGATTTAGATATGATCCGTAGTACAGACCAAAGTGCGCTATGCATAGTACCATAGCCTCACTCTAGGATAAATAAGTTGCATTGATTTTCAGGAATTGATCTCATAAACCAAATTTATTTATATTGTCATATTTTAAATACTTATATATGTCTGGCTGGTTGAAACTATGCAAACGAAGTGTTAAGTTTGCTACTATCCTCAGGGTTTATTTGTACTGGTACAGAACTCGTACCTGAATAGAAGGGAGGAGGAGATCACCATATCGGGGGTTCCTTCCAACCATTTGCACCACCTCTTGATCGCTTTCCGTTCCCATTGCCTTCATTACCACCATTATTGGAATCTACCATGTAAATACATGTTCTATTACAAATATGACAACCCTCAAAGCACTAAATTTGTGCCTCCATGTGTATGGGACAACACAACACTCTTAGACTAAAAAAATAGCAAAGGAAAACGACATGCTAGAGTTTTTTTATTTTGTTCCTGTTGCGTACCGGTTTGACAAATTGATTGAGTTGTAGATATATCTTCTCCTTATCCATAAAAAAAACAGTCTTGCTTTTAACTTCGTGTGTGCTGCAAGTAACTGATGCTGTGATCCTATTATAATGCAAATCACAGTTACAAATGTCAAATGCTAGTCAACTAAAAAGAGATCATAAGTAATAACAATCAAATAGCATAGAATTATGGATGCAAAAGCTACATCATATCCAATTATGAGTTAGCATTTACACTACAAACCCCCAACTTGTTGAAGTAGCTAGATAAAACCCAGCTGTTAGAAGCTGACCACATTGCCCTAAATTCAACAATCTCTAGTATTGATCTCATTTGAACCATGTATTCGTGCCAACATTAATGATTTTCTCCTGTAAATATAATTCCTCGCCCTTCTTCACTCTTCCACTTCTTTCTTTGCCACATATTCTCTTTCATATCAATATTCCTTTGACAAATTGATTGAGTTGTAGATATATCTTCTCCTTATCCATAAAAAAAAAGTCTTTGCCAGTACCTTTTACTCATTTGATGAGAAATATCAAAATTCAATGAATCTGCACAAATGAAAGAGTGGAAATTCTCTACAAGCAAATATAGTTTTACAGCCAAACTGAACAGTCATTTATCTGACTTCTGGTTCATTAAAAATAGCGAAAAGAAAAAAAAATAACTACAGAACACAAAAATGGATAACAAGAGGTAAAAATTAACCTTCCTTTGCCATCTATGTCGATGAGAATGCGATTCTTAGACAGCTGTTCCTGTATTAGAATCACCTGAAAAATCAACATAACAAGCATATAAAATCAGATACTTCTTAGTTCTTACAATGTATCGCAAAAAGTATGTAGCACAGTCATAGATGGTGATATCTATTGTAAGAATGAATGTACCTTCTCAGTTCCTTTGACAACAAAATAGCCACCAGGATCAAGAGGACACTCTCCTGAGTCACAAAATTTGCATTAGCAGCTTAAAAGAATAAATTCAATAAAACATAAAAAAAAAATTAGGTGTTTGCTAAAGGAGAAGAGACTCCTATTAAACTCTGAGGAATAGACATAAAATGCAAATTTTATATTTCTTTGTTTGCTTTTGCAAAATTAGGAAAGAACGTTAAAAGAACATACCAAGCTTAGCGAGTTCAGTTTCATCCTTGCCATTTAGCACACAATTACAGCTCCGCAGCATAATAGGGAGGCGACCAATCTTAACACCGGTCTGGAGAAGAAGCTTTCACAGTTATGTTACGAATAAGTTGTTCTCTAAGGAAGGTAGATATAGATGGCCAAAAGATTTGAATACAAATCACCACAGTTGTGTAGGTCACTAGTTTTGGTTACCTTTTGGGTGTTTGCTCCACATACATATATCTTTATTATCTTTTTTGACATAACTTGTTTGATACCATAAGATAACATACAATAATCATCCAATGCATGCACACTTGTGCACATACAAACACACTCACACACACACACACATAAAGAGACATAGTCACCTTTCTAGTAGGATGTTGACCTTTCCCATCAGTGTACTCAATGTCAACTGATATATCAGCGCTATAGCTGTATGAATATCAAAACCACAAAAACATGCTCAAAGAATTATCATAATGCTTGTACCTCTTTGGGAGATTTAGAAAAAAAAAGCACCCAACATTTCTAGTAGTTTTATCAGGTCTATATAACTTGAATGTTACCTTTTCTATGGGATAGAAAAGGGACATCGTACGCATTAGCAACTTTGCCCTCATAATAAATGTGTGTTTTCAACTTAATATTGATCATGAATGTAAATAAAACTGCTGACACTTTGCCTTTCTTCCAAGATAATGAAAATGAAAATTGTAAGGACAGTTGGTCCTTCATTTTAAGTAGTTGGGTGTTATCTGCAATTCAATCATAGAAACATAAATACTTAAAAGATGGGTTTCTATTTGTAAATGCAGTGGAAAATTGTGGGGTTGAAATTTGAAACAAATCCTATCTTTTTATTTTTGCACAAATATGAGAGGCATTTTATCCCCAAACATTCAAGCCTGCTGCATCTTGCTTATGGAAAATTTCACATGGGTATTGAAAAAGTCAGAACATCTATATATTATATAAATATTTGGGATTAAGAAAAAACAAATGACATAACACTATACGTTCTATCAGAGAGGCGGCAGAATTGAGGTGTTAACTTGATGTTGTCCTGAGCTAAATATGGCTCTCCAACAGATATATTTATGTATCTGCATCCATTTAAAGAAGAAAATAAAACAAGCAAATAAAACAAGCTCTCAATAAGATATTACAGATTAGATGAAAACAAATATGCACACCCCCCCCCCCCCCCCCACACACACACACCCCCCACCCAAAAAAAAAAAGATAAAGAAAGAACAAAAAGCAAATGAAATCAACAAATAGGCCAATAAAAATAAAAAATAAAAAGAAGTTGAGTTTCATTACAGATTAAATTTGATACCTGAGGTAAATTGTATCGTTGACTTTGTGCAAAGCATTGGCCTCCATTATTTTCTTCATGCCGTAATTAACAAAATAATTGAACGAGTCTATATGCTGCTTCACCAGCCCCCTTACCTTTTTCCACAGAAATATAATGAATGAACAAGACCTTTTAGAGAAAAATCCAAAGAAAACAACTAATAGAATGGAAGTAGCACTTACTAGGAACTCGGTTCTTGGTACTGAACCTGTCATTCGATCAGGCCTGGTACCGGTATGAACCGGGAAGTACCAGATTCATACCAAATGCACTTTTTTATAATTATTATATTCTTTGGATTACAGCCATTTTTTGTATATACGTTAAAAAATGGAAATGTGCATTTTCTTGGAGTGTGCCATGTGCACAAGAATAAAAATGAAAGACGAGAGAAATTAAAGGAGGCACCTTTAGAAAGGCAGGAAGCAGCTGAAACTTGTCAACTGGTGACTTAATAGGTGCAGCTAACAAGTTGGGATTTGCACCAAAGCTACACATAGAAAAGGAATTTTGTAAGTCCAAAAAGTACTTCTTTGAATATTGCCCAATTATATTGTTCCTGCTGTGAAATTTTAATGTAAAAATTAAAGCGGCTTTAGCCACCCATTATAACAGTAACCGTCTCATTTACAGTTCTAACACAAATTCTATTTTTTCTAGAGGAAGCAAACATAGAATATAAACAACAACAACAACTCATACTTCTCAGGGTATTAACACACAGACTAATACTTTTTTTTTAGGATGAGAATGGAATATCAATGTAAATTGGAATGCTAAACCCTAAACCCTGACTTTGAACACACAACTGTTTGACCAAAAAAAATTCTATTAAAATAGTCAATTGTACGAGAGAGGAGGGAGACTTACTCCTCTTGTTGAGAAACCCTGTCATCTTGTTGAGAAACCATATCAATCAGCACCCGCGCACAACGTCCTCCAAATTCTCGTGTGTGCGATATCTCTTCGTTTTGGCCGGGAATTTCTGACGGGATTTCAGAGCCCCAAATCATGCAAAGAAATCACAGAAAAAATGATGATATTTTGCCAGAATTCGTTTTGCCAGCGAGATATATCTCTTTTGCCCTTGTCTTCTCGAATTGGATGTTGAGACAGAAAAGCAATGGAGAGGGAGAAATCTGGAATGAGTATTGGGACGGAGAGCAGTGGAGGGGAGAGGAAGAAAGCTTCAAACTGGGTCTCGGCGCTCAACAGCAGTTGAGACGGAGAGGGAGATGGAGATGGAGAGGGAGAGGGAGAGGGAGAGGGCGAGTGGGTTGGGGGGTGGGGAGGGGAGTATCCTCTGAGCCGAAATTAAATAAATAAAATATCGGAATACGAATACGATACTGATTTTAATTTTTGTCGAAATATAAGTAGAACGGGTGGTGGTAACCCGTCCCATGGGACGGGACACATTACCCGTTCTGAAATGCGATAATGATTTTGCTTAAGCGATTTGATAATGATTTTGATTAAGCGAAAAAAAAAAAAAATTGGGACGGGAAGGGTGGACCCATCCCAAAAAAACGAAAAAAAAAAAAAAATTGGACCCATCCCGAAAAAGCAAAAAAAAAAAAACGGACCGGAAAAGGAGGACCCGTCCCAAAATATTAAATTATTAATATTAATTCATATTTAGTCCGTCAAAGAGAGAAAACAGAGACAGAAAAAATTTCATATTTAGACCGAGAGAGAAACAGAATAGAGACTGAAGTTAATCTACCGACAGAGAGAAGAAAATCTATCGAGAGAGAGACCGACAGAGACAGAAGTTAATATGCCATAGAGAGAAAAGAAGCTCCAGACAGATAGAAGGAGTTAAGGTAATTATTTTCAATAACGAAGTTAAATTTTAAATCGTTAATTTATTAATTATATTTTATGCTGCGTCATTCTATCTATTGTGAAATAATTTAATTAATATTAGTTTTTATTATTGTAATAATAATAATATGTTATTTATTCATTGTTTTGTAGATTAATTTATAAAAATAATTAATCATGTTGATGCTGAGGATTTATTTTGGTGGTGAAATACGACACGGTCGTAAAGGAGTGGAGTATAGTATTAGTCCTCGATTCTCATTGAGTGTGACTGATGAATACGGTTGGTATGATGTGAAAGGTGAAATTTATCGCCAACTTGGATATTCCGAGAATGAGTATAACCTAAAAGCACATGCACGGGTTAATGTTGGTACAACAGCCCGACGTTATTATGAGAAAATTGAAATCGTTTGCGATCAAAGTTGGAGAGGTATTTATATGCAAAGTATGCGTGCCCAAACCCAATATACTTTTCTCGATTTATACATTGAGTTGGATCCAATCATCGGTGAAATGGAACCGCAGTTATTCGTTGACAGTATGGTACCGGAAACACAACCAGAACCTCGACAGGCCCAATATAGTGGTAACTATGCGGGTCCCAGTTTCTTCGAATCCTATCCGACACAACAAACACCGAGGCAAGACCTTTATTTGCATCCTTATCCCAATGTGAACGAGTTGTCACCGTCTGTTCAGACAGAATACAATAATCAGAATAGCCCATGGATCGATCCACCGGAGGTAGCTAATCATAATACTGATTTTGATGATGTGCCGCAAAGTGATGACGAAGACGACGCTGACTCATGTGAGAATGACGCCGACTGGGATGATGAAAATGATTCAGAAGGGGATGTCCGGGATGATACCTCGACACAATCACACCAAACACCACGCGTTCAGGCTGAATATTTTCTCATATCTGACCGTGGTGTAAGTCACCCTGTGGCAAACTTCAATGACACCACAGCATTTCAACCCGCAGATGTCAACTTCTTCAGTATGCCCCAACATCGCCATGATACACTTGCTGTAGGTAATGAGTTCTCTTCAAAAGAGGCTCTACGATTGAAAATAAATGATTATCACATCAGAAAGAATATTGAAGTAAAAATTACGATGAGCAATAGAACTGGTATGGTAGTCAAATGCAAAGACACCAGGTGTACGTGGCGTTTATATGCCAAGTCGGGATTATTTTCATCTAAGTGGGAAATTAGAACAATTTCAGGACCACATACATGCCATGCCGATGCTTCTCGTACTAATCATGCACAATTAACTGCAGAAATGGTCGCCGATGTTATACGAGAAGATATTAGGAAAAATGTTGCCTTAACCATTAAAAGCGTTAAAGGGCTAGTCCGTAAAGTCTACAAGGGAATCACTCCCAAATATAACAAGTTGTAGCGTGGCCAAGAGCTGGCAATCGCACAACTATTCAGTAGTTGGAAAAAATCTTACAACCTTCTCACTCCATTGTTGGAAGCAATTAAAAGAGATAATCCAGGAATAAAATATGGAGTTGCGCACGAACCCACGGGAGATCCAACAGAAAGGTTGTTTAAGGCAGCTGCGTGGGCTTACGGTCCGTGCATTGCTGCAGTGCCTCATCTCAGGCCAATCATTAGTATTGATGCATGCTTCCTTTCTGGTAGGTATCAAGGGAGATTGCTAATAGCGTGCGGTTACGATGCTGAGAACCAGTTGCTTCCTCTGACTTTTGTATTAGTCGGGGAAGAGAGTTTCCAGACATGGGGATGGTTCATGAGGTGGTTGTGTATGGAGGTAATTGGTAATAAGTTCATGTGCGTTGTTTCTGATCGGCACATGGGGATCAAGAAAGTATTCACCGATAGATATGGTGGTTGGTACGAGGATGGTGGCGAGTGCGTTCACAGATTGTGCTCACAACACATTGCCGAGAATTTAATGAAAAAAGTACACAATAAAAAACTCTGTGACCTATTTAAAATACTTGTGAACAAAAAGAAGCCACGGAGGTTTGAGGAGTTCTTTGAAATATTACGAAAGAAAAATCCATATGCAGTTGCGTACTTAAATAATGTCGGCCAATATCAAGATACCAATCATAATGAGATCCCTAAACCATGGAAGGTGTATCAATGCATGGACAACAGTGCTCGTTGGGGAATTATGACTACTAACAGATCTGAATCGTTGAATGCAGTATTCAAATATAGCCGGAGATTGCTAGTTGTGGCACTCGTGGAAGACACATATTATAAGTGTCTCGCCTGGTTTAGGGATAGACGAGAGAAAGCAATGACTCGCCTAGCTAGTCAACAACTTTGGTCAGAGCGAGTTGAAGAGCTATTAGCAAAAAGAATAAAAAAATGTCTGAAAATGAATTCCATTCCACTTGGTGTGCACGGTGAACACGAGGTCAAGGTAAATAATAAGATGGTCGTGTACAAAGAACGAGACGGAAATTTTACTTATAAAAAAGAAACTTTCTGGTATAAGGTCATCATAAGTGATGGAAATATAGCACAATGTGCATGTCTCAAACCACAGCTTACAGATATACCGTGTGCTCATGTACTTGCCATGTGTCGGAACCGGAGATACAACCATAATATATTCGTAAATCAATTGTATTCCGCAAAGACACTTGCCGAAACTTGGAGTGGCCAATTTCACGGCTTTGCCAACCAATGTGAATGGCCACGTTATGACGATCTAACTATTGTTCCGGATAAAAATAAAATTAAGAAAGGTAGGAGAAAGCACTCTCGTATAGTCATGACGATGGATGAAATGTAAGGAAGGAGAGTGGGACACCAAGCTAGACGTTCGACGTCCGACAGACGTGCGGCAGGTTGGTTAATTTTATTTTCATTTATGAATTTTGGATTTATTTTCATTTGAAATATATGTACATAATATATTAATGGCTATCATATTGTGTTATTGGTTTAGAGGCTTCTTCTAGTAGGACAATGGGACAGCAAGCAAGACGTTCTACGTCTGACATACATGCAGCAGGTTTTGTAAAATTTTAATATTTATTATTGTTTTTCCTTATCCAAAAATTGTGTATTCTACTTAATGTTTTTTTAATTTTTTTTTAGCAGGAACATCTTCTGGTTATAGTCGAAGATGATTTCAGATTTGAAGACTCATTTTTGATAGTTTATTTTTGTAGATCATTTGATTTGCAGTTAGAGATTAATTAAAGTAGTTCAAGTTTATGTTATTTTGCAGTTTATTTAGCTATTTTTGTTTAAACTACCATAAACAAGTTCAAGTAACATTCATACAAAATAAAAACAAAATAAGAATGAAATAAAACATTCTCAAGTAGTAAAAGCTAAAATAAGTAACAATTCATTTAACTAACAGTCCATTTAAATACATTCTCACGTAACACAAACTAACTAACAGTCCATTTAAATATATTCCCACGTAACACAAACTAACAGTCAATTTAAATACCTAATCAAAAGTGAACATATCTGGTGCTCAACGATCTCGCTCTGGGTATCTCCGTTCTGGTATAACTTCTTGATTGTTCGCTCTCGTATGCCTGACATAAACATTATTGTACGATGGAAAAAAGGCCTCTACTGCTTGTGTACGTGGCGTAACGACCGGACTAGGTCCTATGTTGTCTTGTGCACCAGTAAAATCTAGCGGGGCCAACCCGATATGATCTGAATCCTGCAACAATCATTTTAGTATTTAATAAATATAATCGACTATCATTTAAATAAAATAAAATCAGTTTGAAATTATTACCTGATATACCGGACTAGGTCCTGTATGATCCATGTATTGCGCATCCTGAGGATACGCCTGATCGTATGTCTGGTCCCAACTGACAAATGTATTCACTCCATGTAATAATTATTTTATTATTTGTAACAAACATAATAAACGATTAGTTAAAATTTATTTCAGGAGAGATAAAATTACCTGATAGACCTGACTAGGTCCTGCGTTGTCTTGTTCGAACGTGATAGGAACCTGTGATTCCTATAATAATTACTTTAATACTTAATAAACTATATAAATGATTATTAAAATTAAAAATCGTAAGTGAGGAAATTAATACCTGATGGACCTGACTAGGTACTGTGTGATGAACTGGGACGTACCCCGGGTTGTCCAACAACTCTGACATGAACTGCCCAACTGGGTCCTCCGTTCTCTATAAAAATAATTTAGTATTGTAATAACAAACTCGACGATTATTTCTAATTTCTTAGAGTATTAAGTAATTACCTGACAATCCTGACTAGGTTCTACGTTACCTTGTGCGGTCGTGCCATGATCATCCCCTCCCTATAATTAATAGTTTACTATCTTAGTAAACACAATCGACAACCAATGAAAGTATTTTTTTAATACTTACCAGATCAACCTGACTAGGTCCAATTTCAAAGCTTTTGAGATATTCAGTTAACCCGTCATTTGTTTCTATCCATCTATCATGATAGTTGGGGTCTAAATCTTGCGGCAAGTTGGGGATGGGTTCTGGATTATCACCATCTGATATGTCATCGATATTGTCTGGAAGATCGGCCGCCCTCAACATACTTTGCAATTTAGCATCCATACCGTTGTCTCTGAGAAGGCCATAACTTGCTTTGAGAAATTTTTTTCCTATTTTCTTGAGTGCTCTTGATTTCGTCAATCCTATAGCTGCTGATATTATTTTTATCCCTCGTAATGACTATAAAATAAAAAAAAGTTGTAAATTTACTGAAAAAATAATATCATCTTATAAATATTTATAATTTATAAAACTTACATCACGTGTCGATTTTGGGGCACCGGGAATGTACCCTACTTCACCAGTCTCATCTCTGTATTCTGGAACGGGATCATCAAAACCCTATATGCACTGTTTTCCTAAGAATATATTGAACATGCCATTATTCTGAAACCAACTTCGATATGACAATATGTCGTAATGACTCCAATACCCGGTTGCAACAACTAAGTGGTTTTCTGGATTAGATGTCTCATTTACATAATTATGATGCACATTAGACCAATTTACTAGTCCCACATTAGAACTGTGAACAAATTTATACAACCGGCGTATCTCATCCTCGGGGAGCGGCAGTGGTGGCGGGATGGGCTGTGCATACCCGAACTGCCGCATCACACGATTTGGGTAATAATGCTCAATTATCCAAAAGTGCACAAGTGGTACACGAGCTAGCCATACATCCCTTTCGTTAATAACTCGTGATGGCAGCTTACACGGTATCTCATTTAATATCGCGTTGTAAGGCTCCCATTTTACCATGTAATCTTCGAGCTTCTGCAATTGGTTGCGGAAGTAACTAACTCCACTCCGATTGTGACTTTGGTGATAATCATGGAGACAACACCACTTATCTCCGAATGCTGGACACTCTTCTTGATTTGGCATGCCCCAATCTGGAATCTAATCATGTAAGGGACGAGGACAACCGGTCGGTAAACGAGACCAACACCAATGTTGTAGAAGCACAGTTGACCCTGACATACACTTTATTTTACGCTGAACCGCAACACAAAGGCTCCTGTAGAGATAAGCTAGAACAGCCCCACCCCAGTTGTACTGTTTCGGAGAATCAAGATTTACTAGAAATTGTAAATACATTGCCGGAACCGAATCTCCCGACAAATCGGCAAAAAAGATAGACCCAAACAAATTGAGTACATACGCCCTTGTGTATTGATGTACCTGCTCCTCTGTAGGCTCACCCTCTTGAGTGTTTAGCATTGCAGCAAATCGATTACGCAACTCCTTCAAATTTATAGCATACCCAGAAGTTGTTTGAACCTCTGCCGCATCGTTTGGCCCCGATCTCTTCTTCTTTTTAAGCACCGCACTTGCGGTCCCATTTCCAAGAAGCTGATCCACTAAGATAGACCAAGTACGATCTAAAGGACCCATCACCGGTAACTCCATGATCGGCAGTGCCCAGAGACAAGAAACATAATGTAGCATTATTGTCATCTCCATCGCTCCACGAGACCAGCGAGGAGTGCTGGATCAATTTTTATGTGATCCATTTGAGAAACCTGATACAAACCGAGTCTAAGCAAGAATGGTTTGCAAAGGTCATTGTACGCAATCCCAGTCCAGACATTTCGAGGTTCCACTCCTATATCTCTGTAATCCTGTCAATGTTATATAAATTGATTAAAATAAAATATTGTAATTCAAATATATATATAATATTTTATAAAAAAATATATTATATGATTAATGGAGTAACTTACATTGTCATAGATTCGTGAGACCTTATGTTGGTCATGCGGCATCCATAATAAATTGCTAAAATTACTTGCTGACCATGCTGGATGATCGCACGAGAATATGCCAAAAAGTTCCAGTATAGCAAGCTATACTTCTTAAACCTTTGTTATACTCTGTCAATTCAGATAGCAAGTGCACTATCCTGTCGTTGAGTATGCTCAGGTATCGATCCACAGGGACGGAATAAAAACACTGGACTTATCTTAAAATCACTTAAGATTCTAGAAGTGAGAGAAATTGGTTTGGTTTTAGTTCTAACAATTCTACTGATTAAAAGACAGTAAAAGATAATTAAAGTTGTTTTCAATTGATAAAAAGGAGTTTCCAGGGTTCAGATTTCATTTCTGTTCAGTCTCAAGGCGTACGGCCCGTACAGATTCCCGTACGGTCCGTATGGCACCTCAAGTTAATGCTGCAGCTACTGTTTCCTGTGTTGATACTGTGTTTAGGGTTTCTTTTGACCAGATCTAGATACCTAACCTCAACTTTCGCATTTTGGCCTGATACCCGATTACCGGACTCAAGTACTTCCCTCTTAGATGCGTTAAACCTCAACTTTCGCATTTTGGCCTAATTTATCTAAGTTATTTGTTAGTTTACTAAAAGTATCCAAGGACTTTCGCCTCAAGGAAAGTTTCGCCTTTCGGGTACTCCTTAGTTTCACCCTACTTCATATACTTTATTCGGTTGGAATGAATTTCATAGACTTGGCTCCACACTTAGATGTGCGCATTCATCTAACGGGATGACTAATCAGATTCAAGCAAGCACAAATAGAGCAATAAAAATACTACATAACAAAGTAAAAACCAAGCGTTCAACACAAAATCATAGTAGCATACAAGCAAAACTGAACTAGAAACTACATCTTACCCCTAGAAACAAAGTAAATTAGCTACTCATATTCATGAGATAGCACAAATAACAAGGAATAAAAGAGTTCATGACAAAACAGTGGAAAATCCGAAGATCCGTGGAGAAACTCCCGTTCTTCCCCTTCTCTTCTTCTTTTCCCCCTTGTCCAAGCAAACCTAGAATGAATCAATGATAGAATGAATGATTGATTAGCTATTAATCCCCTTTCCTGCTGTGGAATATCTCCTTTAATGCCCCAGATCACGCCTCCAGGGGTTTCCTTTTCGGCTCCTCAAATTGTGCTCAATTCAGATTCCAGCTGGATTTTCCGAATCAGCTTTGTACGGCCCGTACGAGATCCCGTACGGCCCGTATGCCTGGGCTTTGACTTGGAGACTTTGTGCCTCTGTTGTGGATCCTTCTGTGTGGTTGGGCAGTTCTTGTACGGCCCGCACAGAATATCATACGGGCCGTATGAAAAGTTGTCAGAACCAGTTTTTCGCCCTTTTTCCTGCAAAATACCAAACAAAACATAGCAGTACCACATTTCATCGAAATATAAGTAAAAAGTCCACATTAATAGGCTTTAAAGCACAGGTTTCATTGTAAATTAGGGCCATAATTCAGATATAATATGGAGATATCACTGGATCAAAACCAACATCATCATATGCAGCTGCAGCATCTGAAGTGCCACACGGATTACGACTGCTTGACATTCTGCATGCATAACGTTTTGAAAGAATTAATAACAATATAAATTTACTAACCATTCACATTATTAAATAAATTACTAAATTAAGCAAATACCTATGAACTATAAAACACACATGAATAGATAAATTAAGAAATAGATAAAATAAGAGATTAATAAATTATCTAATTTATCACTTCTTGCAAAATACACTTAACAAACTAATAAAATTAAATCTAATTAATTCAATTCATTTTCATAATAAATTAAAAAAATAAGTACCTACATTACCTAAATTACTTGCATTACTAAAAATCCAAAATGAATGAACTATGAACTTTACGCTAAAATATTCTCAAAATAATATTACGAATTATTCATATCTAATAAATTGCAACTAATCTCAACAATAATTAAAATAATACTATCAACTCTCTCAATTATATGCTATGGACTAATTTAAATAAATAAATTAAACGAAATTAATTTTATCATATCAAATGGTCTAAAAATAAATTAATTGTTTTAAACTCTAATTTATCAATTCTTTTAAATTACAATTAACAAACTAATAAAATTCACTATAATTAGATAACAAATTAAATTGAAACTTATTATTAATTAATTTCTATACTAATTTATTTTAATTTTATATAAATAAAAAAATTACCTGAAAAAAATAAGAGAAGCGGCAGAGGAGAGAGCGGCAGAGAGCAGCAGAGGAGAGGAGGGCGAATCCGGATCTGGACGGGTTATTGTATTCCGTCCTAGCACCGACACCGACAGAGTATTTTGTTTTTTTTTCTTTCGGAGGGGCAGACAGCGAAACCCTGTTTTTCCTTTTTTTTTTCCTCCGAAGGCAGACAAAGAGAGACACAGAGAGAGAGGGTTTAGTAGACGGAATTAGAGATATTATGGGATGGGTTGGATTATCCCGTCCCTGTTTTTTTTTTTTTTTTTTTTTCGCTTTCGGGACGGGTCCACCCTTCCCGTCCCATTTTTTATTTTTATTTTTTCGCTTTTTCGGGACGGGTCCACTCTTCCCGTCCCAATTTATTTTTATTTTTATTTTTTCACTTAAGCAAAATCATTATCGCATTTCGAAACGGGGTAATGTGTCCCGTCCCATGGGACAGGTTAACATCACCCGTTCTACTCATATTTCGATAAAAATTAAAATCAGTATTGTATTGCGATATTTTATTTATTTAATTTTTATTATTAAAAAAATCGGATCCTCTGAGATATATCTCAAACTTTGCGTGACCAATTACGGTGCCTATTCGGGGATAGCACAGGGGGGCAGTATTATTGTGCTTCGTGAACGTATTTGAAAGGTTTCGATTTTCCAGAAAAAACACGTAAAAGTTGAGTTATTTCAGGGGATGTGAATTCGGGAATTGATGTTCCATGGGAAGGAATTGGAAATGGAAATAGAAATGAATTTGACAACGAAATCGTGATCGGAAACGAAGAAGAGGCGAGAGTCGAATTCAATCGACGCAATTTGAGGAAGGCAAAATCGCGCTGTAAAATAGTCTCAAAATCGATGGTATTTGATTCGATTTGTACATACTACTGTGGAGTGATGCTTCTATCCTTTTTTTTTGACCTCCTTCTTTCTTTTGCGTTTGCCTTTTATTGGTAGTTACGTTTCTAGACTGAATAATAAACTTTATTTTTATTCTGATAAAATGAACTTGGGTTGGGTGACACCCTTCGTTTTCTCCTTTTTTTTTCTTTTACTTTTATGTGGTGAGCGGTAATCCTAAATGAATGGCATAAGGAGTAAATAGATATAAAAAATAGGATTTTTTTAAAACATGTTATACTGATTTTTTGTCAATCCATTTTTATTGTGATCACAAAAATTCAATTCAAAATCTATTTTATTGAAATCAACTCTAATAAACTATATTGAATTCTTGCAGAGATTGTTTCCGATCAGAAGGAAAAAGAGTAGAGGAGGGAGGGAATGGAAATATAAGAAAATTTTCCATTTTGGTTGATAAAATTAGGGTTAATTTTTTATTTATCTTCCAAATTTTTTTTAGTTTTTTATTTACCATTGCATTCTTTATAATATCTAATATATTCTTTAACTTAGTTTATCTTCATTTCTTCATTTTATTATTAAGCACGTTGATAGTCCAATCCGTCAACGACTATGATTGAAATATGAAATTTTGAATTTAATCTCAACTCTCCAATCACATTATCTATCTTCTTTTGATTAAATGCATCTGAATAATGTGTAGAAATTTAAATTTAGTTAAAAATATACTCGCCATATATAATGACACACGATACATTACAATTAAAATTGAACAGACTATGAAAATATAGCAATATATTTCTTCTTTTCCTAATTTCTTATTTTCCTTACTTCTCTTTCATTTCTATACAGATCATCTAACGACATAATAGATTCCATTTGATTTTCTTTTTGTTTTTTGTTTGATTGTTGTGGAAATCTGGAATATATTTCCAATTTCGTGCAATACATATCACCCAATTTTGTTTTCTTATTTTTTTAGTTTTGTTTATATAAAACGGTCCGGAGAAAATTAAGAATCAATAGTTTATTTTTCAAATTAACTTGGTAATTTTTAATTCTCTCTCTCTTTTATTACTTGGTTGAAAAACTATATTTTATTTCACGTTATTGACCATTTATATGTTAATGCTTACATAATTTATTCATTGTGGATTCATAGAGCGGTATTAGCTTAAATTATTAACTTATTTATCACTTAGATTATCACTTAACATTCTGAAAATTTAATTTATAATTATCTATACTTACAATATTTTTATAATATAATAAAGATTATAACTATTTTGGTAACACATTTTATTAAAAATTACATTGCTTTTAAAAAAAAATAGAGAAATAAAATCGTAGATGATTTTTATTTCCTAAATTATTGAATGGACCATCTTTATTTCTATTTTTATTTGATTCTTTGAATCATTAATTTGTTACATCTAATTCCATTAAAGAAGAAATGCCAGCGTTGAAATTTCATTTCCTTGTATTAATTATTTCCTCTGATTTCTTTACATAGCACACATGCCTGCCATAAGTTCTTATAAAATATTATAAACATATTATTTATACTTTAAATTTGATAATTGCTACAAATAAATAATATTTCAATCTGATAAATGGTAATCGCCATATTTATTTCTATTCATATCCATTTTAAATTTAATATAAAAAAAGGAAATATTTTGATGAGGTGCGTCTCTCTTGCACCCCAAATTCCCGTCTCACTCCTTTATATCCGCTCATCTTTTTATTTAATTCTTATGCTACTCCAATAACATCAGATTAAAAAAAAAATGTATGTCTGTTTGCACTATCACTAATTGATTTACATTTTTCAAGGAAACAAACTTATATTATTATTTTCGTCAGGATCTGTAGCAAATGACATTCATAGAAGGTTATTAAACTAAAGCGGTCATATATTGATATTTCTTTTAATATTATTTAATATGCCTCTCTTTATTTAATTTTAATGTTTAATTTTATAATATATTTCCGTTGCAATACACGGACCTAATACTAGTCTTTTTCAATTTATCCATAGAAGTTATTATCTACAATTAAGTGATTTCAAAAGCTATTTTTTTTCCATTTTACCCTTCTTTCTTTTGGTCTCTTTAGATGAGTCTGACGTTGGTTACTAACATTTGTGTAGAAACCTGTCATTACTAATTTTGCAAGTGTTGATCTGTACAGTGTATACCTTGCCATCACTAAGTTTCAAGTTGTTTATCTTTTGCATCGTAGATTTATCAACCACATTTTCTTTTGAAAACGTGGACTAGACAGTTAAAAGGATGAAATATGATTATTTCTCGAATGTGATTATGGGTCTTAATTTGTGGAAGGATGTTTGCATCAATTACACAGTTGGATCGAACTCAAGTGACTTGGCCATATATTAACTCATCTGACCTGGCCACAATATGAGGGAAATAAATCTGCTACGATCCTAAAAGGGACTGTAGGGTCTTACGATTTTAAATCTAACTTTTTATTTATTTTGAGATTCGTGCATAAAAAATAACTTTTATAAGATTCATAATACTTAAAAAAATAAAAAGTTAGATTTGAAATCGTAGGACCCTACAATCCCTTAGGATTGTAGCAGATTTATTTCCATTAGATATACCTAGCACCCTCACATATAGGAGTGTAAACGAGCTGAGTCTTAGCTCGGCTCGTTTATTTTGGTTTGAGTCTGGACCGAGCGAGCTGGACTTAGGTCACCCGAGCCAAAAATCTATGGCTCGCTCGTGACATGCCAGTCCGAGCTAGCTCGCGAGCTGGCTCGCTGGACTGCTATTATACAAATTCAAAAATATAAAAATAAGAAAACTCATTTAAAAAATTTAAGAAATCGTCCAGCAGGCACATCTTCAAGTAACTGAAACCCATATCCTTTCTTCCCAGACCAAAAATACATCAATTTTGCATAATTGCGCCTTTGAAAATGAGATCAGACTTAAAATTATACGGAGCTAAACCCTAAATCCACTATAGCTTAACGAGCCGAGCTGGCCCGATTCAAGCTGACACCTGACTCAGCTTATTTATTTTGACTCGAGCCTAGACCGAACTGGCTCGTTAACAGTTCGGTCCACTACCGAGCGAGATAGAGACGAGCCACAAGCCGAGCTTTTTTGACAGCCCTGTCACTCACATATCAGATCAAACAGTAGCCCTTTTGGTATCTCGCAAAATTAGACCCAACTCATCTATTCCGTATTCTGGATGGGCTCAGTTTCGAAGCCATACAAACTACAAAATAACAGAAATAAAAAAAGAAAAATCAAATTTATCCACAATGAATGATTACTAATAGAGGAGGGTTCAAATGCCTCTATTTTTTGTGTCTTTACCATGCCTTCATTTTTAAAAACTTTAATAATTCAAAATAAAACCGTTAGATATGATCTACATCATTTTATCTATGCACGTGTAAAAAATTATGACATTTCAATTTTATTTTGATAGCCATCAAGAGCTTGTAAAAAACGCACTGGATGATTTCTAGACGTTGATTTTTGAACCTATTGATTCACATAAAATAAAAATTAAAATGTGATAATTTTTTATAAGTTCATAGAGAAAATAACATAGATCACATCTAATGGTTTTATTTTGACTTTTAAGTTTTAAATTTTGAGTTATTAAAGTTTTTAAAAATAAAGACATGATGAAAACACAAAAAATAAAGACATTTGAACTCTCCTCTTACTAGTATAGACTACTATAATTTTCGCAATTTTCTTGACATGCATGGGTACGCAAGTTTAACCTTGTGACATTTGAGACCATCGGAATACATGTACGAAAACAGAGTCTATTTTTAGAGAAATCATAATGCAAATTTGCAAGTTTCATAGAATCAAAATGTACCTCTTTAAGAAGTCACAACGCAACAGAGCCAATATCTTCAGTGTACCAGAAGAAGTTTTATAGGCATTCAAAATACAATGGCGTAGAAAGACACAATTCTTCAATAATGGGATTTGAGGAATGTTAGAGCATCTACATCTTTGAAATTTTTGGAGTTTCTAAATAACTGTTAACTAATTTTTAGAATTTTTATCTCTAAAAGTTTCTAAACCCTCATATTCCTGAAACTAAAATTAGAGTTTCTTAATTGCCACATCAGCAAATAAATTACAGGAGAAAAGAATTTCAGCGAATTATTTGACCATGTCAGAGTTTATAAACGATTTCTTATTAAGAAACTTGGAGCAAAGTTGCTAAATAAGAAACCTATCTGCATCCCTAAAATTGATTTAAAAACTGCCACATCAGATTAGAAACTTCAAAAGTTTTCAGGGACGTAGATGCTCTTAATACTATGTATGTGCGCTAAAATAAAGTGAGATTTCAGGAACTTTTTGTTATGCTAGGATTGTGTGAAAGTCTGACCAAGAACCAAGAAAAAAAACGCAAGTGAAAGACAGGAAGGAAGTGCAGGGGGGTATAATTGGAAATCTAAAATTTAAAATGTGTGAGTCATGATATAAGGATAAATAAGAAAGTACTGGAAGAGTTAAGGAGTAAATATAATATATTGAAGTTTTAATAGATAAATAAGAAAATTAGTAATAGTTAAAGGGTATACTAGAAATTGACTCATAAAATTATATTGGAGGTGGAGGTAGAGGAGGTAAAAGATTGTATTATTGTAATTAATAGAATTAATCAAATTGAGATGTAACAATTGGAAAATAATTTTGTTGCAAATATTTTTAGAAAAAATAATGCAAATATCCAATCCTATATCTTATCTATATAATTCTCATACAAGATTTTTGTTACAATCCTACAACAATCACCGAATTTTTCACTAACCTTCTAAATTTTAATCAACCAAACAAAAAAAAGGCAGAAATAAAAGTTAAATTTATTTTCTCTCATTAATCATTCAAACACAAAAATGTTAAATATGCTAATCTTCATTTCTATTCCATTCCATTTTCTTTTATTCTTCACCTCTCTTCCTTCCTCTACTCTCCATCCAAACACGGTGTTAGGCTCTGATCGGAAGGGATGAATTCTGCTATGAGATTATCTCTCATAAGCAATAGAACTCAATCAAAGTCAAAAGATCAATGAATGAATGCAACATAATGGAGTAAGATAGTGGAATATAGAGACACAACTGAGAACAAGAACTCAACTTTGTCTAAAATTGATTGATAATTTTTATAATACAATCCATAGCTACAATGGCCTTTAATAGGGGATCCAAATGCAATTGGAATCACTAAAAACAACCCAGTAAATCTCTCTAAATATTCTCCTAATGACACGTTAGCTAAACAAGCTGAGCTGTCGTTTGATGTGGCTCAATGCCCTTGACCTTCAATTAATTGTTGGGCCCCGTTGTCAGCAGCTTTTTCTTTTAATTCAACCTGCCCCAGTACCTTGCCCGAGTTGCCCCCTTTATCTCCCTGTTCCTTCTTTCCATGGGCTGCAACGGTCGTCCCCAATTTAGCAAATTCAGCAGTAGTGCGTTGCATTCCTTCCCCCTTAAACAGATTTGTGTCCTCATGAATAAACTCAGGAAATTGCTGTGCTATGCGATCATAATCGTCCCATGATGCATCTTCTTAAGGCTGATCATGCTAATGCACCAAAATTTGCGTTGCCGCTGCATTGCCTTGTTTCACCATTCGTCGAGCCAATATAGACTGAGGAGTCAAGCTCGGATTAGCCTCTGGACCGAGTACAGGTAGCAATGGAGAAGGTACTTGATTCTCACCTATTTTTTCTTTCAATTGGGAGACATGAAAAACGGGGTGGATGATTGAATTCGATGGTAGATTTAGCTTGTATATGACTTGGCCTACTTGTTGAATCACCTCGAATGGACCATAGTAATTCGAACTCAACTTCTAATTACGTCTCCCAACAACTGTAATTTGTTGGTAAGGCTGTAATATCAAATAAACTCAATCCCCAAGTTGAAATTGCCTCTCACTGCGATGCTTATCCTCGTTTATTTTCATTCGCTCTTGTGCCTTCACTAGATTGGATTTTAATTGAGCCAAGCTAGTTTGTCGATCTTGCAAATAGGTATTGACTGACTCAATTTGACTTCTCGGAGCACTTCCCATACCCAACTGAGGTGGAGGGTATCCATACAGTGCTTCAAAAGGCGAGATCTTTAGCGCACTGTGAACGTTTGAATTGTACCACCATTCTGCCATAGACAAGTACTTTGCCCACTTGCCTTGCTTGTTATGAACCATGCTTCTGAGGTAATTCTCTAAACATTGGTTTACTTTCTCCGTTTGCCTGTCTGTTTGTGGGTGGTACGTCGTGCTCATATTAAGTTGAATTTCCAATTTAGACATGAGCTCTCGCCAAAATCGGCTTGTGAAAATCGGATTCCTATCTGAGATGATGTTGTTGGGGAGACCATGTAACTTGTAAATGCTATCCATAAATAATTGAGCTACGTCAGAGACTTTGAATGGGTGAGAGAGAGGAACAAAATGGGAATATTTGGTAAACCTATCCACCACAACCATAATTACTTCATATCCCTTAGACTTAGGTAAGCCGGTTATAAAATTCATGCCTACGCTAACCCAAGCTCCTGCTGGTATGGGCAATGGGCCAAAAAAATTGTCTTTTGATTCTTTGATAAGTAGCAGCAATTCCCGAATGACCCCCTATTGTAGAATCATGCAATGCCTTTAAAATCTTTTGTCTCCAATCACTCCTACTCCCCACACATATTCTGTTTTTATAGTACAGTACACCCTGATGTTCAGTAAGTTTGGAGCTGGTTGTTTCATCACTGTTTTCTAGTAATCTCTTCTTCAATCCATTAATCCACTCATCAGCTCTATAGCTCTCTTGTACCCATTTGGGCAACAATTCACTAATTGCTGCCAATTCAGCATAGTGCTGCACCTCATCCCCAAAATACCGTTCTCTTCTGGAAAGACAGTCAACTACTTTATTTTCAGCTCCTTTCTTATACTCAATTCTATAGTTTAACCCCAAGAGCTTGCTCAACCCACTGTGCTGCATAGGAGTGTTGACTTTTTGCTCCAACAAGTATTTCAAACTGATTTGATCAGTTCTGATCACAAATTCAGATCCAATGATATAATGCCTCCATTTTTTTACAGTCGTATATAAAGCCAACAACTCCTTCTTATAGGTGGATAAGGCTAGATTTCTCACTCCTAACTACTTGCTCATATATGCAATTGGTTGTTTGCCTTGCATAAGCACCGCGAGCATCTATCTCAACTATAAATGGCTGTTGATAGTCTGGTAATTTCAATACAGGTGCTTCAGTTATGGCTTTCTTCAATTCTTCAAAGTCTAGTTGGGCTTCATGGTTCCATTTGAAGGCATTCTTTTTTAGTAACTCGGTTAAAGGCTTGGAGATCATACCATAATCATTCACAAATCTTCTGTAATATCCTGTGAGGCCCAAAAACCCTCTCAAGCTCTTGATATTCTGTGGTGTTGGCCATTGTTGCATTGCATTCACTTTGTTTGGATCAGTAGATGCTTCATTCTTGGAAATGATATGCCCCAGGTACTCCACTTGGTTGATAGCAAAAGAACACTTGGATCCCTTCACATAGAGTTGATTCTGTTGTAGTATTTGGAGAGCCAACTTCAAGTGCTGCACATGTGTTTTTAGGTTCCCGCTGTAAACCAAAATATCATACAAGAATGAATTTTCTGAGATAAGGTCTAAAAATACTGTTCATTAGTGCTTGGAAGGTGGTTGGTACATTAGTCAACCCGAAAGGCATGACTTTAAATTCGTAAAGGCCTTCATGAGTGCTAAAAGTGGTCTTGTGCACATCCTTCTCATGCATCCGGATTTGGTGATAGCCGAATCTCAAATCAAGCTTAGAAAAATAGTGCGCTCCATGGAGTTCATCAAGCAAATCATCAATGATTGGAATTGGAAATTTGTTCTTCACGGTATCCTCATTCAATCTTATATAGTCTATGCACATGCGCCAAGTACTGTCTTTCTTTTTTACTAACAACACTGGAGAGGAGCAGGAACTAGTACTGTGCTGAATTAGAGAGTTATGGAGCAGCTTTTGCACAATTTTCTCAATTTTTAGTTTTTGATAGTGTGAAAAACGATAAGGTCTTTGAGTGAATGGTTTAGAATCTAGCTTGAGCTCGATTTTATGGTCTATGACCCTTTTTGGAGGTAGAGTGCTAGTCTCAGCAAAGACAGCTTGTATAGGTGCCACGGGTACATCTTTCTTCTCTTCATTTTCTACCTCAACATTTAACAACTGAGTATAGATAACTTGGTGCCTTTTTTTCTTTTCCTTTGCTATGTCCACTTCTTCTTCACAGATATGCACCTCAGCCTTCACCTTTTCTTGAAAAAGTTGGACTTCTTTACCATCACAATTAATGGCCATCACGCCATGCTTCATATTGATTTTTATGGTATCCCTTTCAGCTATCCAATCAACACCCAAAATTACATCATACCCCTGCACCTTAAGCAGTCGCAAATTTGCTGTAAAAGGTTGACCTTGCAGTTCCAGTTTTACCCCTGGGCACCATGTGTTGGAAACCACCCTCTTGCCAGTAGCACACCTAACTAGTAATGACTCAGTTGGAACTTTCTTCAAGTTTAGATTGTGCACTAGGTTTAGGTGAATAAAGGTGTGAGAAGCACCCGTGTCAACTAACACACATATGGGTATTTTATGCATCACCCCTTCAAATCTCAAAGTTTTATTGTAGGCAGAGTTGCTGATGCTATTCAAGGTAACTTCATTGGCAGTTGGCATGCCTTCTTCTTCCTCTTCACAATATGGATCTGAGCCATCTTCTTCTGGATTGAAATTTTGTTGCCTTACCTCTTCTTCTTCAACAATTATGGCATGCAAATTTTTTGCACATCTATGCCCTTGAAACAACTTCTCATTACACATATAACACAAGTTTAAGGTTATCTTTTGTTCATTAGTTAGCTGATTTTGTGGGGCTGGAATGGTCTTGGTCGTCTCAGTCCATGGTTTATGAGTAGGATTAGTTCTTGATGCCTCTTGCTACCTCTTTACTTCACCTTCATTTGGTTTGGTATTTCTGATATTTAGAACAGGTTGTAACTTTAAAAACCTAAGTTTCGTGTCAATGGGACCCACTGCTTCTTCCATCTCTAGAGCCAAATTGAAAGCCTCATCCAAAGTAGTCGGTTTGAACAAATGGATAGACCTCTGCAACTCATCTCTCAACCCACTTATGAAACTCCAAACAAAAAAATATTCATTTTTTATCCCAATTTTTGCCAATAACCTTGATTTTGGTCTGAAATTCTCTAATATAGTCATCTACCAAACTGGTTTGTTGGGTTTTCTTGAACTGTTTGACAGGATTAACACTACTCCTCACCTTAAATCTTTCAAAAACAACCTCTACCAATATAGGCCATAGGGGGTTTGGATTCTCAACCCTATAGCAGCTGTACCATTCTTTTGCATCACCCACAAAATTCATGGTTGCCATTTTGGTTTTATACATCTCGGCTGTTTGGTGCATATCAAAATAGTACTTACTATCCTCAAACTAGTCACTTGGAAATCGATCCTAGGCAAGTGAGCCCTGGGAGGGTTGTGCTGATGATCTTGAAAATGATTTTCCTTCTTGGAATCAAATGCTCTTTCTTCTTCATTGTCAGGTGAGCCTCGTCCGGTCGGATTTTTCCCTCTCATCGCTGAATTACTACCCTCTGTAGTGTCAGTTTGATTATTGAAAATGTGTTATTGACACATTTCTATCAAAGCAGCAATCTGAGTCTTGACATCTGCAATTGCCTTATCATGAGCTCGAGTCGATTGGTAAGAATCTCTGGCCATTTGGGAGATCCTCTCATTGATCGCTGCAATATCTTGGTTGACCTCATCCTCTCCAAGATCACTTCTTTTCGGCTTCATCATGCTAGCGGAAGCTCAATCTCTAACACCCAGCTGCAATCTTGCAACTCTGATACTAGAACTGCTATGAGATTATCTCTCAGAAGCAATAGAACTCAATCAAAGTCAAAAGATCAATGAATGAATGTAACATAATGGAGTAAGATAGTGAAATATAGAAACGTAACTGAGAACAAGAACTCAACTTTGTCTAAAATTGATTGATAATTTTCATAATACAATCCATAGCTACAATGGCCTTTAATAGGCGATCCAAATGCAATTGGAATCACTAAAAACAACCCAGTAAATCTCCCTAAATATTCTCCTAATGACACGTTAGCTAAACAAGCTGAGCTGTCGTTTGATGTGGCTCAATGCCCTTGACCTTCAATTAATTGTTGGGCCCCATTGTCAGCAGCTCTTTCTTTTAATTCAACCTGCCCCATTACTTTGCCCGAGCTGCCCCCTTTATCTCCCTCTTCCTTCTTTTCATGGGCTGCAATGGTCATCCCCAATTTAGCAAATTCAGCAGTAGTGCGTTGCATTCCTTCCCCCTTAAACAGATTCGTGTCCTCACGAATAAACTCAGGAAATTGTTGTGCTATGCGATCATAATCCTCCCACAATGCATCTTCTTGAGGTTGATCATGCCAATGCACCAAAATTTGCGTTGCCGCTGCATTGCCTTGTTTCACCATTCGTCGAGCCAATATAGACTGAGGAGTCAAGCTTGGATTAGCCTCTGGACCGAGTACAGGTAGCACTGGAGAAGGTACTTGATTCTCACCTATTTTTGCTTTCAATTGGGAGACATGAAAAACGGGGTGGATGATTGAATTCGGTGGCAGATTTAGCTTGTATATGACTTGGCCTACTCGTTGAATCATCTCGAATGGGCCATAGTACTTCGAACTCAACTTTTGATTACGTCTCCCAGCAACTGTAATTTGTCTGTTTCACTGTAGAGAGAGAAGGACGACGATTCAACTGTTCAGACACTGTCAAAGCTCCGAAAAGTAATTTTCTTCTTCTCCTTTCCTTACAGGTTTTCATTTTACTTATTTTCATAGTCTTCTCCTTTTCTTTTGAATAAAGTTTCCAAACCCTAATTAATGGCACTCGAGTAATTTTAAGCAATACCAGTGGTTGTTTAGAATAGATGTATATTGAATTCTTTTATTCTATTTACGGCTTTTGGTAAACAAAATTCAATTCACAATCAAATTTTTTTTTTTTTTTTGTCTTTTCTATTGAATTGAACTCTATCCTTCTAGTTCTCTTAGTTTCGGGCTGACTAGGAAGGTGGGAGGAAGAGAGGAATTTTCGATAGCATCTCTATAATTTTGATGAAATTTATAACCTTTTTTATTTGCCTTCAAATAAATTATTCTTTTCTAAATTAATCATTTCAAGCATCAAAATTGAATTCTAAATTAATTTTTTGAACTCTATTCTATAATTAAATTTATGTTAATTTTCATTCTAATCAGACATGAGAGGACGGAAGAATTCCCAACTTTGGAAATAAATCTGTTGTGATTCTTTGAGAGTCACATGACTGTTATTTTAAATCCATCTTTTTTGTTTGGAATGCACAAATCTCTGGAGTAGATTTAGAATAAAAAGTGTGATTCTCAAACAGATTTATTTCCCCCAACGTCGGATCTGGACGGTCGGATTCCTTTTTCTCGGGTGAGTTTCATTGCGGTTACAGAATAACTTCCGGACGAATCAAACTTATTTGGTGCCCGTTTGATTTATAAGGTCCGGTTTGAGATTCGTATCAGAATAAAACCGACCATATAAATCTCATTCTACACGGTCTACCGTGCCTCACTGGTTTGAGAAGTTAAAACTTTTATTTTTTTAATTTTAGTAACGATGGCTTGCTCCGGTGAATCAGTCATCCCTTTCTATAAAGGAATAAATTTAGCATTCCGAATTAAAATTTGGAATGTCTGAATGGCCGAATGCTCTCGCTATAAAGGAATAGAAGTATAAGTGACCTAGGAGCTAGTCAGGAGGGTGTAAACGAGCTAGTTCGGACCGAGCTGGGTCTTAGCTCGGCTCGTTTATTTTGAGCCGAGTTTGAACCGAGCAAGCTGGATCTAGGTCACCTGAGCCAAAAACTCCTGATTCGCTAACAAATCAGCTCTAACTAGCTCGCGAGCTGACGAACTGACTCGTTGAACTTTATTGGACTGTTATTATATAAATTCAAAAATATAAAAATAAAAAAACATCTTCAAGCAACTTAAATTCATATTCTTTTTTTTCAAACAAAAAATACATCAATTTTGTATAATTATATTTTTAAAAATAAAATTAACTTTAAAATTATACAAGAACTAAACTCTAAAACTACACTAAATCTAAATCTACAGTAATTTAACGAGTTGAGTTAGTCCGATACAGTAATTTAACGAGTTGAGATAGTTCGATCCGAGCTGACTTTTGACTGAGCTCGTTTATTTTGTTCCGAACACTGCCGAGCTCGACCGAGCGAGCCGCGAGCTTTTTTTTCAGCCCTGCGTCCGTCGGTCCGATAAACAAATGCAAACTTCAGAGAGATCGAATTCAAGTGGTTACGTAGCTGTACTCCGTGAGACAGATCTGAGATTTCTCGGCAAAACTGTTTTGGTATCGCGGCCGAGCTCTGGCGATCGGGTTGTTTGAGACACCAACACTCATATTTCACTCCCCAAGAAGAAGCGCAGAAGAGGGGAAAAAAGAAGAAGACAGGAGGTTTTATTGGAAGAAGCGAAGAAGACCAGGTAATATTTTATTGAAGAGAGAGATTGAAAACCCATAACACAAATTATGCATTTTGCTGTTCTAACCTTACTTTGTATAGCCTTTGTATATACAGCATCTCAGCTGTTAATTGTTGATATATAGACATCAAATTAGGATCTTTCTGAAGGCTAATATGGTACACTTTTACTTAGTTAATAAACACTTTGCTACAGGTGATGATGCATGATCTTATACGCCAAACGAGATATATTGTGCCTTCCTCACTGCTTGGCAAATCTTGATAGAAGGACAGGTCAGAGTTTTACTGGTCTTCTAGACACAGACCTCAGCCAACGTGTTCAAATAAATGTGAAAGAAATACTGATACTTTTATATGGGATGAAAATGCTTAATGAAATTAATTAGATCTGCACCAAGTTATTATACTTTTATATGTACCAGTTAGTTTTTATTTAGGTCAGCAGCAAGGTATTTTACTTTTATGTATCAGTTGGTTTTTGTTTAGGACAGCTTTATTTACTTTTTATGTACCAGTTTGTTTTTTACCATCAAGATATTTTATTTTTAATGTACCAGTTGGTTTTTAGCGATGTTTTGTCCTATTCATTATTATAATGTTAAACCAATTGAATATTGTCCGTACCAATAAGACATTTGGTATCAGTACCAACTCAGATATAAACATTTTATGTCCTAAACTAGTTGAACTAGTTGTGATAAATTACTGTAAACTACAAATTAAATGGGTTTAAGTATATACTTTAAGGGCATAAAATTATCTTTACTTGAATAAAATCATTTCTCTTTTATTATGTCTACATTTCAGTCAATAAATAGAGAAGAATTCAATTCTAGTCTATTTTTATTCCGATAACCAAATTTCAATTAGAAATCATCTCTATTGCATTCTATTGAATTGAAATCAATTGAACTCTAACACCTTTATTGTTCCGATCAGACCCTTAGTTTCACGGTACCTGATTGTCGGCGACCTGCGATTTGGAACTTCCGTACCAAATTGCGGTTCGAACCCTTCTGGTACCCTCTGGAAGGACAAAAGAGATATGCTAGTATAAAAATTGGTTGCTATGGCTGAGGTCTCTATAACTGAGTTATCTCAAGTGAACGAGATTCAGTTCAAAAAACCCGAATCTGCTGTCAGAATGAAAAGAAAGACACCTTCTGAGCTCAGGGTAACATTTTTTTGTGTTAATTTTACTAGTCTTCTCTTCCTAATACTGATCTATACTTTTATTCATTGGTGAAAACTTTTAAAGGTGTATATGTATATTTTTTTTCAATAATTATAGGGGTCTGCAGTAATGCAATGCTCATTGTGTCTCCCTTAGATTGGGAAACTAGGGTTAACTGGGGCAAAACTGTTTGATGCTTAGTCCAATACCATTATTAACTGGGATATAGTGGATGTAATAATATATGCCAAAACTGAGAAAAATGATTAATTGAGGCAACATTGAGTTGAAATGAGACGGCATTTAATGATCTAGTGTAAATCGGACTAGTTTAAATAAAATTCCACACCTGTTCTCCAAGTCCAAAACCATCATGCACCACCTGATGAGCAAATTCAAGTGAGATTTGAAACCATTGGAAATGGCATTTTGGAAAATTTATACTCTCATGGGGTGCAGTTTTAAATGCTCTTGTACACCATTTGTGTTTCTCAGGAAGAACTGTTGAAGAGAAGGGCATATGAAAAGCCTGCTGAAAAGGGAACTCCGCCTTTCAAAGTTCCACTGTTAGTAAATACCCGTGTCACCCAGGCGTATCCTGTAGTAAAACCTATTGAGAGGTGCAAACCATTCTACTACTGGAAGGAAGGGGTTAAGGTACTAACTATTCTTCTCTCAGCTATTGTTTATAGTTCCATTTTGTACATGTTTTATGTAATTGCAAAAAACACCCAAAAGAAAGTTTAAGCAAAAAAGCAAAGAATGGCCATTTTGCCCTTGTATTTGGATTTACAAAAATCTCAAGAACCAAATTTGAACATAGAAATTACAATCACCAGACAATAACAAAATTCTTCCGTCTTTAGCAAGCACATCGAAAAATGATAAACTTTCACTCTTTTCTATTTATGCGTATGCTGCTCAATGTTTACTTTTCAATCTGTTCTCTGAAGTTCATGTTTTCTTTTAAATGCTCATGCTTTGGAAAGGAAAATGATGATTTGGAGCAAAAACATGAAGATCGCCTTTTCTTTTTCTTTTTAGAAGGTTTTAATTTAGTGCTGATCTTAATTTTGTTCTTGCATTTACCTTTGTCTTTTTGAATTAGGATTCCCCAATGACAGTGGAGGTAGATAATGGAAGCAGCTTGGGGTAAGACTTATTTTCCCTTTGTTTAAGATTCCTTATATCTATTCACCTGTATTAAAGTTTTGTTAATTTTTTTGTAAGCAGCAATTCGGAGTCCCTTGAGCAAACTTCCAAGGGTCGTGCTAACCAAACATTTAGAACGACAGAGAAATGTATTGAAAGTGCTCTGCTTGATGTTGTGCAACTCCATCTAAGAGATGAAAAGCCAGCCTCACCTGCTCAAATTGACATGGTAAAGGTTTTAGTGCATACACACTTTGCGAACTGTTCTAGTTATGTTTACTGGTCACGCATCACCAGCACTGGGATAGAGCATGGGTTTATAGAACAATGATCATATTAAAAACATAAAATTACAACTATGGGGGTCATAACAGAACAATTTTTGTTTATATGTGGGGTTTAAATAGAAATTTTCTTAAGAAAAATACATGTATAATATAAAAATATACCTTATATATGTGTACAACCTAGTCGTAAACTGTGTAACTGGTATTGCACAACACTTGGTTACATAAGAAGCATCTCATAGAGTAACCATTTGGAATATAATATTGCTGACTTGTACTACCTCCAACAGGAGAAGGCACTTAAAGGGTTCAGAGTGCCACGTGACCCCATGATTGCCATTTCCCCGTCGATTCCTTCTGGAAGCATTGATGATGGGGGCCCTACCTTTGCTGATATCTGTCCTTCTGTGATTTCCATACCAGGGAAAAAAACTCCTTTGGACTTAACACTAAAGACTTGCCTTCGACTGGTTTCCTCATCTTCTATCAAGTGGTAAGTAAAAATGATTTATGTACCAGGGCAGATGCCTGGCACATATTGGTCTTTTGTTTTCTCTTCGTTCATGAATTATGTCTTGGGGAAGAACTTTAATGTGACTTTGTATTTGCAATTTGTTTACTCTTTCAATTCTTCACTCTGTATTATGGTACCCTACATAAAACCCTTCACGTCATACTGGTAGAAAGATACTCAGTGATGTCCATTTTGTGTTTGGAGCATTCTGTGGCTTTTTGTTTGCCTTTTCTCTTAATAGTGTTCTGGTACCAGTATGACAACATTATTCTATCAAGTCTGAATTCTACATTTCTCAAACAGTAATAGCGATCAACCTGCATAATCTTCTATTTTATTTATAGGTGTCATAGGATAAATGCAGCTTATGTTGCTGCTTCTCCGAGCTATGGCTGCCATGTGGGACCCTCTCAAACAAAAGAGGAATTATTTTCAAAGGCTTTAATTTCATGGAGATACCCTCAGTCTACCTTGCCAACAACCATCATTTCTGCCATGGCCTCATCTAAGGCAAAGGGAGGTAATTATCCCTATTCTTTTTCTTTTTTTTCTTTTTTGTGAAATTACAGTTACTGGTGCCTTCATTTTTTCTGTCTGATTTTGTCCATCAGTTTCTTTCGGATAGTTAATTTGGTAACCCAAGATAACAATTAATTATGCACAATATGATACCCTACGGTTTTGTCATTATCAGTTGGAAGTTCCAAATTATTGACCTAAGCTGCTACATCGTTTTTTTTATATGTGAGATGTTGAATGACACTTTTGGAATGTATATCCTTTTGTACATAACATTCCGAGCTTCTTCATTGTGCATCTGTTCATGTAGATGTGGATCTTTTAGAAAAAAGAAGGCAGGATTGGGAGAATTCATTTTGCAATCTCTACGGCATGCTTAGAAAGAGCATATGCAGCATCTTTTATGGTAAATCTATGGTGGTTGCGCATTTCTTGGATATATTTATTTTGTTGCTTTATCTAAAAACCATTTTATCTGTGCAGTATATGCTTCAGAATTTGTGGCGCTTTTTGTTGGAGGCAACTTTTCTGGGGAGAAATGGTCTTGCAATGCTTATTTATCGAAATCTACAAACAGCTTGAGATCCGAGCTTAGAAAACATGTGGGTTTTATATTTATATTTTCAACTATTGTTATTGTTATTAGTTCTACTATTGGTTATCATTATTGTTATTAGTTCTACCAGCATCAATTATTTCTATTGACACTTATTTCACTTTTGTTATGGCAATCACTGTAATCAGATATCATTAACATTAATTATTTTTTAGAAAACACTATTAATATTCTTAAACCTATCTTGCATTTAAGGTTATGCTGATTTGACTTTCTGTTTAATGGGGTTCTGGGTGTTTGGCTTTTCATTTTTCTCTGGTTGGCCAGATTTTCGAGTCAAATTTGATCTGGTATCAAGTAATTTGGTATTCAGGTTGTGCTGAATTGACTTTTCAAAATACTTGGATTAGGTTTGGTTCAGGTAATGCTGCGCTGAGGTCAGACTGTGTTAGGGTTAGGTATACTAAACGAGTCAACAAATTTGCTGATCAACTTTTTAATGCTATGTTCTGATTTCTTGTAAAGGATGTTTGCTTTACCATGCCTCTTAACCACCTTGAAGAGGAGCATGCTTCAGCAGATGACTTGGCTGAGCTGTCAGAGATAGAAAAGAGAAATCTTGGCCAGGTCTTTGATTTTCTGTACTTATATTGTCACTTAAGGTTAAGTGAAGTATACTCATTATAGTAAAATGAGTTAAAATTTCCAAGGCTTTACAAAATAACACGAGCTAATAAAATTTCCAAGGCACTTACATAAATTATCAATAGTCTTTGCTTACTGCTTTGAACTTAGAGCTCTGTTGTTGAAACAAAGCTGATTCTCTGTAACATTAATTTTGTATAGGCAGTTTATACAGACCATTTTGCTGATATGGACAGCACCTCACAATCTCTGTTGTCATTTACTGGGAACATGAGTGTTCATGGTCTATACGATTTTCTACTGAACCACAGGTATATATCAAGTAATGTGTGAAAATATTTTTTGATGTCTGTGTTGTTTTTTTTTGTATGTACTTGTTGTATATTACCCTTTTTCTTTCTGTAGTTTAGCTGAGATATTTTTTCGTTCCAAGCATAACTAAACACAGTATTTGGTATATATCATAACCACCTTGAAGAGGATATATGTGTTTATATAATACCATAACAAAAATACTATTTGGTATATATCACCATATCATAAGAAAGCCCCTGTCCGTTTTAAATACCATATAAATTCTATGTGTTTATATGGTATTTAAAAACAGTTCAAGCTGTCAAATAATACCATAACAAAAATACTATTTGGTATATATCACCATATCATAAGAAAGCCCCTGTCCGTTTTAAATACCATATAAATTCTCTGTGTTTATATGGTATTTAAAAATGCAAAATTTCATTTCTAAGGTGTTACAAGTCTGAGTTGTGTCTGTTTGTTTATTCTTTTATTTGCTCTATCTCTGTGTTATTTATTTACTGTTGAACAAAATTTGTTTACCTTTTGTTTGTAGGTTCTTTTTTACTTCACTTTCTGGTGGTGATGTTCCTATGATTTATTCTCCGGTGCCGTTTCACAGTTCTTCCCTTAATTTTTCAGAGGTAACACTTATACAAGTTATTTTTACTCTCATTAGATTTATTTTAAGTACTGGGATTGATTGACAATGGGTTGATAATCTTGACAATACTTTTCAAATCAAGCCAAAGAAATTTCATCAAATATATAAAATGGTTTATAGCATATTGTTGGCTTTATAGATTGGTTGTGTATCAACTTCGTGCATTTCCCAGCATTATTTGATTTGATATTCCATCGAAGGTAATTAAACATGGGCTGGATTTGAAGTTGTTTCATAATCGGTAAAACTTGCATCAAATTCAACGTTTTTTATGTGCGTGATATAAGCGTGTAGATCATATTCTAAATGTCTGATTCAAATTAAAGTTTTTTTTGTGATGATTGTCAAGAATTGTAGTTCAAGCTACTTGTATTCTCATCCACTGATAAAAATAGGACAATCCTTTCAGGTATTTTGCAAGGAGATGAGAAAGGCTGACATGGCTGTATTGTCTGCGTCATATGAAAATAAAACCTCCATTGAGGAGCTTTCTAACAGTAATATCAGTTACAGCATTGAAATAAGTAATTCGATTATTCCCCCTTGGGTTATCTCTGCCATTTGTGCTGCAATGAATGCAGATGGGACAAGCTTTGACTCAACGTATGACCAACTCTCTTAAATTCCTCTCTTCAATATTCTAAAGTTCTGCTGATGCTGTTTTTTATTTTCTTTTTTCTTGTATTTATATATATATATATATATATATATTTGTCTTTCACTTTAGGCTCATTAAAAATCTATGTTTGGCCCAAAAGACAAGTACTCACAAAGGGGCAAGAAAAAATTAAAAAAACTATGCTGGCAGGGAAACTGTACCTTCTGGGTTGGTACTGGGTGAAGTTGAAATATTGATTCAGAGTGAAGTACCTTTTTTATTTTGGTATTGTAACTTTTTCAGTATTTTTTGTATTTTATTAACTCAGCATACAAAACTAATGTCCAATTGTTGGGTGTATATGTAGTTTCACAATTGACCAATCTTCCATGGGATTGAATGCTGCTCTGAACTCGATTTCCCACAAATTGGAGTCTGATGCAACAGCCTCGTCAGGGACTAAAGACAATACATTTGGTATTCCGAATACTGTTCTGGTACCTTCAATGCGTACTGCAGCGGTACAAAGGCTTAGTTACACTAACAGTGCATATGTGGCATACATGACTTCTTGACCGTAGGAGGTGCTGATTTCATCCTTAGATACATATATTTGCAGTGTCATTATTTTGCTTCTTTTGGGATCTTCGAGGGGAAGGACCATATGGTCTGGGTGTATGCACTAGAAAGATCTCTTTGGTCATATATTTGGTGGTTACGTAAATTTAAGAATGATTAAGTTGCTTACTCGGTCGTACTCCTATTTTACACCTTGTTTAGCAGCTTAAGTGCAGAGCAGAGGAGTAAGATGTTGGAAAACTTTTGTCTATGACACTGGGCCCTGCTGACGGAGTTAGTGTAGAGTAAGTTAATTAGTCTGAAGAAGTGATTTAACTTTTCCTTTACTCCATCTTACTCATTTGGCAGCGTAAGTGTGAAGTAAGGGGTTTACTCCATCTCTTCATAACCAAACACGACCTTCAGTTTTTCCAGGCCATCTGGCATGATCAATTTTTTTTTTTTTCTGTTATGCTATATTAATAGTTTCTTTTGTGAAACGGAAAAGCATATTGTAATGAATAATGATTGTTAGAAACAATTTTACACTTTTATGATGTTTGTGCTTAATAACTTCTTTTTCTTTTTAGTTAAAACTGGAATTATTTGGAAGACTTTTGACTCCTATATGATTATGAATCAATTAGCTTATTTATAATCTCTAAAGAAACACCGACTTATGCTGACATTGTTTTGACCCTATTCTTATCAAACAATCGTCCCCTTTCAAGAATCGCACAGAACATTAATTAGCAAACAATTCTTATCAAATAATTGTCCACTAAAAAGACGTTGTTTCGAATAGAGCATTGGGGAACGCTATAATTTTAATCAAAGTACTAATTGTAAAATAACAATACGAAGAGGTAATATCTAAATTAAAGGGCATAATAAAGTAAATTTTTTTTTTTAATTTAACAACAAACTTGTAGAAACGAGCACACAACCATACATATCTTTGATTCAACCATCGAGCATGCACTTAATGACTTTGATTAAATATTAAATTGTTTTAACACCAGCAATTATCCCAAAATGTTCTATAGTAGACTAGTAGTGCCTGTATGTCTCCAATAATTCGGCTCAATCTGCCTTTGCTATATTCTAGTATTCTGCTTTCAATTGTCAAAATTCACAACCGAGCATATTGTATCTTTGATTCAACCATCTAGCATGCACTTAATGACATGATTAAATATTAACTTGTTGGGGGTTTAGAATAAGCAATTATCCCAAAATGGTAATTAATTAATAAACCTCTCAATTATTACTACGCTTAGATTGAGATCTTAAATTACATCTACACTATACTTGTCTTCATGACTCAATCTCTCAATTGAAATTCAATCGTCATCTTTTCTCCTTTATGTTGTGCCTATATGAATGTCAAATTGTTGGGTATTGTTCATCAAACAATAAGTATATCAAGTAATTATGGATTGAGGTTGACCTGTACGGATTCACAGGCAGTCTTGTCACTGTTATTTCTTAGTTGGCTGGTTGTTTGTTTCTATCAGATCAGAGATGCTGTCTGATTATAATTAGAAAACTTGTTTATATTAATCATTGTTGTGTCAGTGTGTATTTATATTGAAGAGGAATATAGGGATCGGATGAAGAACAGTACCAAAAGTGCTGAGGGTGAGAATGATTCGGTTACTTTAGAGAAGTCTGATGGACAAACTACAATTGCGCAACAAATGATGTTGGAGATGCAAATGTGTGTTCAATTATGCTAGAAAATAATTTGTGTCAACGTAATTTTTTTTTACCATCTGATTATGTGCATCAGTATAACTCATTATCAAACACAAAAAATAATTACATGTATATTCTGCAATGACGATACTTTACTAGGATTGAACATGTCAACTATTTTTTAGCACCCAATCTAATACCAACGACCAAGTAATTTGTATCAAAATTCTAGCATTTTAGATAGTACAAGCAATATCCAATAGCTAACATAGAGTCTGACTACATTCAAATAAATACATAAACTCCTAAAACTTGACCAATAAAAAAAAAAAAAAAAAAACCTCTTTTCAGACAGTTCTCAATTAGCCGTAGATGGACCTTTTTTTTCTCATACTACACTATCATCCGCTCCATTATTTCCAGCAACTTCACTTCCTTCAACTCCAGTTCCTGCATTTGGGTTCGAAGCAGAAGCTCTATTCTCTTGTTCTTTGGTAGCAGCAGTAGTGACCTCCCTGGCATTTGACAGTTCCTCCTGATCTAGAGATCTTTTGGTTTCACCTAGCTGGTCAGATTTTTTGTTATCAGGATTATGAATCTTGATCAAAGAGATGTCATTTAGCAAGTCCAGTTTCTGGATCAAATCAGATGCCCTCTGCTTATTTTTTTTGCTAATAGCGGTAATCTCCATCAGAGATTTCTCAATTTCACCAATTCGGTCGGATCTTTCGTTATGGGGATTCTGGATGGCATTTAGACGAATATTATACGTAGCTGTTACCTGAGAGAAGCAAAAGAACATTGTAAAATTAATACTCATGCAAAGGCAAACGGGGAACTGCAATGCTATGGTGGTTGGTCGCAACAATGAGACAATTATCATCAAATAAAAAACAGAGATCCAATTATGAAAATGGTAGTCGAACTTGGGTACGATCCAAAGGAATAAAGAAGTATTGGCAAAAATATTTGCAAAAATATTCCTAATGTTAATTATATTGAAAATAACACGATGTGCTTGATCCATGACAAAGAGCTATTTTTTTATTTTTCATATTAGTAAGGAAAAATGTGGAAATGATCGTCTCTTTATACAGCTATATTCCTTCCCTAAAAAAAATTACAGATATAGTCTAGCTTCTTTTCTTGAAAAGCGATGGTATCCTTGAGTAACGGTAAGTAGTAATGAAGGATCAAATAAAAGAACCACCAAGAACAAAGATGTAAAAGCATGAAATATTGGAGATCTAATACAAGGTGTATAATTAATGAACTTTAATTTCTTAATTTGTTTCTTTCGATGCGATAAAATCTGGGTCACCACACACCTGAATACTCATAAGGAAAAAATAAAGAAGAAAATGCATATACCATTGAGTTTCCAGCAAATTCAATTCCTTCAACTAAAGTTCCTGCATTCGGGTTCAAAGCAGAAGCCCCAAATTCTTTTTCTTTGGTAGCAGTAGTAACCTCCTCAGCATTTGACAGTAGTTTCTCCTGATCTAGAAATGTTTTGGTTTCACCGACTAACGGGCTGGATTTTTTGTTATCAGGATTGCGAGTCTTGACCAAAGAGATGTCATTTTTTCGTCCCGCAACTACATTTCCTTCAGCTCCATTTGCCGACTTCGCTTCTATCAACTCAAGTTCCCGGGTCAACTTTGCTTGTATCCATTTGACAGTGGTAACCTCCATCAGAGATTTCTCGAGTTCATCTAACATGTCAGATCTTTCATTATGGGGATTCTGGGTTGCATTTGGAGGGTTGGATCTTTTGTTATCACGATTCCGGGTTGCATTTGTTGGGTCCGATCTTTTGTTGTGGGAATTCTTGGTTGCATTTGTAGGGGCCGATCTTTGGCTGTGGGGATTCTGGGTTGCATTTGAAGGAATATTATACGTAGCTGTTACCTGACAGAAACCAAAGAATATTGTAAAACTAATAGTCTAATACGCATGCAAAGACAAATGGAGAAATGCGACAATTATCATCAAATAAAAAACAGAGATGCAATTATGAAAATGCTAGTCAAACTTAGGTACAATCCAAAGGAAAAAAAAAAAAAAAAAAGTATTGGCAAAAATATTCCTCTCTCAAAAGAGAGACACCCCGGACATCACATGCGCAACCTGATTCACTATTACCACACAAACTAAAAATTCTTACTTGTTTCATGAGAAACCTAATGTTATTTTTTTTTAAAAAGGCTTTAGAGGCCCATTCCATTGCTGAAATAACCTAATGTTAATTATATTGAAATTAACACAATGTGCTTGATCCGTGGCAAATAACTAATTTTTTTTTTCATATTAGTAGGGAAAATTGTGTTAATAATGATGGTTTCTTTAATTACAATGCAGCAACTCTAGCCTCTTAATTTTCTTGAAAAATGATGGTTGACGGTAAGTACTAATGAAAGGATCAAATAAAAGAACCACCAAGAACAAAGATGCAAAAGCATGAAATATTGGATATCTAATAAAAGGTGTATAATGAACTTTCTTTCTTTTTTTCTTAATTTTGATGCCAGAAAATCTTGGCCACCTGAGTACTCATGAGGAAAAATAGAGAAATAAATTAAAATGAACATGCCAAGAATTTAATTATATACCATGGAGTTGCCGAATCCTCCAGTGCACCATCTTGAATAAAAGCACTGAAAATTAACATTTGCACGAATTCAATTAGAAAAATGCACGCTACAGTTCATATATATATATTCTTGGCAAGAAAAAACAAGAACAGGAAAAAGAAAATAGAACAAAAGGAGGATCAAAAGAGAAAATGTACCTCCATGAAGAAGCCACAAATGGATTGACACAGAGAATTTGCCCTTCGAGCGGTACCAGGCTGCTGAGGCTGGTCATTGACGGGATTTTCTGTGGCACGATCTGGCAAGCTGAAACACCCACCCATCGTGTTTCTGTCTCTCTCTTTGTGAAGCTGTAGATAATTAAGAGTGTGTTGGATAGATAGGTTTCAAGAGAGGAGAGCAGAGAGAGCAGAGACAAGGCCTTGATAAATACTTTGCCTTCTTATATAATACCCACAAGCGCAAGAGGATGGGAGTGGAATATTTGCTTACACCTGGTGTAGAATGATGAACTATTCGGAATGTTAAAATATTGGTAACATATTAGATTAGTACTGAGTTATTATACGTATATTGTGCCTGGTTTACACTTTACACGTCCTTTAAGCTTTGATAGTTTTGACCATAACGGACTCTCAGTCTCTCACCCGGCCCCAGCAAGAGAAGATGTATTCTGTTCACCTGACCCGCTTGTGTGAGGGGAAGGTTTATCCGGACCCGCTTGTCAGTGAGTAAAGGTTGAAGCACAGGGATCCTTAGCCGGTGAGTAAGGGAATGCGTATCCTCTGCATAAACTCAAAGGGAATCTTTTGAGTTAATGAATCTCAACTGTTTGATTTTAAATGAAATTAATCCGGTTCATGTCTATAACATAGAGACTCTTAAATATTAGTATAAATCTAGTCAACACGAATTTTAAAACAGATCAGATGATTCATACGTATTAACTCAAAAGATTCCCTTTTGAGTTAATGCAGATCGAGAATACGAATTCGTGAGTAAGCGAGGCAAGTCCGCAAGAAAATGACTGAGGATGTGATAATATGCATTTGATATATTAGTTTGAATTAATATATTTATTTTTAAAATTAAACAGTTGATATAAACTATTATATGAAAATATATTTAGAGATAAAATTTTATATTTTTAGTATTTTTTATTATAATTTTAGATAAATAGAAAATTGTTACTTTCGAATGATCAGAATTTATAAATTATGTTATTTTTTATCTATTTAAACAAAGAGTAAAAATGTTCTAACAAATATAAAGTTTAGTACATGTTAAAAATAATGGCTAATTATAATTTTTGAATTGTAATGGCTAGTTTAGGGAGTAGTGTCTTGTAATTAATAGGCTAAGAGTTAGTAGTTAGTGATTAGTAGTTGGTAGTTGTAATTAATAATACAACGGCTAATCTTTAGATTTCTTCTATAAATAGATATACATGTAAAGCTCAAAATAAGATTGCAATAATAAATTATTTTCTTACATCTCTTCTCCCTTACAAAATTAACATTACACTTTTAAAAATAGATCATGTTTAACGGTTCAAATCAACTACTTGAACTAAATGAATTTATAACACGGGTCAATCCAGCAAAATGCGATTTATGCATCTGCATATGCGTATGCGATAGATTCCACATAAAAATCCATATGCAGTCCATATATGTAGTTCCGCATATGCAGCCACATATTATTACTGCATATTTGGCCGCATACTTGTTTATATATATGAGGAGGGATCCACTTACCACATTTGAAAGTTACAATATCTTAGGCAGGGAATTGGCTAAGACTAGTTGTGAGATACTGGTAAACAAAAGGGTTGTTATGGAACTTTTGTAAGTGGCGATGTATTTTATGGGTCTGGATGTAAACTTTGGTAGCCTCTACCAATTATTTCAAAAAAGAAAAAGAAAAAAAGAAAGTTACAATATCTTATAACAATTTAGTTTTATGATTTTCAAAGTTCAAATAGTTGATCCAAACTGTTAAACATAATCTCTATATTAAAATGTGCTTGAAGATTAATTTTTTTTTATATATATATATTTTACTATTTATTAAGTATTTTACAAAAGTGTTATTTTTAGACAATTCTGGACCATTGAAAAACAACAGTTTTGTAAAATACTTAATAAATAGTAAAAAAAATTCAAAAATATGTAAAATTTGATCTCCAAGCACATTTTAATATATATATCATGTTGAACGGTTTGGATCGACTGTTTGGACTTTGAAATCGCAAAATCGAATTGTTGTAAAATATTATAACTTTCAAATGTTGTAAGTGGATCTCTCCTCTCTCTCTCTCTCTCTCTCTCTCTCTCTATATATATATATATATATATATAGAGAGAGAGAGAGAGAGAGATTGGCTAATATTAAATCGTTTATTTCGGAGCCGTGGTGCAACCAATTGTTTTTTTTTATTTTCAAAGTCCAAATGGTCAATCTAAACAGTTAGATATGATATCTATATTAAAATGTGCTTGGAGACCAAATTTTAGATTTTTTTTACTATTTATTATGCCAGTTTTAAAGTAGCTGATTTTAATAAACAATAAAAAAAATAGCAATTTTAAAACTGGCTTGATAAAATATTAAATAGTAAAAAAGTTCCACAAAATTATAAAATTTGGCCTCCAAACACATTTTAATCAGAAGGAATTAACAATTTGGGTTGCATTGCAAGTATTAAAATGCTAGCTTAAAGTTCAATCAATAGGAATTAACAATTAATTTGGAAATAGTTAAATCGAAACTCATCTTTTAATTGCACTAACAAGCAGTGTGTTAACTGATTAATTAACAATTAAAACTTGATATATCCAAATGATTAATTCCTGCTTTTAAAATCCATGACATGGAAGAGAGTGCTGGAATCAATGTTTTGTGTTTATTATATTAACAAGCAGCGCCTTGAAGATTAATTAACAAGCCAGAGTATTAACACTTCACAAACCCAAATAAATTATTCATGCTTTTTCATTTGTATAATGAATGGAAGAGTTCAATTGAAAGTTCTCTTGTTAATAATTAATAATTGCAAGCGAAAGTATTAACACTTGATATGAAATTTATTCTTACTTTTTAAATCCATTAATTAAAGAAATAGTTAAATTAAAACTTAGTTAATTATATTAACAAGCAGTGTGTTAACAAATCCATAAAAGGAAGGAAATAATTAAATTGGAACTTATCTGTTACTTGTATTAACAAGCGGGGTGTTAACAATTATTGCAAGCCAAAATATTAACACTTCAAAGTTCAAACAAACCAAATAGTTGGTTATGTTTTTTTTTATATATATATATATATAGCCAATGAGTTACTTGTTAATTGTAAGCGGTGTGTTCACTATTAATACCGAAATTTTTATTTCTACTATTTTCTGAAAAAAAAAAAACCAAAAAACTTTGATTTATGGGGAATTCGACTTTTACCACTGCAGCAGAATACTAGTGCAGATTAGAGACCACACTATGCCGATGTGGCCCGAACAGAAATCCGCATCGATGTTATGCGGCCCTAGCATTTTTCTTCTTTTTTTGTCTAAAAAATTTATGTTAAATTTCTGGGGAATCACATCCTCTAAGATATATCAAATTTTTGGGGAATTCAACTTTGAATTTTGAAGTTGAAATCGGGGTGTGAAAAAAAAAAGGTTGGGCTGCAGAACGCTAGTGTGGACCTCTTTTTGGGCCCGCATAGGTATAGTGCGGTCTTCAATTTTTGGGTCTGCACTGGTGTTCTTTGGCTGTTGTAGAAATCAAATTTCCTTAAAAAAAGAAGAGTTTTTTAGTTTATTTTTTGTAAGGAAATGCTAGAAATTAAAATTTCGGCTATTAATAATTACAAGTCAACAAAAGTAATGCTTATTGTGTGGAAATTCGGATGAAGAATCTCTTTTGTTGATATTAAATAGTTTGGTGACTTGATCTCCAACTTTTATTCAAAAAAATAATTGCAAGTAAAAAGTACTAGAATTGAACACAAAATATTTTTTCCTACGATTAAAATCCATAAAAGAAAGAAAATAGTTCAATGAAATTATTTGTTAATTGTATTAATAAGCAGCGCGATAACAATTAATTATTGGGTTAGTAAGTATTTAAATTGGGGGGGATAATAAAAAAAGAAAAAGAGATTATTAGAGAGACAAATTTGTTGATAGATTAATTTAGATTCTTTCCGTATAATTTTTTTTATATATATAGAGTTAGACTTTGCAAAGTAAAGCGAGTGTTTTACTTTATGTTTATATTTTTAATTTTAAAGTTTAAAATGTCAATTCGAACCGTTCAAGTTGATCTCCATATTAAATTATGCTTGGAGATCAAATTTTACAATTTTTAGAAACTTCTTACTATTATTTTGGAAATTTTTAAAATCACTGATTTTTTATGGTTCATGATTTTATGAAAAACAATTATTTAAAAAATTTCAAAAAAGTAGGAAAAAGTTTCTAAAATTTGGTCTCCAAGCAAAATTTAATACGGAGATCAACTTGAATGGTTTGGATTGACATTTTGAACTTTGAAATTGAAGATATAGATATGAAGTAAAACACTTGCTTTACTTTGTGAAGTACCGTAGCCCAACTCTCTCTCTCTCTTTATATATATATATGTGTTGGCTAATATCAAAACGTTTGTTCCGGAATCGTGGTGTAACCAATTAATTTTCTAATTTTCAAAGTCCAAATGGTCGATCCAAACCGTTAGATGTAATCTCTATATTAAAATGTGCTTGGAGACCAAATTTTATATTTTTAAAATTTTTCTACTATTTATTAAGTTAGTTTTAAAATCGTTGAATTTAATAAATAGTGAAAAATTTATGGATCATTGAAAATAAAGATTTTAAAATTGGCTTAATAAATAGTAAAAAGATTTCAAAAAAATATAAAAATTTAGTCTCCAAGCACATTTTACTATAGATTGAATGTTAAACGGTTTGGACTTTAAAAATATAAAAATCAAAATATTTGTTCCACGGCCAAGAAACAAACGTTTTGATATTAGTCAATTGGTTTTAGAAGGCTTTAGGGTTAAAATGTCTCATTGGTTTTGTGCCCCAACAACATTATCTCTATTTTCAAAGTATAAGCAGTCGATCCGAACTGCTCAATATGATCTCCATACTAAAATGTGATTGTATACAAAATTTTAATTTTTTTGAAAATTTTCTATTTTTTAAGATAGGTACAAAATAATTATTTTTAGAAGATTTTAAATAATGTTGAACGGTTTCGATTCAAGCACATTGTTTCTAAATTTGTTATCCAAGCACATTTTAGTATGAATATCATGTTAAACAGTTCAAATTGATTATTTAAATTTTGAAACTAGAGATAACAATATTGACACATAATAGAGTACAAAACCAATAGAGTATTTTAACCCTACTCATATATAGTAGCACCTTTTCAGAAACATTAATACATTTAATTACAAAGAACCCATCTAGTTCATTTCTATTTTCTAATTATTTTTCCCTTTATTCTTCGTTCTACACCTTAATTTCCTCGTATTTAATTACACACATTTAGTTTTTTTTTTATAATTATTTCCTCTAATAATAGAAGTTTCTGACCTTCTCCGTTAAATTTCCACAAAATAGCAGGAAAGTAAAGTTAGGTAGTACTAGATACCAGTCAACGACTAAAAAAAGACGGGAGTACTATAAGAGGATCTGAATCCTGAACTAACTAGATCGGGGCGAATAGGTCGGATCACGCGGTCTCTACTTATTCCGGAACTCCAGCATATGTAATTCCACTATTCCACTCTAATAAAAGGTAGTTCTCCAGGTATTCCAGGAATAGCAGCCCTTCCTGGGATAAAAAAGAACAACACCCAAAACTTATCCCGGCTAAAAAGAAAAACAAGTTAGGGACCTAGGGTTACCTCTTGCGCTCACATCTATTCCTTCTCCCCTTCTTTGATCGATCGCTTTACGGTTGCGCACTTTTCTCTCTGGATCCGTTGTCCTTGATCTCTCTTCATATCTCCTTATATATCTTCGTGCGCGTCGATTTTTTCGAAATCAAAGGGTGTTCCTGCGAGATCGATTTCTCCAGAGGGGCGAATTTCAAGGTAAAACCCTAACGTAGTAGTTATGTACAGATTATGCGATGATTTTAAGCTCTCGGCTTGCCTGATCGAGCTTTTGTAAGTTTCTGGTAACCCTTGATCCTTTCCTCTTTGCCATATTAGACATTTTCTCTGATTGTACTCCTCAAAACAATAGCTCAATCGTAAAGGAATGAAGCCTGATATCCCTATGTAGCAATTTTAAGTTAATGCTGATGCAGAGTTTCTGTATTTAGAGAGTTAATCTTCCCTTTTTGTTTCTTTAGATGCCTATATTGTATTTTGGACTTGAATTTGTTTTCACAATTGAAGCTAGGTCCTGTGAGGTTATTTGTCAAATTTAACATTTGGTAATTGTTTGTATAGTATTCGTTTTACATAAACTAGTTAATTAAGTATTGTTTGAAAAGTTTGTGGCCCAGTCCTTTGGATCTTTGGTTCATTACAGACCTAAACAAATCTATTGCAATCTATTTGTTAGAATAATGCACCTTGTACTTATTGCACTATACAAGTACTAGACCAAGCAGTACCAGACCCAAGCATTACAGTATAGTTTCCCTATTCTACACTAGTATTATAATACCGTTGAGGTGATTATGGTTATCCTGTTTTCCCCAAATCCAGTTGTGAAGAACCTGAAAGGTAGCAGAAATTTAGACCAAAGAAATCTAATCTTTCCAGAGACCTGACACCTACTTCAGACTTCTGAGCAAGAAATAGACTTTTTTAAGTGTTCTTGATTGCATTTAATTACTAATATATAATTAGATACTGATTATGTGCTTGACTCTTAATTATTTAGACAGTGAGAGAATGAGCAATCAACAAGTTGTACCTCCTAGGGCTTCGTCCAATGGATTTGGCCCAAGAAGAGGCGAAAGGGATAATAAGCCCCATTCTTCTGCCAAGTCATCAGGTGACTATTTTATATAGATAATTGCAGAACTAGCTAGATTTATTAATTTAATAACCAGTTTTGGCTATTTGGTGGTTATCTTTGCTTGTTGATTAGTTGGTTGGTGACAATTAGCTTATTAGTGAAGTTAAATAGCTGGTATACTGGTATGAGATTAACACTGTTGACTTGGTATTATTGAGCTATTTGCATTTACTTTGAATTCCTTTTGTTCTTTGTTTCTTCTGGTTTTGTAGTATTGTCACATCTGATGACTTGAACATTTCTTGTTCCAAACTTTGAACTATGGTGGGTTTTATGTTATGATATCTGTTTTTCCCTTGTTAAAATGTTTGTTAGATGTTGTTATTGAAAAAAAATTAAAATGTGTAGAACATATATTTCTACCATACTCTGATCAGTGGGAGAGCAGAACAATGTTTATAACTGTGTGAATAATACTTGCTAGTTATGGGGGTAAACTTTAGTTTAGAAGCAACACTGAGATTGTTAAAACTTATGTGGAAGTTTCAGAGTAGTTCTGATATATTCTGAACATGTATATGATTGGTGATATATTTCATTTCAGGCACTGTGAATGGCGGAAAATTGACTCACGCCAGTCCATCCCATGACCGGCTAATTTATGTCATAACTTATCTTACTGGTTTGCCGGTTGAGGTGCATGTTAAAAATGGATCAGTTATTTCTGGGATATTCCATGCAGCAAATACAGACAAAGATTTTGGTAATTTTTATGCTCCTTTTTACATTCATGGTTTTATTTTTACATTCATTGTTGCCCACACCTAAATTTTTACATCTTATTGTAGGTGTGGTATTAAAAATGGCACAAATAACAAAAGGGAGTTCTGCTCGAGGCCAGAAGTCCCCGTCAGAAGTTGTCAAGAAGCCTGAAACAATGATTATACCATCACGAGTGGTAGTCCAAATTATAGCCAAGGTACTATAAATCCTACTACATAACCTGCTATTCATTTATTTTTCTCAAGTTTGGTGCCCGCATTTGTTGATCCGACCAAATGTGTCAGGTCCAATATCTTGAACTGAGTTTGACTTTACTTTCTTTTTTTGGCAATTTTAATTGCAAACTTTTGTTATAGAAAAGACTGAACTCCCATGTAGCTCATTATAAAGATACAAAAATAATAATGGAAATCTAATATGTATTTCAAGACCAAAAGAACTTGATAGTATGGCAATGTCAACAGAATATTTGACCTTGGTCAGCTGTTAGGAAAGGATGGGTGGAGGTCAGCATTTCTGATTCCTGCTGGTTTGGGAATGACATGCCACTTTCACTTTCACTTTTCTTTTTATTATTTTTATTTTTATTTTTATGATTGTGATTGTGATTGGGTTTCATTTCTAGCCTACCCCAACTTGTTCAGGACTAAAGGCTTGGTTGTTGTTGTTGTTGTTGTTAACTGGACCATAAGCTGAGCCAAGACTAGTATATCCAGTCATAGGCATTTTTCTTATTTTATACATGCATTTATAATATGAATGGAATATTTGACCTTGGTCAACTGTTAGGAAAGGATGGGTCGGGGTCAGCATTTCTGATTCCTGCTCATTTGGGAATGACATGTCAATTTGAAGGAAAAAAGAACGCTAACTGGACCATAAGCTGAGCCAAGACTAGTATTTCCAGTATTAGGCATTTTTTTTTTATACATGCATTTATTATTGGTTACAGGATGTTGCTCTGACGATCGATGAGCTAATGAGTGCTGGGAATGCTTCTGAGAAGAAAAAGGACCTGTTGATTGACTCAGTAATATCTCAATCACGCCATGTAGAGGAGCGAGAACTGGAGAGGTGGGCCCCTGATGGAGATGAATCAGACTGTCTTGAACTGGAGACTATGTATGGTGGCAGAAAATGGTCTAGGTCAGTTTAAAAAATCAATATTATTTTGATAGTTCTGTTTATGCTTATATAAAGTGTACTTTGGTGTTTAACTGTGCTTGCCTTGGATGAAGGAATTGGGACCAGTTCGAGACCAACGAGGTATTGTTCGGGGTGAAGAGCACCTTTAATGAGGAGATCTATACTACTAAGCTGGTGAAAGGGCCTCACATGAGAGACCTTGAAATGCATGCCTCTAAATTGGCCAGAGAAATTGAGGGTGAAGATACTGATGATCTGCATTTAGCTGAGGTGGAGCTTGTAAATCTTATCTGTTTTCATACGTTTTATTAAAAACTAACTTTTGCCATCATGTTAAGAATCTCTTAAATATCTCCATATACTGATAAGCCCCTTGTGATTCCTTTTGTTTAATAACTATGTTGTTCATGCAGGAAAGAGGCATCAATTTTCTTGACAACGTGGATATAGATGAGGAGTTGCGGTACTCGGCTGTAGTAAGAGACAACTGGAGGGGCCGGGAGGTGCAAACTGACAGCTGGCGGTCACGAGAGTCACAGACAGACAGCTGGAGGAGGCCAACTGAGACCCAAAATGAAAGTGGTGAAGCACTTGGTTCCGCTATTATTGACACACCTCTTGATTTATCTACTTCTTCGTCTGTGGTAACTGGGAATGCTATTTTATTATTTGTAATGTTACATGGAGTTTTTGAGAAAAGAATATGAAAATATCATCTAATTTATTGCAGGATGTTGATTATACTGACTTTGGAAGCATGCTAACTTCTGACTCTGTTGAAAATAAATCAGTGACAATTGATGAGAATGCCAGGTTAGTTTGCCTCATTCTTTTCTGATATCCTAGAAATTTATCTCTTCTAATAAGGTATCCTACTTGACAGAAATAGATGTCACCTTTAATATGTGGAGAGGCAACTGCTGCTTTTATTTTGTTGAAGCAATTATTTTCTTTTTTTAACTAAATAGTTCTTTTTCATGTGTTGTACAAATATAGGTCTGAGGAAAAGAAGATAAAAGATGATAGTGAAAAGTGCACAGACAATGCAATTCCAGACATTAAGGTTAGTCATTTAAATAGCACATTAATTAGTACTGTAACTAAACTATTGTGCTACCTACTAATCAGAATTCATTTGCTGTAGCCTTCTGATGACGAGAAAGCATCGGCTTCTGAAGGTCAGTGTATAACATAGATAGACTTGTTAAGCATTTCAGTAGGCTCCTATTATCACCAAGCTAATATTCAATAATTAAATATCATCAGATGTGAAGAAAAACATATCATGTAAAACCTCAGAGCATGAGCCTTTTGATTCATTCTCATCTGGTAAAGCGGGACCTACAACTGAGCCACAAAATACCTGGTCTGCACGGCCCGGTAGCTCCACCTCCAATGCATCTGAGAGAGTTGGTGACTTATCTCGAACTTCCTCTGTTGCATCCCTTGCTTCTGACAAATCATCACTCAACCCTAATGCTAAGGTAATGGTAAACTTCTTTTTATTAATTTGTTCTGTGCATTACATAGATAATTAAGTTAGTTTTGACGTCATGTAAATGTGATATGGAACAGGAGTTCAAGTTAAATCCAAATGCAAGGAGCTTTATGCCAATATCAAATTTGAGGCCTCAAGCGCCAGCTGTACCAGATACCTCTTTCTACTATCAACCAAATGTTGCTCCTGTCCAGCACATGCATACTGTTCCTATGGCCATGGGAGTAAGTCGTTGAACATCAATTTTTAAGTCTATTTGCTTTTTTATCTTTCTGTTTTTACGACTTTTTATGTGCATGTTGCAAAGAACTGCAAGGACTTCTATTTTTGCTTAGTTTATCTTATCATGGCTGAAACAATTAATTTTGCTTAGCATATCGAAACACTGACAAAAAAAATTAAAATGTGGAGAACAATCGACTGACAAAGGTTATAAAATATTGATAACTTTAAGATAAACCAAATATTTTAGTAGTTCCTTTTTTGTTATCAGTTTGTTGTCATGTGATATTTGTTTTTTTTAAAACTGTTGTTCATTTTTATAAAAATAACCTTGTTCTTTGAATTTTACAGATGGGAGCGCCTTTTGGTGCTCCGCAACAATTCGTATACAATCCCCAAGCTGGTGTACCCTTGCAACAAGCTTACCCGCCTAATGCACCTCCTGTAAGATATTGTTATCTTCACTATCATTTTTTTTTGGGTGAAGCAATATTTAATTGGGGAAATTTCATGTATGCCCCTCAAAAACCTCAAAATTATGTACTTTCCTCTTTAAAATTCTTAATATCTTATATATCCCTCTAAATTTCAAAAACTCACGAAGTTACCCAATTTTTTTAAATTTATAAAGTACCCATTTTACCCTTCATTAAAAACAATAATCTGTAGCATGTTTAAGAGAAATGTTCAACCTTCTAATTGACCGGTTGGGAGGGCAAATGGCTCATTTTCTTACTTATGACGTGCACACAAGCGTATGCCTAGCCGTCACTGTGTATGCCTCACAAGTAGAGAAATAAACTATTTGCCCTTAGAAACTGACCAACCAATTAGAAGACTAAACATTTTTCTTAAACGAACTACGTATTTTTATTTCTTTAATAAAGGTTTAAATGGGAATTTTCTAAATTTTAAATGAGTATTAATAAAAAAAGGCAATAAATTGGGTAAATTTGTGAGTTTTTGAAATTTAGAGGGGTAAATATGATGTTATGAATTTTAGAGGGGGAAGTACGAAATTTCATGGTTTTTGAGGGGCATACATGAAATTCCCCCTTAATTGGGTTCTATGGCTGATTTAAATTTAATGAGCTTCTAATATGAAGTTGTTTCCCAAAGCGACGTATATATGGACAAAAACCAAGTAACAAGCGAATACGGGAGACATTTTTAGGAAACCTTTATATTTTTCTGTACACATGAAAATCTTTCTTCTCCAACATACATATTTCTTGGATGTGTTTCCCATTTAGTTATAGTAAAACTTTCTTTTTATTACACTACATAGGTACAGTACGGGCAGCAAATGATGATGGGCCAACCTCAACCTCGACCTGTTTACTATATGCAGACTTACACACCCCCTGTAAGTCCACTAGTTTGATTTAGATTGCAAATTTTAACTTGTGTTGCTTATGATCATATTTCATTCAGCAAGTAATTAATCTGTATTATCATTTTCCTTTGTAAAACATCTTGAATAATAACATTTCTTTTATCTGTTTCAGCAGGAAATGCAATTTAGAGGGAGAAACTTTTAAGGATGAAATTATAGAATGCTCTGAACTTCTTCAGTAGCTGGTGGTGAGTCATCATTAACCTCTAAAGAGGTGCTAACCTGAAACGCTGATATTTCACACTCATATCTAGTTTGTTATGGCTCAGATGGTTTCTCTTAACATGGAAACTTATTTATATCCAATTTTGAGCTATAGTCAGACAATGGATTGATGAATTGATGTTTTATTGTGCTATTTTCTGTTTCCGTGTCTGTGTCTGTGTGCGTCTGTGTCTGTCTGTGTCTGTGTTGTAAATTACTAACATCAAACATGGAATTATGTCGTTGCTGCTAGAAGTGCTGCTCAATCAAAAGTCATAACATACTATTAACTTGCTGCCTTCTCATCTTTGGTAATAATTTGTAGCCCTTGCACTTAATATCTATAATTCTTTATGGTTTTTTTCCCCTTGCATATTCTTTCTTCCGGGCTATTTAATTTTGTCGTAGGCTCTTTATTATTAATATATGAACTTAATATTAACTGGGAAGTTCGTAAGCTTGACCTAGAACGGTTTCCAACAATCAAGTGGAACTCTCGAATATAAAATATTTCTTTACCCAAGTACCTGTGTTTTAAGCTTTAGAAAAGTTTCTTAGGGGGAGAGTAAGAAAATACAGTATTACAGTACGTACATCAATTTAAACGATTTTGAATCTCTTTGTCGTTATAGAAAATAAACTTGAAAGATTAAAATTTAAAATGTATTTGTTTCAATGTTATCAGAGCAGAATCGGATATCGGATATTGACTTGGTAAAAGTTTGAGTCAACAGTTTCTTGAATATAGCTGAAAATTGATGAAGGTGATGTAGGTGGTAAATTTTCTCTCTTTACTTTAGCTTTGTTAAATAGTAAAGTTTAATGAATGAGAAGTTTGAATGTAATTTTGACGAGGCGGAAGAGCAACAGCAAACAATGCATCGGTACATCTCAATCGTCTGCAATTGCCACTCGGAGAGGTGGTGGTGAACAACGCACAGGCGGCGACGCAGATTGGAAAAAAAAAAGTTGCACGCTCTGCTAAAGAAAGAAGTGAGAAAATTAAGGTGCTATCTGAAACTTATGAAATGGACGACCAAAAAAGAATTCAAATTTGTTTAATTAAGGCTAGACATCATGCACAAGCTTATGCATAAACTCAAAACCCCAATTGGTGTTTTCTTCTTTCAATTTATGACACTAAATGCTTAAGACTTGAACTAATATGCAATTTTTACAAAGCAAGTTAAACGAAGTCAGGAAACTAGACTTCACATACAGCTCAGACATTACTAAATACAGTAGACTTCTCATTCTTGGACAGCGTTTTTGTCCTTCAGAACCTCCTCTTCTTCCTACTTGGCTTTGACGTGCTTCCTGAATAAAATAAATTATCCCTTTCTTTCTAGAAATTAAGATTTTATGAAACTTTCGATCTTCTTTTATTAATAAAAAAGTCGGCTCAATCATTTTGCTGAGTATATATATTATGTATGGTACTTAAGTACTCTTTTGTTAACGTTAATCATCATTTTAGGGCCACTTAAAATACCCTACACCCATACTCAATTTTTCTATTGGTTCTGATTTCTAAAGACAGGCTCATGTTTTTTCTCATAAAACCATTGTTTTTATCGAGATTCGTGCAAAAATTAAACGGTTAGATTAAAAAAACGGGTTGGGACTCATAAGCCCAGCCCGCATTGGAAAGGGAAAAGAACCCCAAGCAAAATATTTTCGTGCTGCATGCCCATGTAAATTTAAATTTTAAACCAACTTAATAAACCCAAAACCCCAAACATGTTCATTTATGACACTAAACACTAGGCCTTGAACGGGTATACATTTGAATCAAAACTTCCGATCAAATCTGGACCATTCATTTCAGATCAAATCGTCTGCAGCAAATTGGAACTGGAACAGCTGGATATTGGATAATTTAGCTATATGTAAAACAACTTTTTATAATTTTGAACTATCAAATTTGAATGTGGTCCACATTTGTTATGATCATTTAATGCAGTTCATACCATTGGAGAAGAACTGAGAGCTTGCCTCAAGAGATGCATTAATTTTTCATATTCATTTTAATTCCATAGTGGCTCTACAAAATAAAGAAAAAAAAATGGAATATGAAAAGGACCTAATATAAAAACCTGGATATTACATTTTTCTAGTTTACATATAGATCGTTCATGTACTAGCCCAAAAAGATAAAATCATTAAAAATACTGCCCACATATGCTGGATTTGTAACAGTGATCCTTGTCCTGTGGCCTACAAAAAAAAGAAAAGGAAAAGAAACGGAAAGGGTTAAAGGTGAAAGAACAAGTAATGTTGGAGATGGAAAGAAGATAAAAAGGAAGAACAAAAATGATCAATGCAATACTTACAAATGTCATATAACTATAAATTCAGAAAAAGAGAAAACAAAAGTATACAAAGTGATGGAACTGAATTCTCTGCTCCCCAGGGGGTAGAAATTTCCTGCCCCAGAGTCACTGCATGTGGATCCAAAATGAAGCCCCAGTTTAAAAATGAACAGTGACCGGCTCTCTTTAACAGTGACCGGTCCCACGCGCAGTGACTGAGGATGCAGGAAATTTCTGCACTCAGGAGGCAGAGGATTGTCTTTAAATAAATTTACTTTACTTCTTTAGTTAGGAGCTTTTCCTTGAATCGACATGCAACAGAAAGAACTGATTTAGTGCACCATTTTTTTTAGCTTTGACAAAATTTAATAATAAACTACAGAAATGGTCCCTCAAGTGTCATCTCTTACAATATTGATCCCTAAATTTTTTATTTGCAAGTACTTTAGGTCAGTGTTCATGATTTTTGTTCTAAACATTAATTTTATAATTTTGGTATCTTCAGGTGAGTGGATGAAATAATTGCGTATTGTAGAATAAAAAAAAAATCCTCATTTCAAAATTTTTTATGTTCATTTCAAAAAATACCAAAAAATCCTGGCTTGGGTCTTGGTGTATTCCATCATATATATATCTAGAGTAACAATATAAAAATCATCATAACATCAGGGTACAAAATGAAAAGTTTGCAACTAAAACAGGAAATAAGCCATTTCTTAGACACCAATTAAAAATTACCAATTCAAACCGTAGAATCAGAACAAGAATTTTTTTAAAGAAAAAGGAGCATATAATATACCAGTGCATGATCACCACCAGGAGCAGGCAACGGTAAAATAGTAGCAGTGTCAGTAATACCAGTGGGAAGTGGCACAGCTGGATTGCTACTTATAAAAGGTACTGCACCTCCAGCTTCAGGAGATGGTGCTGCTGACGGTGTGGGCTCGCTTACCGGCCTTACCGGGTCGTACGAGTACCCTACCGGGCTCAAAGCATTATGACCGTCTGATGGAAGCTTTGGGAGATCTCCACCGCTTGTTGGAGCTGGTGCACCGCTCGGTGTGAATGTCTCAGGTGATGGGTCCGGGACAATCAGCCGGTCTGGCCTGAATTTCTGCTTTAAAAATCGCGCAAGTGTTAGTTATTTCTTGAATGTGGTTCAATCTAGTGTTCATGCGCATGCGTAATGCATTCTGGTTAAACAGAGGAAGGTTATGATTTATGTGATTAAATTTCCATGGACCAAAAACGAAGGCGCATTGTATCTGGCTGAGAGAGAGAGAGAGAGAGAGAGAGTATATACCAGGCAAAGAGATTGGCGTGGAAAGAAGAAGAAGAGGAGAAGCAGGGTTGGCGGTAGAAACGCCGAGAGTGCCGCCATTAGTCTTGTATTTTCTTTCTTTTGTTGTGAATGTAATGATGGCGCTTTGATTTCTCAAATCTGTGTTTTATGAGTAGAGAGAGAGAGAGAGCATAGTGGCCAGTGGGAAGTGGAGCAGAGCTTGTCGTTGACACAGAGAGCTAGAGGCTCTGTTTTCTCTGTAAAGAAAATAAAAGCTCTCTCTCCCTCTATGTAAGAACTGAGAAGGTATCAGTCGGAGACAAGAGGTATCTCAACTTTTGCGTGACCGAAGTGTCCTTAGCCTTTTCGGGGGTGATGTAAGGGGTCAGTATTATGTGTGCTTTGAGATTCGTGTAGAACGTATTTAAACGGTTGAGATTTTTCATAAAGTCACGCAAAGTTTGAGATATCTCAGAGGATACGAATTAGGGGTCAGAGGGCTTAAAACTGTAAGTTCCTCTCCTATATCCCAGATTTAGTTGGATTGATCTAAAAGGATCATAAGCATTAATTTCAGATCCAACGGTCGAGATATTAAGTAGTGATCCAATGAATTCTTTTGCATTGGAGAGAATCCACACTTGTTAGAGAAGGTTGAAAAAGTTTTGGGGGGAGAGAGAATCCGAAAAAGTTGCATCAGTACTTTGAGAATTTTTTTTTTTTGATCAGTACTTTGAGAATTCGTTTTATAAATAAGACATAAAGATAGATAGCTCCCAGAAGTTTAAATCTAAGTAGAAGCTAGCTACCTACTCTATACTGATGCACATCTTTTTATGTTCTACCAGTGAAACGCAGTAATTTATGTCCTGAAATGTTTTGGCATATGTTAGTTAGTTTCACATTCAAACTGATACTGATACATTTTGAGACTTTTTCTTTCACAAATTTTTGGTAAATCATGCATTCATGCTTAAATTTCAACATTTGAGGAAGTGTATTTTATGAACCTGAATTACCAAACTGTGGAAAGATCAGCATGTTTTGTTAAGGTTTTCTTAAGAGTCAGAGGCACAGCAAAGCACATGCAACAAAGGAGACTTTGGTAGCTTTTTGTCTCAATCATGGTCCTAAGATTACTTTCTAAAGGCGTTATTATCAAATACCAAGCAAATCCAATAACTTTTTCAAATAATTTACAGGTAGATTCAACTTTGGTCTTTGGAGAGCAACAGAAAAGAGGCGCTGCTTTTGATTACACAGACAAAGAGAAAATGGGGTCGTACCGCGGCGCGTGATACCGTTTTTGTTTGTATCTCCCTGCCTTGTTTCGGATATATCACGAATCCAGTCTCGTTTTGCATGCACAATATTTCGGATTTCGGGATGTAAATTTTGGATAGCAATCAGTGATTAATTATAGTTCAGTGAGTTGCTCCCCACTAAGCACAACATATCCCTTCCGTTCAAACCGTTGTAAGTTGTAACTAATATATCATCTCATTATCTCATTAAATTTCAAAAAAAAAAAAAAAAATGAGATCTACCTTTATTTTTTTTATTTTTTAATGACAAGAAAACAATGTTTCACATGTGTGAAAGGTAGGATGTGTTTCTTTATTCTTAATAATTTATCGGAAGGGATATGTTGATGCTTATAATCGTATTATCTAAAAATCGATACATCTAGTTAGTGGTTTGACACTACCCGCCTAGGGCAGCTCGTGCCCGGTATGTCCGTGCTTTATGTCCGGAGTGTCTGTGCCCGAGCCTGGGTATAGGACGGGTAAACGGGTACACGGGTAGGAGTATAAAATAGATAGGGCACGCCTTTTCGGAAAAAAATCCGACCATACCCGGACCGTTTTATCCGTACCCTATACCCGTGTGCTCGTGCCCGTGAATCCGTGTGTCCGTACCCGTGAACTCATGTGCTCGTGCCCGCACCCGTATATCCGTGTATCCTATACTCGTGTACCCGTATCTGTACTCGTTTTTTTTTTTTAATTTCAAAATTTTCAATATTTCCCTCCTCCCACTGGTTCAAACAAAACCGGGACCGGACCAGTCAAATCAAACCAGACCGGCCGGGCCCACCCGAGTCACTTCTGTTTTTTTTTTTTCAAATTTTATTTCCCCTCTAACATTTTCTTTAAATACACCATCTTCCTCTCCAGATTTTCACACTCTCTCAATCTCTCAATATCTCATTTTATTATTCACAATTTTTAGATTTATTATTTTCAAAAAATATAGTTGTAAATTTAATTAATTCTACAAATACGCAAACGGAATTACGAAGGTATCGAAATTACGAAGTTCGGTACCTCCCGCAAGATTTATCCGCGAAATTTAAAAGGTTACATTTATTTCATGTTAGATTAATTTATTTTTGTAGAGTAAATTTAGTTTAAGTTATATTTATTGAATATTAAGTAATTAGATTTGTTAGATTTGTTAAATTTATTAAGTAATTAGATTTGTTAGATTTATTTTATGTTAGATATGTTAAATTTGTTAAGTAATTAGATTTATTTTGAATAGTTAGATTTTATTTTTGAAATGTTGAATTTATTTTTAATAGGTTAAATAAATAGGTTAGAATTATTTTTGTGAATATGTGAAGTAATTAGATTTGTTTTGAATATGTTAGATTTTATTTTTGAAATTCGGATTTATTTTTAATAGGTTAAAAAAATGTGTTAGAATTAATTTTGTGAATATGTGAAGTAATTATATTTGTTTTGAATATGTTAGATTTTATTTTTGAAATTCGGATTTATTTTTAATAGGTTAAAAAAATGTGTTAGAATTATTTTTGTGAATATGTGAAGTAATTATATTTGTTTTGAATAGGTTAGATTTATTTTTCAAAATGTTGAATTTATTTTTAATAGGTTAAAAAATTTTGTTAGATTTTTTTTTTGAATATGTGAAGTAATTAGATTTGTTTTGAATAGGTTAGATTTTATTTTTGAAATTCGGATTTATTTTTAATAGGTTAAAAAAATGTGTTAGATTATTTTTGTGAATATGTGAAGTAATTATATTTATTTTGAATATGTTAGATTTATATTTCAAAACGATGGATTTATTTTTAATAGGTTAAATAAATAGGTTAGAATTATTTTTTTGAATATGTGAAGTAATTAGATTTGTTCTGAATAGGTTAGATTTTATTTTTGAAATGTTAGATTTATTTTTAATAGGTTAAATAAATAGGTTAGAATTATTTTTTTGAATATGTGAAGTAATTAGATTTGTTTTGAATAGGTTAGATTTTATTTTTGAAATTCGAATTTATTTTTAATAGGTTGAATTAGAATTATTTTTGTGAATATGTGAAGTAATTATATTTGTTTTGAATATGTTAGATTTTATTTTTGAAATTCGGATTAATTTTTAATAGGTTAAAAAAATGTGTTAGAATTATTTTTGTGAATATGTGAAGTAATTATATTTGTTTTGAATAGGAGATTTATTTTTCAAAATGTTGAATTTATATTTAATAGGTTAAAAAATTTTGTTAGAATTATTTTTGTGAATATGTGAAGTAATTATATTTGTTTTGAATATGTTAGATTTTATTTTTGAAATTCGGATTAATTTTTAATAGGTTAAAAAAATGTGTTAGAATTAATTTTGTGAATATGTGAAGTAATTATATTTGTTTTGAATAGGTTAGATTTATTTTTCAAAATGTTGAATTTATTTTTAATAGGTTAAAATTTTTTGTTAGATTTTAAAAAAAAAATGTGAAGTAATTAGATTTGTTTTGAATAGGTTAGATTTTATTTTTGAAATTCGAATTTATTTTTAATAGGTTAAAAAAATGTGTGACAATTATTTTTTTGAATATGTGAAGTAATTATATTTGTTTTGAATAGGTTAGATTTTATTTTTGAAATTCGAATTTATTTTTAATAGGTTAAAAAAATGTGTTTGAATTATTTTTGTGAATATGTGAAGTAATTATATTTGTTTTGAATAGGTTAGATTTTATTTTTGAAATTCGGATTTATTTTTAATAGGTTAAAAAAATGTGTTAGATTATTTTTGTGAATATGTGAAGTAATTATATTTATTTTGAATATGTTAGATTTATATTTCAAAACGATGGATTTATTTTTAATAGGTTAAATAAATAGGTTAGAATTATTTTTTTGAATATGTGAAGTAATTAGATTTGTTCTGAATAGGTTAGATTTTATTTTTGAAATGTTAGATTTATTTTTAATAGGTTAAATAAATAGGTTAGAATTATTTTTTTGAATATGTGAAGTAATTAGATTTGTTTTGAATAGGTTAGATTTTATTTTTGAAATTCGAATTTATTTTTAATAGGTTGAATTAGAATTATTTTTGTGAATATGTGAAGTAATTATATTTGTTTTGAATATGTTAGATTTTATTTTTGAAATTCGGATTAATTTTTAATAGGTTAAAAAAATGTGTTAGAATTATTTTTGTGAATATGTGAAGTAATTATATTTGTTTTGAATAGGAGATTTATTTTTCAAAATGTTGAATTTATATTTAATAGGTTAAAAAATTTTGTTAGAATTATTTTTGTGAATATGTGAAGTAATTATATTTGTTTTGAATATGTTAGATTTTATTTTTGAAATTCGGATTAATTTTTAATAGGTTAAAAAAATGTGTTAGAATTAATTTTGTGAATATGTGAAGTAATTATATTTGTTTTGAATATGTTAGATTTATTTTTCAAAATGTTGAATTTATTTTTAATAGGTTAAATTTTTTTGTTAGATTTTAAAAAAAAAAAATGTGAAGTAATTAGATTTGTTTTGAATAGGTTAGATTTATTTTTGAAATTCGAATTTATTTTTAATAGGTTAAAAAAATGTGTGAGAATTATTTTTTTGAATATGTGAAGTAATTATATTTGTTTTGAATATGTTTGATTTTATTTTTGAAATTCGAATTTATTTTTAATAGGTTAAAAAAATGTGTTTGAATTATTTTTGTGAATATGTGAAGTAATTATATTTGTTTTGAATAGGTTAGATTTATTTTTCAAAATGTTGAATTTATTTTTAATAGGTTATAAAATTTTGTTAGATTTTTTTTTTTTGAATATGTGAAGTAATTAGATTTGTTTTGAATAGGTTAGATTTTATTTTTTAAATTCAGATTTATTTTTAATAGGTTAAAAAAATGTGTTAGATTATTTTTGTAAATATATGAAGTAATTATATTTGTTTTGAATAGGTTAGATTTATTTTTCAAAATGTTGGATTTATTTTTAATAGGTTAAATAAATAGGTTAGAATTATTTGTTTGAATATGTGAAGTAATTAGATTTGTTTTGAATAGGTTAGATTTTATTTTTGAAATTCAGATTTATTTTTAATTGGTTAAAAAAATGTGTTAGAATTATTTTTGTGAATATGTCAAGTAATTATATTTGTTTTGAATATGTTAGATTTTATTTTTGAATATGTGAAGTAATTATATTTGTTTTAAATTCTGTTTTTTAATTTATATTAGACTTGTGTGCTTGAAAGATTGGATTGCTGCTGAAGAGCGCATGCAACATGTGCCTCAACAACCATCATCATCTGAAGCCGACACTGAAGAAAGCGGTACCGAGGCTCGGCACGGGGTTAATTCAGATTCAGACGGTGCCAAAGAGAGCGAACAATGGTATATGAATCCAAACTACTAGATAGGTAGTGTCGGTATAAATTTCTAATCTCTTTTAATATTTATAGTTATTTTTTAAATTATAAATTTCTAAACATTTCAATTATTTTTTAAATTATTAATTTTAAATAAGAATTACTAAAAAAAAAAAGTTAGAACTCCGCTTATGTTATTTTACATAGTCGGTCCCAAGTCCGGAATAAAGGAGGAGGGTAACTTTTATTTTTTAATCTATTGCTTTAAAATAATTTATAATTATTTTAAAAGTAATTGATTTAAGAAAAATTTTATTTTTATTTTATTGTTTTAAATTTTCTGATTTAATTATATTTTTTATTTATATTTTATTCAACCTATTAAAAATAAATGAACGTTTAGGAAATATATTATCAATTTAAAATGAACGTTGAGAAAATATATTATCAATTTAAAATGTAAACTAAAAATTTCTAGATATAAATAAATTATGAAACTATATAATTAGAATGAGAATTTGAAAATAAAATAAAATGACTCGTGTAAAGAAATAAATAAATACATTTGTACTTAGTCGAATAAATATACAAATTTTTGCATGAATAATTTATATATATAAATTGCAAATTTTATTTATTTATATACACTATTTGACATTGAACTATTCTGATTTTAAAAGTCGAATTATAAACACGTAATAATATTCGTACAACACCGTAAAAAAATAGAAAAAAAAACCCCGACCTGCTCCTACCCGGACCGCCCTACCCCTCAAGGGTACAACGGACACAGATATAAGATGGGCAGGACACGGTTTTAAAAAAAAAATCATGATGCCAACCCGTGGTACCTGTCTAACTGTGATACCCATGCCTGATCCCTACCCGTACTCATGCCCGGGTATGCTCAGCCCGCTCTGCCCCTACCCGAGAGCAAATCACTGCATCAGTAAAATAACTATTAATAATAAAAAGCAAAATTGTAGGTATGCTTTTTATTATACAGATAGTTTATATTATAAATATGTTGTAATTTAAAAATCGTTTGGTCGTTAATTGAATGTCTACAATATTCAATAGATTATCAGTATGTTTTCAAATTGCACCAAGCTTGATGCACAACCTGAATAAACTATTAAAAAAAATCTATAAATTTAATTAACTTTTGATAGTTCTATAATTTATTGTTGTGGCTATCAAACACAAATGTGTTTGTTGTCGGCAGTGGCGTAGCTAGAATTTGAGTCAGGGGTGGGCAGAATAATTCAACAATAGATACAAAATTTTGAACAAATTCAACGATTTATACAATGATCTGATAAGTCCAACAATTCACCAAGAAATATGAAAATTTCAAAAAAATTCAACAATTCAAGAATTCATCTATTGACCTAATAACTTCAACAATCCAACAATAAGTACGAAATTTTCTAGTCAATGACATTGAAGCGAGCAATCCTCTACGATTCTTCATCTTCTGAAATCTTTGCATAATTTTCTCATTATTCACATGGGCAAACACATCCTTTTCAATATAAATAATCAAATAATCATTCATCCATTAATCTCCCATTTTATTCCTTAAGCGACTTTTTACCACATTCATTGTCGAAAATACCCTCATGTGATTCTTGTGAAGGTGAATAAATTGGAGATTTAGATGTCCTCTTATAGTACTTGTCCATCTTTGATACTCTAATAGACAGAAATTTAGGGTTCAGCTCAATTTTACAAAATCAACCTAAAGCGGGTATAAACAGAAATTTAGGGTATAAATTATGCAATTTGAGTAGAATAAAACAGAAATTTGGGTATAAACAGAAATTTCTAAAATTTGGGTATAAACAGAAATTTCTACTCAATATGGGGATAAACAGAAATTTCTACTCAATTTTATCCAATTTGAGTAGAATGAAAACATATTTGTATTCAATTTTATCCAACTCGGTAGTCGCTACTGATTTTATCAATTTATAAATAAAAATTAAATAGAGTTAGGGTTCAAACCGTCAATCTATCGCTAGAGCAGGGTCTGCCTCCGTGAATCAGCGAGCAGGGTTGAATCGCCTCTACTTTGCTCTGAATCTCCTCCGTGCTTCGCTTTGAATTGCCTCCATAAACCCTTTGCTTTGAATCGCCACTGCAGCTCTGCTTCTTTCTTTTGAATCAGCGAAGGGTTGAACGGGTCACGCCTCTGCTTCTTTTTATTGACAGGGACCCTAAAAATCTCATCTCTGCTTCTTTCTTTGAACGAGCCACGCTAAGGAATTAATTGGGCTTCTTGCACATGATTGCAATTTTCTATTCCTAAATTAGAGGTAGGAATTATTTGGCCACGCCAAGGGTTGTGGGCTACAGAGGTCAGAGGGAGGCAACAAATAAATTAGAGGTAGGCAGAGGCTAAAAATACTATACCCGATCCAAAAAAAAATCAATTTTCAGGGGTAGGCAACTGCCCACCCATGAAAACAGCTGGCTCCTCCTCTGGTTGTTGGTATAGTTTATGGAGTAAGGTTATAGTACCATGCATAATGCATGTTAGTCCGCATTAAGGTTCTAAATAGTGATTATTATGTTATTATTTTTAAGGTCCGATAAAACTATAGTTACGCTATAGTTAGTTATTATGACGTCCAATAAAAGAAACGGTTGATAGACTTATAATCTTTGAAGTCTGAAAAAGTTAGAACACAACTATTGTGTAGCTACAGTTAGCTATTTAAAACACAGGCCTATACTATGAATCAATATGTTCATTTATAAAATTTAAATAGTATCTAAACCATTCAACATAATCTCCATATAAAAATTAACATTTACATAATCAAGCATCAGAATCAGATTTACAAGTACTTTATGCATTCTGTATAAGCGCTTGACTCTTAATTTGGGAGTATCCGTTTGAGCTCAATTTGACTTGGTCAAACTTAAACCGAACGAGAAGAGAGAAGACAGAAGAGCGCGTGCTTCTACTTGGGCCTCAACAAGAAGTATATATGAGTTTGATCAGTATGAGATCAGTGTTATTTAGTTTATATAACACCAACTCTAAAACCTATCGAATCGACTTCGAATGACTAATTCAAACCAATTTATATTATGTGTGATGCGTTTACATATACAATTTTTATATTTTCAAGTTATTTTAGTATCAAATTAAGCGATAAAAATATTGAAAAATTAATGTATTAAAATTAACTTAAAAACTCACATATTTGACCGCTTGATCTAATACTAAATAAATTCGAAAAGTTATAAATTTTGCATGTAAACGCACAACTAATGAAGTAGATCGGTTTGAACGGTTTGAATTTACCGTTTGAAGTCGATTTGATAGGTTTTAGAGTTTGTGTTATATAGATTGAAATGACACTGATATTATACTAACCAAACTCAGTATATATGCCTTACCGCCTTCAAGGCACTGGACCTCAAAATGTCCGGTTTAATGATAATGGAGAAGGGCCAGTGCTAAATGTGGTCCACTAGAGGTTGGATAAAATCCGGCCAGGCTCAACCTGGACCGATTCGCTCGTGCCCACTGTTCAGGGTATCCGTATCCGTGCCCGGGTATAGACAGGTAAACGGATACACGGGTTCGGGTATGAAACGGACCGATTACGTTTTTTTGAAAAAAACCCAATCTAACTCGAGTCCGTGTCAACCCATGCCCGCCCGTTGTACCCTACCCGTTGTACCTGTATGCCCTATCTGTTTTTTTTTTATTTCAAATTTCAAATATTTTTATTTATATTTTATTATTTTAAAGCAATTAATTTAAGATATTTTTTATTTGAAAAAATTAGTTTCATGTCACTCTCAAATGGTGAATTTAAAAAATATCATTTCAAAATTTTATTTTTGCTAAATGCCACTCCAAATTACATTTAGTAAGAAAATTACCACAAATACCATATTAATATATATTTGTAATAAAAAATAAACATAACATGTTAAATATTTTTGTATATTTCAAAAATACCCTCAGTCCCTACCACACACCCGAACTGAGGCTTAGCCAGCCTCTGATGGTGCGATCGAGTCAATCAGGTGCGATCGAGTCAATCAGGTATGATGCGTGCGGATCTGGTTTCGATTGAAGATAAACGGTGGGTTTGACGTGGCAGGAAGAATAGAGAAGTACATGTGTTTTCTTCTCTTTCCTGCGCTGTGCTAAAGAGGCAACTCTTCTTCATCTGATCTCTAGGTGCGTCCTACACTTCGTGACCTCTTACTCTGAAAGCTTCATTCGAAGGATAACCCCAGCTCTCCATCGAACATGCTACAAAAGACCATTCAGGTACTCTTATTTCATCACTGTTGTCCTCCTTTACAGCTAAAATATGATTATATTATACCATAAAAAGAAAGAATTTTAGCAAAGTCACATCTGAAATTGTCAATTTCATAATTAGTTTTCTAATTGTTCTTGTCAATATATCTACGTTTCAATTAGGGACAAGACTAACACAATTAAGCATGTGGGAGTTGCGGAGAGACACAAAATGAGTAATGAAATTACAAGAGGACGAATTCATCTGACTATCGATTTTATTGAGAAATTCTGAAATGATTGGAAGAGATGAAGTAATAAACTTGAAAAAAATATCACCAACGGAGCAAAGCAGCGACCAGGAGGAGTGGGAAGCGTTGATCTGTTGAGGCTGGAAGGTAGTAAGCGAATGAGGAGAAAGGGAGGGGAAGAACTGAGTGCGAAAGAGATGAGCAGCAAGAGGAGATTGGGAGAAATGGAGCCGATATCTCCAAGGAACGAAAACCTCAACATCCTCTAAGTGACTGAGGGTATTTTTGAAATTATTGTTACAAATGTATATTATGGTATTTGTGGCAATTTTTATAAATATAATTTGGAGTGGTATTTAAAAAAAAAAATTTTAAGGTGGTATTTTTTTAAATTCATCATTTTGAAATAATATGGAACTAATTTTCTCTTTTTATTTATATTTTATTTAACCTATTAAAAATAAATAAACGTTTAAAAAATACATTATCAATTTAAAATGTAAACTAAAAATTTTGAGGTATAAATAAATTATGAAATTATATAATTAGAATGAGAATTTAAAAATAAAATAAAATGACTCGTGTAAAGAAATAAAAAAATAGATTTGTACTTAGTCGAATAAATATATAAATTTTCGCACGAATAATTTTTATATATAAGCTACAAATTTTATTTATTTAGGAATTATAAAGATTTGACTTCATAATTTTATGTATATATATATATATACACACTATTTGATATTGAACTATTCAGATTTTAAAAGTCGAATTATAAACACGTAATAATATTCGTACGACACTGTAAAAAAAAAACAGAAGAAAAAAACAAAAAAAAAACCGGACCGGACCGTTCAGCCCCCGTACCTATGAACCCGAGACGAGTACGGGTATGAAACAGATAAGGTAGAGTTTTTGAAAAAAAAACCTGTATACCCATGCCCATTCTACCTGAGTACCCGTACCCGTTCTACCCGTTATCTGCCACGAATTTATCCGAATCCAACCCGAGGTACCCGTTAGCCAATCACTAGGTCCACACAAGCAGGATACACGTGAGTGGAGCATTGTTACTTGTTTTTCATCAGATGGGGACCACCAGCGTTGTTAATGAATACTACCTCACAGTTGGAGATGGACAGGAGGCCTCTATAACACGATAAATGACAACTGAATGAGAGAGTAATTGAGGAGGAAACAAATCTGCTGTGATTCTTGAGAATCACAGACTTTGTTTTTTTAAATCTATCCATTTATTTATTTTAAAATTTGTGCATAAAAAATAATAGATTTTGAGATTTGTGCATTTAAATAATAAAGGGATTGATTTGAAAAGGCAGGAACTGCAATTCTTTTGACAATCACAGCAGATTTTATATTTGGATGGAGTGAGAATATGTTAGTTTTAGAATTAATCGGAATAACTTGTTTTATATTTAGTTGGATTAAAATAGTTAGAACAGAGAATCTAAATCTTTTGTCTTCATTAAAATTAGTTATTTTTATAAAAAAGTAAGATAATAAGACATTGCACACTTAGAATCAAAATTTGCTATCAATGCAGGGCACATTTTACACATTCGTCCTTCTATTAATGCAAATTTTGAATATTAAATGGGCATCAATTTTCTGCCATTACAAGCATTTGTAAACCTCAATTAAGAATCCTTCATCAAGTGAATTAACGAAGAAAATTGTTAATCTTGATCAGGAATTTTTGAAATGAACATCTATTTTTTAGAACAATTTTGGAATTCATTGCAATATGAATTTTTAAACAATCGAATGTAACAAAATTTGCATGGTACACATTTTCACGTTACAGAAAACAAAATCTCAACTAGAGGCCGAGTAGGACATCAAAGTGGATTGCTTACTTAACGTTATTAATAATGAATTAAGATAATACTAAATACGAGTCTATATTTATTTTTTATTTCATTTAAATTAGAAAAATATCAAACTGTTTGCTTTTATACCTGTGGTCAAGGTCAAATATTATGAATAGTTCTTGTATTTCAACATATGCAAACTAGATAGTCGTATCAAGCTTAGTCAAGAAGGAATATTTTTTCTTTAGTGTAGAAGATTTAAATTCGAAACCGACTAGATAATTTGTGCCTAAATATTAAAAATGGAAGATTTGAATCATTTTGATAACTTGAGAAAACAAACAAAAAAAGGTACAAACTTCTTTGTACGTAGAGATAGCAAAAAAGCCCAACTAGCCCGGAGGCTCGTTAATATCCGCTCGACCTGCCCTTTACCCGATCGGCCCGGTGCTGTGATGGGCCATACTAGGCTTGGGCTTAACTCTAAGCCCACGGGCAGCCCGTTGGGCTTATATTTTAATACAATGAAATTGGATTTAGGGTTTTTCTTCTAGCCGCTGAGGCGCTCCTCTCTATTCTCCCGCTCTCTGTCCCTCTCCTCTCATCTCTATTCTCCCGCTGAGCTGCTCCTCTCTCCTTCTCTCTGGATTCACTCCGCCACCACATCGCCGCTGCGACGCCTCCTCCACCACAGATCTGATCTGTCTCATTCACTCCATCTCTTTCTCTATTACTCTCTTTGTCTCTCTCAATTCATTCTCCGGTTCTCCTTCTCTTTCAGCCACCAGTCCTCCGCCAGGACTGCCACGGTGCCACTAGTCATCTGCCACGACGCCACCAGTCACACTCTCAAAATTGATCTCATCGTTCTTCTATCAAGTTAGAGGAGAACGTAAGTTTGAACTTTTAGTTGGTTTAGGTTTTTCATCCTTTTTTTCTAAGTATATCAGTAGGAGTAAAATTGATTTTATTTTTTGTAACTTTTGAATTTGTGAATTTATATGTCAAAATTGGGGAATAATTGGATATATATAGAATGGAAATTTGAGGCTAGCCATCTACTTTATCATGACAAGCACAATGTTATTTGATTGAAATTGGATATATATCTTGGTGATATATGTGAGATACACAAAGAAAATATGTTTTATTTACTTCTGATTTCTTTGTAACTTTTCTGGATTGTCACAGACCATTAGTTCTTTTATTTCAGATGATTTTTGCTGTGTTGCCGGAAAATATACACTTCATTTCTACTCTATCTGCGCTGCTCTTTTATCAGCAGAGGTAAATATTGAAAAGAGCTTACACATTTTTTGTTATCTACCTATTTTCTTGAAGCCTTTGTAAAATTAAGTGTTGTGTAATGCCTCACTTGATTCGGGTATATTAAATGCAAATCTCTTGGAGACAGTAGACTTGGGGGCCTATTATCTGGTATAAGAAATAATAAAAAAAAGGGAGGATGCACTGGTTCAAATAGGCCATTAATACATTTTATATGTGCAGGTACTAGGTCGGAGCAAGAAAAGTTTTAGGCGAAGAGTGGTTGTTGCTTAAGTGCTAAATACTATTTGGGTAAGTATAGATTTCAATTTTTTGATTTTAATTTTGTTGATGAAGTGAGTATATCAATTGAATTGTGCTATTATTTGTACCAACATCCTTGTAAAGAGACTATAAGTAAAATTTTTATAGATGAAATTGTGCTGAATTTTTTTTAAGTGATGAATTGTGCTGAATTTTATAGATGAAAATGTGCTGAATGAATGCAATTTGGTCTGATACTACACTCTTCTTATTGTAGGCAAAATGGCAACCCCTATAGATATTACCATGGCAACTCCGCAAGAACCGTTTAATCAAGAGGAAGCAACCTCTACTCCTTGAGAGGGCTCTGCTCCAACACCACTAGTAAGTGATGCTGCAAATGCAACTCCGGCAACAAGTGCGGCAGCAGCATCAGGTGCTGCTGCAACCGCAACACCGTCATCAAGTACCCCTAATCAGCCGGATGTTATTGATACATCCAAACTGAAATCTGAAGTGTGGGAGCATATGACAAAGAAGATAATTGGTGACAAGATGAGGGCGGTATGCAAATAATGTAATAACAATTATGCAGCAAGCGCCAGCAGTGGTACACGACATCTCAGATCCTATATAGAGTCTTGTTTAAAGAAAAGACAACAAAAATTCCCTCAAGCTTTCCAAAAATTGTTAGTCACTAAAAAATTAGAAGGGAAAACTATATTATCAAATTATGAATTTGATCAAGGGGTTTGTAGGAAAGATCTTGTGCAGATGGTAATGTTGCACGAGCATCCTCTCTCGCCTGTTGACCAAATGGGATTCAAGATTTTTTGCAATAGCAACTATTGTTCAAAATTTCAACTCGTAACACAGTGAGAAGTGATGTTCTTAAACTTTATAAGGATCAAACGAAGAGAGTCATGTGGCAATTAAAGAATAATAAAGGGAGAGTGGCAATTACAACCGACATGTGGACAGCAGACAACCAAAAGAAGTCCTATATGGCGGTTATTGCACATTTTGTGGATGATTCATGGCATTTACAGCAGCGACTATTAAGGTATGGAAACTTGTTATTTACTTATGTGCTGAAATTAAGTGTTAATTGTGCTGAAATTAAGTATTAATTGTAGGTTCCAATACGTACCTTCTCCCCACACTATAGATGTACTCATGGAGCACTTAATGAATGTTCTTTTAGATTGAAATTTAGATAATAGGTTGTCAACTATAACGGTTGACAATTGTAGTACTAATGATGGAGTAGTTGAGGATTTGGTTAATAAATTAGAAAGTGAACAACTCTTACTAGGTGGGTCTTTTTGGCATATGCGTTGTTGCGCACATATTTTGAACCTAATCGTAAATGATGGGTTAGATGTAATTGGTCCAAGTTTAGAAAAATTTGTGCTAGTTGTGTATATTGGTCCTCTACTCCTAAAAAAATAGAAAAATTTGAAGAGACGGCACGTCAATGTAAAATTAGCTGTACTAAAAAGTTATGCTATGATGTTAAAACACGATGGAATTCAACCTATAATATGTTAGAAATAACCCTAACATATAAGGATATTTTCCATCGTTTGAAAATACGTGATAAGCAATACAAAATCGTGCCGTCGAACGAAGATTGGGAGAATGCTAGGATTATAAGTGCAAAATTAAAGATTTTTTACACTACAACATAATTATTTTCCGGAACAAAATACACAATAGCCAACTTTTATTTTTCAAACATTTGTGAAATAAGATTGGCTTTGCGAAATTGGATGTTAGATTCTAACCTAACCATTGCGATTATGGCATCAAGAATGAATGAAAAATATGAAAAATATTGGAGTAACATACATAGTATCATGGGGGTTGCCACACTTTTGGATCCAAGGTCTAAGACAGTTCTCATAACTTATTACTATAAGAAGATTTATGGTAATAATTATGAGAGCAAAGTTGAAAAAGTTCTTGATTCGTGTCGTCGATTGTTTCGGGAGTATCAAAGAAGAGATTCAAATCAACAAGTTGAGGAACCAATCGTAAGGGTAAAGAAACCAAAAATTGGTTTTCCAAATGATTACAACATGTTTACCGAAACTATGAAGAAGGATTACAACATGACTACGGAGTTGGAACTTTACTTAGAAGAAGGCTTGGTTCCAATTGACGACGACGACTTTGAAGTGCTTGAATGGTGGAAGTCTAATGGATCCAAATTTCAAACTTTGCGAAACATTGCTCGAGACATATATGCAATACCCATTTCAATAGTTCCATCCGAATAAGCTTTTAGCATGAATGGGCGAATAATTAGTCCACAAAGAAATAGACTTCATCCTCAACTTTTTGAAGGTCTATCATGTGCACAAAATTGGTTAAGGGCTGATTTCGAAGGTATAATATCATATAATCTCATTTTTGTAGTATTTTAATAAAATATGCTCATATTTTCATTTAACTATGAGTTGTCTTTTTTTTTTTTCAGATTTGAGAGAGGGTAATCCATTTAAGACATATTGTGATGATTTAGATGGAGATGTAGATGGAGATGTAGATGTTGAGGTAACTCTTCTTCTTATTTTTTATTAATTGGATGTTATTGAAAAATTAGGTAAGAGGCAGCTACTGTATAGAGGTAGCTGCTGATTGTAATTTTGTATATATATAGGGCAGCTGCTGTTAAGGTATCAAAAAAAATACAAAAGTGTGAACTTTGAATGGACTAGAGATATAATGTTGCTGTCAATATAAAGTTGTGAATATAAAGTTGCTGCCTATATTTTTTATTCCTGTGTTTTGCTACCTATATTTTTTAGAATCCTTAACAGCTGCCTATTTTTTTCTATTCTGTTCCATAGATCTGTGTCAGCTGTTAAGGATTCTTTTCCATAGATTATAAATAATAGCTTATACAAAATAGAAAAAAATAATTTATATTAAACTTCATGTATGAATTAATTATTGCAGATGAGAGCAATAGAAGAAGATGAAGAGTAGTGGTTCAATGTTTTGTTATTACCAATGATGTTGAGGTAACTTTTTTTTTTTATGAACTACTAAAAATATACATTTCTAATAATTTGTAAAACTGTAAAGTAATTAGCATTTTGTACTATATCATGATATTGGTACTTCTTGTTGCATTATATGACAAAACAGGTTGGATTGTTGGAGCAAGAGAAGAATGAGATGAAGAGCGATTGTTATTTGTGTAATTGTGTTAAATTTTTATTTTATCTTATTGTTAAATTATACTTTGTTGAATTATGGAAAACTATGTTGTTTGTTATGTTAAATTACATGTCGTTGTTGTTTTGCTATTAAGTTAGACTTATTTGTGTAATTGTGCTAGTTTTTCTCTTTTTATTTTGACTTGTTACTTGTTAGCATCATTTTTTTGTATAATTGTTTCTGCCTTAGTTGTCTTTAATTTTCTCGTCGTAAAAATTATCTTTACAGTTATACTTGTATTTGGAATTAATGCATAGTGCAACTAGCTATAGTTTTTGGAAAAGAAAATAAAAAGTTGGAGAAATTCGACCTCAAAAAATGAATTGGGCATGGCTGGGCCGGGAAGGATAAGGCAGCCCATGGGCACAGGCAGGCAGGCACGGGCAGGTCTGGGCCTGGAGGAAAAGCCCATGGACAGACCAGGCCTAGATTTTCAAGCCCGTCAGACTGGGCCAGGCAGGTGAGTCATTGATTTTTTACGGGCATGCCAGATCTGAGCTTGGCAAAAAATACCTGTGGGCTAGGCCCATTGCCATCCCTATTTGTACGATATACTTTAATTACATCTTTTAGAAAAAATGATATGACGTCATTGAAAAAGAAAACACATTTTTTTTTTAACTATTATATAAAAATTCATATACTAAAATATATTCCAATACATCTAATGTCTCTGAGTTACAAAACAGTTTTCTTAAAACACATAACGACATGATATCCATGCTAGATATATTAAAGGTTTAGCAAGTTAGGGTCATATTGCTAAAGTTCATGTAATTATTGTCAGTTTATAATAATAACTCATAATTAATCTCATACAATGGCAAATTTGGTTTTGCCTGATTTAACTAAAACCTAACCTTTTGCGCTATGCATAACCAATAACTCAGTATCATGATCAAAGAAAAGTATCATGTAAGTGAATGTTGCTAATTTAATCCGTCAAGACTTTTTATTTGCAAAATGTCTTGAAACTTATTTTTTGAACCAATTCTTTAAAAACAGGCCGAAAGAACATTGGACACAGTCAGACAGGAACTTATTAATTGCTTCTGAAGTTCTGATCAACACCAGTCAAATTTGCCTTTTATTCTGTACCTCGTTAAGTGGAGTTTTAAATCCTTTTTAGTCTGGACGCATACATCATTAATTCAAAAGCGTTTAGTTAACTGGAATTATTGGAGAGAGTTGGGACAATAACAAAATCGAATAAACTCCTTTATGCACATTAAATGAAAATTGACAGGTTAGATCTTCATCTTTTTTTATGCAAAATTAAAAATAATAATAAAAAAATGAAGGTTTATTATTGTCATAAAATCTGATTGAGGTTGATTTGAAATGCTGGCATCGTGATCACCAATTGAGGTCAATTTTACCTTCGTAACTGAGGTTAATATTATTTCAACAACTAATGCATTTTGTACTTGAAATTACTGGGAGCATATTACTTCAACAAATGTGCGTCATCTATATATCTAGATTTCTTAATTAGTCTAGTCTACGTACTTAATTAGTTCAAATCGGTCGAATTAGGTTAAAAAATATATTCAAATTTTGTTAGTTGAGGCATAATTTAACTTATTATATATGGGCTAAACAAATTTAAGATGAAGTATTGAAGGCAGCATCTGCATAATAGTTTTTTTCCAAAACATATTTAATCAAATGATCATCCGCGTCCGCAGAAAGACGGCCCATCTCACTTGATCATCCGCGTCGAGTTAAAATCAAAATATTGCCTTTCTCATGGGCCTAACCATAGCCCGTATACCAGAAAATAAGGGACCTATATCATATCAGTATCCTACCCGGACCGGAAACCTCAGAATCGGATTAGATGAAATGATCATGTATTGCGGTTTGGTTTCTATGTTTTGGTTGACGCTACCCGCTCCGCCCTAAAAATATCACTGGTACTAGTTGGTACCCTGTGACTTCTCGTGTTGTTTACGATTTAGTAAGCAAAAGTGAAATCTAATATGTTGTTAGCATTACAACTATTTCTCTTGTGTTGTTTATGATTTAGTAAGCAAAAGTAAACACGTGTTGTGTCATACCGTGCTGTATCGTGACTAGTTATATTGTGATTCGGGTCACTTGTTGTGTGGTGTCGTAATTAAGTTAATTTTTTACGAGTCGTGTCGTGACTAAATTATAAAAAATAGTCATGACACGTTAGTCACACCATGACAATACGTGTCATGTCCAAATATGGACCGGTTAGGTTTGGTCAATTTTAAATATATATATATATATATATTTTTTAATTTGAGTTAGTTATTCAAAATTCAAAATTCAATATTCAATCAAGATCTGACGGTCCGCGGTCGTAATCATACATGACTTGCGTGATCACTCGTGCTGTGCTAATTTTTTAAAGGATAGTCACGTCATGCAAATGGTAATGACATAGTACACGTGAGTCATGATAGTGACTGGCACACATGTCGTGTTACGCAAGGGATTTTATTTTTAATGTGATTTTGCTAATTAATAGTGGTGAATTAGCGTTTGTGTTTTCTAACGAGACAGGCGATAGAAGATTTTCTATATATAATTTTGATATTTCTGAGCAATTTGATTTGAATTCAATCGCGTGAGAAAAATAATCTATTTCTTTTGAGATAAAGAAGTTGATTAACTTATTTTGCTTAACGGAGAGAGCTTGACGTCTGTTAGCATGGCTTTACTCATTATAAGCTGATATGATCGTGCGGCCTCAGAACGCTACGCTTTGGACGGAAGTCCGGTCCAAATGCATCTTTGTTCTTTTCATATTATCTCTAAGTCCCGTATCTACGGGTGAAAACGGATCGAATACGGATCGGATAGTGATAAAACAATATTCGTATTCGTTTTTATTTTTTGGATACGAATATACAGATATTAATCGGATATGAATACGGATCGAATATTTATCGGATACAAATACGGATTCGAATTTGGTCAGATAATATCCGACCCGTTTTCACCCCTACCCGTATCTCTTTCATCGCGTTCTCTGTGTTTAGAGTTTTATACCTTTTCTTGTGTCTCCGCCTCTTTTTTATCTCTCTCTTACTGAGCTTCAGAACCCATGGCGGAGGATCTAGTGAAGGAGATGGATGAGGAGAAGACATTTGCGGAGCTCGGGGTATGCGTAGAGCTGGTAGAGGCATGTGAGGGCTTGAACTGGAATAATCCTTCCAAAATCTAAGTTGAGGCAATCCCTTATGCGGTCGAAGGTAAACACTTTTCACATAGACGAGTATTTTATAATAGTTATTGTTTGATTTCGAATCCAATTGGAACAATATTTGCCCCCGTGATTTAAGACTTTGAAATTGGTTACGCTGCTTTTTAGTTATGTAATTAAGTATAATTTATACCTTATTTCAGAATAAATGCAAAAAAATGACTCCAGTTTCGCCCTGATTAGTGCTCAATCTTGATATTCCCACATTTCAATGAACCATTCTCATACACAAATATGATTAGTGGTCTCAATGATACTTGCTACTTGCACAGCATATACCAACCCTATCTTCCTGGCCTCTTGGTTAATTATTTTTTAACTTGTTTATTTGTGTTTTTAATTGTGCATTCTAACTCGGGCCTAAGTTCATGTATATTTGCACAATTCAGGATAGTTCAATGAAATTTGTATTCAAGGATTAATTGGGGTGTGATCTTACCCACTTTAAGCATACGGACTTGGTATAGACAGCTTTTGTTTATCTTTCTTTTTTATTTAATCAGGAAAAGACTTAATTGGTCTAGCACAGACCGGCTCGGGGAAGACTGGTGCTTTTGCACTTCCGAGATCTCCAGTCTTTACTTGAACATAAGAGTCTGTTTTTTGCCTGCGTGCTTTCTCCCACTAGGTTTGTCTCACTTGATTTTTTTAATTTGTTATTTCAATTATTAGTTTCTTACTAAAACTGTACTCTCTTTTCTTGTTTAATATAGGGAATTGGCAATTCAAATAGGCGAGCAGTTTGAGGCTCTGGGATCAGGAATTGGAGTCAAGTGCTCTGTTGTGACTTTTAAAGTTCTAAATATTTAGATCAATTGTTATTTTTCTCTCATCTTTTTTCCTCTTTTTTTTTTAAAAGAAAGCAATCTATTTCTGTTTTTTCTTTTAGTAATTATAGCTACTGATGTAGTTGTTTTCCCCTGACAAAACCTAAACGAAACAAACTTTTTTTTTTTTAATCAAATTTAGCTGGTTGGCGGAGTTGATATGGTGCAGCAAGCCTTATCACTTGGAAAGCGGCCACATATAGTGGTAGTTATTAACCCTTTTTTTGGTTTCTTACAAGAAGATTATAATTTTATTTGTAATGCAGAATAACATGTTTGCACAAACAATTTGATATTATTTCCTTTTCTTTTTAGGTGGCTACGTACTCCCGGTCGTCTTTTGGATCATCTGACTAACACAAAAGGTTTTAGCCTTCGGACATTGAAATACTTGGTAAAGTCTCTTTTACCTGTTTGTATTTAGCGAAGAAAATTGTAGTAAAAATTGAATTTTATTTTTAACGTCTTCTATGTTTCTTGATGCATATCAGCTGTAGGAATGTGAACACCTGTCTCAACTTAATTAGTAAAATCATTGATATTTTACTCTTCTTGTGATATGATTAGGTGTTGGACGAGGCCGATAGGTTGCTAAACATGGACTTTGAGAAAGCCATTGATGATATACTCAAGGCTATTCCCAAGGAGAGAAGAACATATCTATTTTCTGCTACTATGACTAACAAGGTAATTTCACCAAAAAGTTTTTTTTTTTTTTTTGTGATTTTATTTCTATTTGGCTGAATTTATCTAATTTCCTGTTAAGCCTCATAAATATCACGTGTGCCCCAGAAAATGTAAAATATCATTCAAGCTTACAAGAATCATCAATAACCTAAACCATTACATAGGCCATGTGATTTGCTACCGATCTAAAAAAATAGTAAAAAAAATTACAAAATGTAAAAATTTAATCTATTAACATATTTTCATTGGATGACTATGGTGAACGGTTAGATCGACAATGAAGATATTGATCCATAGCACGAACCATTCCACACTTGGCAAAATACCATAGCCTCACTCTGACATTTATATAATAATTTTGGTTTGTATAATATATGCAAATTCCAGTACTTTAAAGCAGTAATATTTAGCGATTTAAGTAGACGTGCAAGTTTAAAACCAATTAGATAATTTTAGCGGAATATTTGAAGTCGAGTTGTAACTTGTAAGCTCCTTTTGTTTACTTGTTAAAAAAAAGCCTAGTGCTAGTGCTAAAAATGGATGTGTTAGATTAACATATTAATATTGAGTTTGGCTAGAATAACATCAGTGTCATTTCAACCTATATAACACAAATTCTAAAACCTATCAAATTGACTTCAAATGGTAAATTCAAACCGTTCAAACCGATCTACTTCATTAGTTGTACGTTTACATGCAAAATTTATAACTTTTTGAATTTATTTAGTATTAGATCAAGCGGTCAAATATGTGAGTTTTAAAGTTAATTTTAATACATTCATTTTTCAATATTTTTACCGTTTGATTTGATACTAAAAAAACTTGAAAATATAAAATTTTTGTATATAAATGCATCGCACATAGTGTAAATTGGTTTGAACGGTTTGGATTAGTCGTTCGAAGTCGATTTGATAGGTTTTAAAGTTAGTGTTATATAGGCTGAAATGACACTGATGTTATACTAGCCAAACTCACTAATATTGGATCTGTTATGAATAATTCATTCTTGAATTTTTCTTTTTTTAAAAATCTCCCTGTTAATCAATGGATAGAACTTACAAATTACTCCGTTAATCTTCGTGCAGAAGCGGATCTTGCGAGCGTAGCAGCATCACTGGTTCTGCAAGGAATCACAAGCCGAAGCCAGAAGTCCTGCGTTTTCCACGACCTAAAACCTTCAAGCCTTAACAGAGTGTTCTCGGTGCTCTCTTTCTTTTCTCTCTTTTAATTGGCTGTTACTATTAACACGTTTTTCTTCTGTTAGAGAAGAGACAGAAGGATAATGTTTATATAAAGAACAATGCACCTCTTCATGAAGGGTTTGCACCTCTTCATAAAGGGTTTGCATCTCTTCATAACGGGTTAGCACCTCTTCATAACGGGTCAGGTAATGGATTCGGGTTTTCCATAATGGGCTAACCAATTAATAAATCCAACATCTCTCACTCGCACAAAAATGGAATACCCGCTATAAACTAAGAGAACGTAATCTCTTAACTCTGTTAAAAATTTATACAAGGAAATAAGCCGTGACCTGCATATTTTAATTTTAGAGCATATGTTGTTATTCAACTGTTAGGTATGTATAACAACATCTAAGTAGAGTAAATATGCAGTACCTCAGATCATCAAGTCACATTTTTTTAAGTATTACAGGATCTCTTTTATTTATTGATACAACCATACTTATATATTCACCATTATGTTACATAAACATAATTGGTGCACCAGTGAATATAACCTAATGTAACACTCAAATGATCTTTTGTTTTTATATAGAATCTCTTCATTCCAAATCAATTGCTATTCAGATATGTTCCATTAGATCGCATCATACATGATCATTTGCAACATTCCAAAATAACTAATTGAAAAGAAACTTCAAGTATTTAGTAAAAAATCAAAGAGTACTATGAGATCTTTTTGATCTCGTGTGTCTCACACAACAAAGAAGAAGAGATCATATCTTCTGTTACCATGTTGGTTAATTGCACATATGGTATGAAACATATGTTACGGTATTATTCTTCATTTTTAAGGGAGCGTATGTCTTAATTAAAATTCAATACCGTACAAATGATAGTTCAGATATACACAATATCTAACTTGAGTCCATAACTCTACTTATCATATAAATCCAATAACATGACTCCCACTTGGCATAAAACAGTTAAGGTGAATAGTGGGTATTTCACATTCGGTCATAACAGTATATTCATATGACCTCATCTTGATTCTCTATCAAGACTATATATATATTTTAAGCACTTGCTCTTACATTTTGTATTATATCTAGCTTAAAATTAATCTCATTTCTATGCTCTTCTAAGACATAGAAGCGATTGCCTGTTTAAGAAGGCCAATCAACTGTCTGACATACCTTTCATTTTATATCTCATATGTTATGCTATATATTGGTATTAAATAATTTGTAACAATTATCACATAAATGAATAAGAAAATAACATTCATTGCATTTATCCCACAAATTTAAATATACATAATATACTGTTCAACCAAAAATATAATTACAATCTACGTAACCCTAGAGATTTTATATGGTCAATAAACATCTCTAGGTATTGCATTTGTAAAAGGATCTGCTACCATTTTGTGTGTAGATATATACTGCATGCAAACTTGCTTTTTCGCCACCATGTCTCTAACGAAGTTATACTTAGTATCAATGTGTTTGGTCTTTGAGTGATACTTGGGATCTTTTGTATAAGCAATTGCTGCTTGGCTGTCGCTGTATACCAATATGGAGTTAGTTTTATTCTCATCGAAACCCAAGTGATTTAAAAATCTTTTAAGCCAAACTGCTTCTTGTACTGTTGCTGAAAATGCTACAAATTCAGCTTCCATTGTGGATAAGGCAATGGAAAAGGATATGCAACTCTGTTTCTTACTACTACAAGAGATAGCTCCATTACTAAGTAAGAAAACATAGCCTAAGGTAGATTTTCTCTCATCTAAATCTTCTCCCTAATCAACATCTGCGTAACCCATGAGTTGCAGATTTTCTCTTTGAAAACACAATGAATAATTTGCAGTACCTTTCAGATATCTAAGTATTCTTTTTACTGCTTTCCAATGGGACTGTCCTGGATTGGCTTGATATCTACTTACCATCCCAACGGCGAAACTGATATCCAGCCTAGTATACATCATAGCATACATGAGGCTGCCAACAGTACTTCAGTAAGGAACTTTTTTCATATGGAGTCTTTGGACACATTCTTAAACTAAGACCTTCGCCTTTTGCTATAAGAGTATCAATGGGTTTACAGTCTTGCATATGAAACTTTTCAAGTACTTTCTTGATGTAATGCTCTTGTGACAGAGCTAACATCTTTTTGGAACGATCTCTTTTAATTTTCACTCCAAGAATATATGCTACTTCATCCATATCCTTCATATCAAAACTGCAGGATAACCATTCTTTAATGATTTGTACATACTCTTTATTATTACTAGCCAATAATATGTCATCCACATAAAGCGATAGAATCACAAATTTTTCTTTGGATCTCTTGACATACACAGTGATCTTCATCAATCATTTCGAAATCAAATGATATGATTGCTTGATGAAACCGAATATACCACTGTCTGGAAGATTGTTTGAGACCATAAATAGATCTCAACAATTTGCACACTTTGTGCTCTTGACCTTCAGCAACAAAACTGACTGGTTGTTCTATATATATCTCTTCTTCCAGATTGCCATTTAGAAATGCAGTTTTAACTATCAATCGTATAGAAGGAAATCTTACAACAGGAGAGAAAGTCTCTTTATAGTCTATCCCTTCTTGTTGTGTATACCCCTTAGCAATAAGACGTGCCTTATATTTTTCAATTGAGCTGTCAGCTAGACGCTTAATCTTGAGAACCCATTTGTTCCCAATTGCCTTGCGTCCTTCAGGGAGTTCAACCAATTTTCAAACATTATTTGATCTCATTGACTCCATTTCTTCTTTCATTGCTTTCATCCATTTTTCTTTAGCAGGACAAGTGAGAACGTCTCGAATATTTCTTGGCTCTTCTTCATCTTGCATGACAATCATGTAAGATTCATTTTCGATTGAAAAATGACGTTTAGGAACTCTAGCACGATTGATATGCCTAATTTGTGATTGTGCTGAACATGGCTCAGCATCATCTATTAACTTGCTCCCACTTGGATGAGATACTGTTGGAGGTTCAAGAACATGCACTAAACGATTTGCAACAATCAAATCATCTTGTTTTTCTACTTCATATAGAGATAACTCCTGACCTATCTCACCCTTTCTTGGAAATTCATTTTCCAAGAAAATGATATCTCGTGATTCAAATTCTGTTATACTCCCACTCAATTGTTCACTAATGAACACATAACCTTTGGAATGTTCAGAGTATCGTATAAATATACTATTTTTACCTCGTGGACCCAATTTACCATGTTGATGAGACGAATCATGAACAAAAACAACACATCCCCAAGGTCTCAGATTACTAAGATTTGGTTTTCTATTATTTCAAAGTTCGTAAGGAGTTAAAGAAACAGATTTAGAGGGTACACGATTTAGAATATAGGCAGCAGTCAATAATGCATCACCCCAAAAATTAATTGGCAGATTCGCTTGAGCCATCATTGACCTAACCATTTCCAAAAGAGTTCGATTTCTCCTTTCAGCCACTCCGTTTTGTTGTGGAGTATATGGCATTGTTAGTTGTCTAAGTATTCATTTTTCTTCGCACATTTGTTTGAACTCATCAGACAAATATTCGCGACCGCGATCCGTTCTTAAGGCTTTTATCCTTCTGTCTAACTGATTTTCAACTAAGATTAGAAATCTCTTGAAACATGCAAGAGCATCAGATTTATGAGAGATCAAATAGACGTGACTGTATCGCGTATAATCGTTAATGAAGGTGATAAAGTATCTACCTCCATGTCGTGCCCTCACATTCATTGGTCCACAAATATCAGAATGAATTAATTGCAACGGAAATTCAGATCTGGTTCCTTTTTCAAATGATTTTTTTGCCATTTTTCCTTTTAAACAATTTTCACATGTTGGTAGACTAACCCTTTCAATATGGCCTAACATGCCTTCCTTTGCTAATCTATTCATTCGTTGCTGTCCAATATGACCTAATCTCATATGCCATACATTCACATCAATATTTTCATCAACATATGATGTAATTAAAGAAAAATAAATATTATAAGAAGTCATTATATTAATAACATCCAGAATAATAAAACCATTCGATACATATCCATAACCATAACATACATCATCCAGATACAACTTAATACTAGTGCCACACATGTTCAAAGTAAATTCAAATCTAAGAAGAACTACTACAGATACAAGATTTCGTCGAATTTCAGGTGCAAAGAGAACATCATGTAAGAGGAGGGTTCGACCATCACGCATATCCAACTTGCATGTGCCTATACTCTTGACTGGTACACGAGAGTTGTTTCCTACATAAATCAATTTTGAACCTTGCGGAATTCGACGAAAATCCATAAACAAATCACGATCTTTGGCTACATGGTCTGTTGCCCCTGAGTCTACAGTCCACAAAGGATGAGAATCAGCTATAAAAACAGAACTGGAAACATATGAAAAATATGAAAGTTGTTCTGTAATTTGTACCTTGCGGGGCTCTTTGCATTCACGAGCATAGTGACCCTTCTTGTCACAATTGAAACATTTGATCTTGGCTTTATTAGGCTCCTTATAACTGTTCTGAGAAGCCTTGCCCTTGCCACGATCCTGCCTCTTATGTTTTTTCTCTTGTTTGCCCTTATGACCATAATTTGACTTACGCTTCTGGGCTTGCCCTCCATTAGAGCTCGAACCTGCTAAATGCACAGCAGTTTCAGTTTTCTGAGGCTTCGATGCCTCAATACGATCTTCCTCAAGTTCCAGATGCCTTGTTGCATCATGGAGAGTTGTAACACTCTCATTGTGGATTAGATTCACCTTCATGTATTCTCATGTATGAGGAAGTAAACGAATCACGGCTTGAAGTTGTTGTTCATCAGTCAAAACATGGCCAACGTCTTTCAACTCACTAATCATATTGGACATCTCCCTGAGATGTTGCCGCATGCTATGATTAGGACGCTTCTTGTAAGTGTCAAACTTGATGGTGAGTTGTCTCAATTTTGTAACAGAAGTTCCATCGAACTTCTGCTTCAAAGCAAGCCACATCTCTTTTGCAATCTCATATTGCCTAAACTCACGCATCACATCATTGTCCATACTGCTCAGCAATGTAATGAGAGCAATAAAGTTCTTCTTTTTCCAGGACTCATATGCAGCTTTGTCAGTAATGTGCTTTTCAGTTGTACTTATTTCTTATTTCTGGTTCGGTTAGAATATAATCCAGGATCGTAAGAACCTCTTGTTCTTCTAGGACATACTGAATTTTTATGGCTCAAATTTCATAATTCTCGCCATTCAGTTTTTCACCCTTGTTAAGTTCTGCCACAATATTCCTAGATGCAGATGTCATTTCACTAAGAAATTACAATTAAACTAAGTTAGGACATATCACAATTCTGATGGCTTAATAGAAATTATTTAATACCTAGCATAATACTTTCAGTTTTGCATCAACTGTGAAATAATTTAATAATAACAATATCTATAGATTAAAATTGAAAGACCACTAAGTTTCACAATCATCTTTTAATTATATAAATTTTATTACTAGTAATTGTTTCACTGTGTAAAACTCCCACAAATAAAAATATATAAATTCAGACTAATCGTATAAAACAGTATAATTTTATATAAAAAAATATATATATAAATTCAGACTTATCGTATAAAACAGTATAATTTTATACAAATATATATATATATTCAGACTAATTGTATAATAAAAAAAAAATTCGGACCAGAAATGCATATATATTGAAAATCAATATTGGAAGTATACTGTTTTGAAGTATATATTATATAAAGAACCAAGAAAGTGTTAAGAAAGTGTCAAGAAATTCATTGTGGTGTGGTGGTAAAGTCTTTGTCTGTCATTGTATATGGCAAGTTCCGAGAATTTTTGACAAAAAATGGTTTATTGGACGGTTGTTATTCATTTGAACCAGAAAATCGTCCAACCCAGTTGTATAAGATCCGAGTAAAGAAAAAACATGCATTGTTTTGCTTTGCATCTCCATATTCCACCACAAGTGATTACTGTTTTTCAATGCATCTCCAAACGATACATTTAAAAAATCTCCAAAAAACAGTGGACACATTTAAAGACGATTTTTAAAATAAAATTCATATTTACATTTATCAAATTTACCAACATAAATTTGTAAATCAAATCTGAAAAATTTAAATTTAGAATTAGACGTTTTTTTAAAATATAAAATTAATTTTCAGAAAAATTCATATTATGTATTACAACCAGAATACATGCCATAAAAGCTCTGATACCAATGTCAATCAACAGATAGAACTTACAAATTACTCCGTTAATCTTCGTGCGGAAGCGGATCTTGCGAGCGTAGTAGTATCACTGGTTCTGCAAGGAATCACAAGTCGAAGCCAGAAGCTCTGCGTTTTCCACGATCTAAAATCTTCAAGCCTTAACAGAGTGTTCTCGGTGCTCTCTTTCTTTTCTCTCTTTTAATTGGCTGTCACCATTCACACGTTTTTCTTCTGTTAGAGAAGAGACAGAAAGATAGTGTTTATATAAAGAACAATGCACCTCTTCATGAAGGGTCTGCACCTCTTCATGAAGGGTCTGCATCTCTTCATAACGGATTAGCACCTCTTCATAACGGGTCAGGTAATGAATTCGAATTTTCCATAATGGACGAACCAATTAATAAATCCAACACTCCCAAAACTAGGAAACCTGTGGTAATAATTTTGGGTAATATTTTTCAGTTGATGTAAGTAAATTAGATGAGTAAAAGCCCCTTCAGAGATATGTAAATACCTTTTTTTTTTATCTTAATATATTGTCAGCCGCTCTTTGCCATCTAACCTTAAAAAAAAGTGGGTAAATTTTTCTTTTATACGACTTATTTTTCCATACCCACAAAAGTTTATATTTTTTTTTCATTTTCTAGTCAAACAAATCAATCCTTTTCGTTTATTTTTTCTTATATGGTGCCAAATGCACATAATTTAACATGATATGATTCCACCCCAATCGTCCTACCTTGCTTTACAATTCTTTTCTTTTTTTCCACAATTATTCTAAAAAGCATCCCATCAAGTCTAGCAACCAGTAATTAAAATCCTTTGCCTCCATTAAAGACATTCAAAATCTTAGGATTAACAAGCATTTAAAGTACAACCGAAATCACAAGCTTAGCTTTCTGGGTGCATTTGGGACTTGATACGATTACGTGATAACCGGTATCAGGACCAAGTTATGTGGGGCCATAGCTGGTAGGTTATGCTGCCTGAGAAGGCTGAGAGGGTGTCAGTATCGACTGTTGACTAAGGCAGTGAGAACTTATACAGTTCATACTGGTACTCTATTAATTTCCATGGGAGAGCCTCTGCTGTCTATAAATGCCACCGGTGCAGATTGGAATCAGAATCCTAATTGGTTTAGTTATACAAATTCACATCCTCTCCAGTATTGCACAAGAGAATCTTTTACAATTAATGGATCTGGACTGTTCTTTTTAACTTGACACAAATCTCAAAGTTAATAATCCAGCCCCCTATGCTAGCCCAAATCTCAAAGCAATGAGATTTAATCTCAAACCGTAAAGTGAGGCCCATTCTCTACAGTATTGGAGAGGAGTTGAATCTCAGTTATACTATGCCTTGGCTATTAATTGTCGGCACCTTTTCAATTTTGTGACAGATAACTTGTCTACTATTTCAGGTGTATGAATTGAAACAGGCCTTAGCAGCACATTTGTCAATTAATTTCATCATAAAATAATGAGGAACGGTTGTATTTCTTTACAAAGAACAATAATATATCTATACATCCCCTGTTGACTAATAAGTCCCCAATCAATCTTTATTCAACACACTTCGTTTTCAAATATACCATACCAAAGAATTGTAAACTTAACACCCAAAAATGAAAAAGAAATCATCAATTTGACTAAAGTAACAAATTTCATGTTGATCCAACGTATTGCTTGACCGGAAAGCTCAAATCTTCGCAATCTTTCCAAACCAAATCCATTAACCAAGGCAGTACAAACTTGTAGAGACACCGGTCCCTGAACCATCTGGTGGCACCTGACCACCACTTTTGCGCACCACAACCGCTTTGTTGCACCCATCCAGATAACCATGAACCCGCAATCAGTCCTATCACTCTCCACTTCCTCTCATTCACATATCTGTAATTAACATTTAGAAGATATTTTTTACAATATTTTTTTTGAGGAAAACTAAGGTTCAAGTCCATATTTAATTGATAATTGCGGTTATAAAGTTTGTGTCCACGATTTATAGAAATTTAAAATGCTCAAAACAATTGAGCTCAAACCATAAAATAAATTGGAAAAAAATTAAAGCAAGTAAAAAAGTCCCTTAATGGGTGAATCAAAACTGACAGGAAAAACAGGTATAAAAGAAGCAGCCTTTAGAAGTTGCTATTTTACACCAGAGGTCCCTGGTTCTTCTTCCTATCGTACCAGCAGTATCCTGTACTGGTCCAGTACAGTTTTGAGTCTCCATCAGTTGTAACAGCCTTTTTTTTACCAGTGAGGGCATAGTTGTGTACTGGTCCGTGACTGACTACGTTCCATCTTGTACCAGTACCGTACCAGTAATGCTGGGTAGTGTCCCACCTCTATTTTTTACAATATTTGAAATGATTTTGTCCGGACTGACTACATCCCACCTTGGACTATTTTTTGAGCATTGGTAAATTACTAACTAATTTTCTTCTTGAGCATCAGCTCGTTTTACATCTGTTTTAATCAGATTGTCTATAATTCTATTCACATAAAACATGTATCATTAATGTATGTGAATAAAAAAATAGTTGAAATTAGTACCTCTTCAACCCTTTCTCCACCCACTGTTTGTCATTGGCTGCCAATGTATGAGATTGACTGAGGCATCGTGCAAGGACAACAGCATCCACAAGTGCTGAGCAACCACCTTGGCCGAGATCAGGCGTCATGGGGTGCATCGCATCACCGGCAACAGTGACATTGTCGTCTTGAGCTCTGCCTAAGGCTACATTCCATGGTACACGAAATCGGAGTGGGGCCCATGCCAGAGTGGAGAGATCTGTGCGCTTGGCGACGGTGAGGAATTCAGAAGGGAAGCCTTTCGCTAAATTGTCTGTTATTTCCTTCAGTATCATTTCAGGACTCCTTGATACATCTTGTTCTGAAACATTTTGTGTATAATTTGTTAGAATAAAGTGGTTTATGTTTAAATTACACCATCGTTCATGAAAAGTAGTATGAAAGATTTTAAAAATATGGGGGGCAAATGAAATAATATATTCTCACCTAAGGAAGAAGAATCATGGAGAAAGAACCAGTAGAGTTCCTTGGAGTTGAGAGGGATGAATCCAGCTCGGATGCCAACGCCTAAATACTGCCACACCATCATTTCAAATCCATGGTCTTCTGGAAATACTGACAGCCCGTATGCTGCCGATCGACCCGAATCCAACGGCTGAGACAGGCCCAACCACTGGGCCACTGCAGAGTGGACCCCATCACATCCTATCACCACCTAATACAACATGAAGGGTTCAGATAAATTGTGAAATATCTTCCTTGAGATTTAATATATAAATAGGAAAAACAAAATTAAAGCATACTATATGTTTTGCCTTCTTTTAAGAGAATTACAGACACATTAGTTCACTGTGTCAGCAGCTCATATGAAAGCTTGAACAGTAGCATTAGGTGTTGTACAGTAGCAACGTTACTTCTCTACTTTACTGAATTTAACACGTTGAAATCAGGAACTTGAGTTCACAAGCTTTGTATTATACCTTAGCTTTAATAATGGTACCATCATCTAAATGCAGGGCAGCAACTTTTGAAGAATCTTCTAGAGTTTCGCTCTTAATTGAGATTAGCTTAGATGAAAACCTAATTGTATCCGGTGGCAACTCTTCTGCTAGCGCCTTGAGCAAATCCTCTCTTTTAACACATCTCACACCAATATCATCTCCCCTTTTGCACCAAATAAACACAAAATTGGTAAACTAACGGACATAAATTCAGCACATTATATTAAAATAATAACTGTCATGATAAATTATATTAGTGATCATATCTTATAAGTTTGAATTTGACAAATTTTATTTAGAGATGAATTCAATTACCTATCCTTCTTCATTGGCAAGACCATCTCTTGAGAAGTTCCTGTTTCCAAGTTTGTAGTCAATACTCTGATACAAAAACAATCAAACAATCATTTTCTGAACTGAAAAATAATTATTGTTCAAGTATTATAAGATGAAAGTATAATAATTTTAACCAAATTGAAAGATTGAGGTACTTTGTGAAGATTTGGTAAGCATTTGTGAGTTTATGATCCACACCAAGCGCTCTCAGTGCAAACCAGGCATTGGGAGCTAGATTGAGGGCTGTGCCGCCAGCTCGGAGCTCCTGGTGCCGCTCCAAAACCTGTGCCTGGAAGCCGACCCTTTTAAGAGCCACAGCTGTTGCCAGACCAGCGATTCCTCCTCCTACAATAACAATTTCTGCGTTTTCTACCATCTTCAGCTTCTCTGTTTCTTTTCTCTGAACAAATGATAACTGGTGTTATTTTCTAGTTATTGTATTCTTAGTTTGGTCTTTTAAAATGCATTTCTTCACTTCTTATATATATAGCCTTTACATGAAACTGGGAAAAAAGTTTGAAACGTCACTGGAAGAATATGACGTGTCAATTATGTCAAGGGGAGAATTATGACGTGTCAATGATGTCACCAGGAGTATATGACGTGTCAATGATGTCACCGGGATACTATGACTTGTCAATGATGTCACACGGACAAGACTCGATTGACTACTGTACCCATGTCAAGAATGAAATGGACAGGTCCATTACTGCAGCAAATGGAGAAGAGTCATCTCTCTCTCAACAAAATCACAATGTAATTAGGTTTACTACTACCTTATCTTATTTTAGTATAAATACTCTCCTCTGTAATCGTTTTAATATCAATAAAAAAAAATGAAAATCATTTAGATTCAAATCTATCTTCTCCTCTATTTCTCATAACCCATCTTGGGTGCACCAGACAGAAATGCATGAATTAATTGACCAAAGGGAATAAGTTCTCAAATTTTACACGACACTACCAAGTAGAGTGGGAAAAATGGCACGCCGGAGCCGGTTCCGTCACGGCATGGCACGGATGTCAAATACGTGCCGTGCCTCGCGTGTCCTGTGCCGTGACTAATTGTTAGCAAAGAAGACACGGCACGACACGGCACGACACGGAACGAGAGAAGATAGGAGACTAGGAGCACCGATTTGGTCACGGCACGACTTGATCACGGCACGCGAATCACGGCACGCGAATCACGGCACGATTTGGTCACAGCACGCGAGTCACGGCGTGACTCGCATGCCGTGACCACTCCTCATAATTTTGGTCACGACACGACACGGCACGTGATCAAAATCACGGCGTGTTAATCACAGCACGGCACGTTTTTTCCACACTACTACCAAGTATGGTTGACAAATCAACGGTCAATTAAAATGTTAATATGTTTATCACAGATGGCTCCTTTTCCGCAAATTTTATAGCTACTATGTCGTTTCTTTACGTATAAGATTTTGTTGAGCAGAATTTGAGTTGTTCTACTACAAAAAATAAATAAAAGTACTTGAGTTGGTCTCGAATGTAAATACATGATATTATAACAATTCAGTTTTGTGATTTTTAAAATCTAAATAATTGATTTAAACCGTTCAACATGATATTTATATTAAAATGTGCTTGAAATCAAATTTTATATTTATTTTGAATTTTTTTACTATCTAGTAAGTATTTTACAAATTGCTATTTTTCAGTGGTTTAGAATTAACTAAAATAACAGTTTTGTAAAATACTTACAATATATTAAAAAAATAAAAAAAAACAAATGTAAAATTTGATCCAAACTATGTTTTAATATAAATATTATGTTAACGATTTATAAATCTACTATTTCGGCCTTCACAACTATTTGGTTATTAAACAATTTGTTTTTCTACTTATTTGCAATCTTCCAGATAGACACCACATTGGCTGCTATATGTAGGAGAGATTGCATGAATTCGTATCCTCTGCATTAACTCAAAAGGAAACTTTTGAGTTAATACTCAGCTTTGAAATTCGTGTAAATTAGATCCTACTAATATTAAAGATTCTCTTATGTTTTAGACAGGGATCAGATGAGTTCTGTTTACGATCGAACAGTTGATATATATGAACTCAAAAGATGTTCTTTTGAGTTAATGCAGACAATACGGACTCGCGATTGTACTGGTTGTAAGGAAATAATAGCTGCGTCGTCCAAAATAAAATTTTAAATGAGCTGATTATGAGGCGTAATTAAATGGCCTGTTTTGTATATAATCTGACAGGGTGCGTTGATTCAATGCATAATAAAAATTCAATGCATAATGAAGATTCAATGCATAATATACAGACAGGTTGCGCTGATTAAATGGTGTAGTAAAGGGTGCGAATATATCAGATGCTTGGTTCGCAAGTCAACAGGTGCTTAATCACCTGTTTAATTAAAAGGGTGCATCTCACATATTAATTAAAGGATATTGACACATATTGATTTAAATAGTGTAAAATTAAGTCAGTAGATAAATGCACTCTTTCGCTAGCTACACTGACTGTGCTATATTCATCTCCTTTATAATTATTACTTTAATGACAGATAGTTATATATATGTATTCTAACAGTAAAGTTGATTCTCTCTTCACCGATATTTTCATAAATAATAAGTTGTCATTGCTTAAAAAGAGAAAGAGGAGAGAAATCGCTTTACAGTTCTTCTGACAGTTTGCGAAGAACGTTTCAAGTATTGTTCTACAGTTTACTATGAAGAAAGATATGTAACTTATTTGATTGATTTACACGTGGAGACTTTGATTTCTAAGATATTTGATTTGCTTTAAATGATTCTTAATTTCGCTGCGAAACTTTAAAAATGATTAGTTGTACTCATGATACTGATTGTGTGTAAGTAGTTGAGCACAATAACGTCTACTTACACTGGTGTGTCAAATTTTGTATGTTATTGCAAGAAAAAATAAAATCTGAATCATTTAAAAATTAAAAACAAATTATATCATTTGATTTTGATCAGTCAATTTGAAGACTTCCAAAATTATGAAATGACCGTGTCATGACCAAAGTTTGTAAAAATTCTGGAAAAGTTTTCTTGATTGTTCTTTTGATATTTCTAACCTTCTGATCTTGATTTGAAAGTAATTTAGCTTTGACAAGTAGCGATCGGAGCAATTTATCCACCAATTGTCTACTTAATTCATCATGTGCAACAAAAAACCCCTGAAATTTTATTCCCCACGTTAGTGCAGCTGAGTTTAGTCAAATTTTTCATCTGCCATAAATCAAGCACAAAATGGATAAGTAAAAAATGGCAACAATATAACGGACATTTATCTGGCTTTAATATGTTACCATAATCATTACGGAAGTATTAACCTAATTTATTTAAGCTTATTTAATTAGATAAAGCAAAATCATCCAATCCATTATATATTTATAATACTTTTTGCCAACGTGTACTTTTCTTTTCAAAATATGGATATATCTATACAAGTACATAAAAATGTTAAAATATATAATAAGCGAAAAATATAACTGGTAATTTGCATTTGCTTCTTTAGGTGAAATTTTGTATTATTTACCATTGACTGAGGAATACTAAGCGAAGGAAGGTAACTAAAAACCAATATTTTTTTAATTAATAAAAAAATATTATTTGCTGAAGTTAGCACATGTCTCTGGAACTTTCAAAATACACTGCTCCATGTGATCAGGTACTAAATTTTGTCCATTACTTCTTATATATATAAAGTTAGTAGAGATAGCATTTTTTAGAAGGAGATCATCTGTTTTTTAGAGTGCTGAAATTTTCTACATATATTTAATTAATAGGAAGTGGCTTAGAATCTTCCTTCTATGTATTGATATTATTTCTACCAAACAGCCTATGTGAAGCTTATATATATGTAAGCGCTAGCTAGGTTCTCTCCTTAATTAGAACCAACAAAGCCAACAAAAAATGATGATAGAGGAAGAAATAGTAATTATAGGAGGAGGAATCGCCGGTTTGGCAACAGCTTTGGCACTTAAACGGGTCGGATTCCAGGCACGGATTTTGGAGCGCAACCCGGAGCTTAGAGCAGGTGGTACGGCACTCACTCTTTTAACAAATGCCTGGTTTGCACTGAGAGCACTTGGAGTAGATCACAAACTCAAGTCTGTTTATCAACCTATCAACAAGTAAGTAAATTATCATCGATTGGTACCACATCTCGCAATTAGAATTTCCACCCATCTTATTAGTTATATTTTTTATTTTAGATTATCCTTTTTTTTTTTTTTTTGTATATTGTTAAGTTCAATTATGTTCTTCCGTACAATTTTTTTAGATAAAAATGAAATCAAATGATTAAATTTAAGCATTCTAAATAAGTTTTTCAGTCAGATTTCAAACATATGATTTCTTACACAGAGGACATTAATTTACTGTTATCTTAGAATTCTGATTATATATTTATATCAGGTCGTTGGTTACAAACTTGGACACAGGGGCAGTGCAAGAGATTAGCTTCTCTGGGACAAAAGAAAATAGGTATGAAATTTATAAAGATATTTACTGTTTATTTTTTTTCAAAATGAAGCTTACAATTGCAATTCTACTTTCTATCAATTCATTCGTTAGATTAATTTAGAATTAAATACATTATTCTGTTTATGGATGCAACAGAGAGGATGCAGGGGTGATCACGGTGCACAGGAAGGTGTTGCTCGAGATGCTAGCAGAGGAGTTGCCACCGGATACAATTAGGTTTTCATCTAAGCTCATCTCCATTAAGAGTGAAACTTTAAAGGATTCCTCTAAGGCTACTCTCTTGCATTTGGAAGATGGTACTGTTATCAAAGCTAAGGTACTTGAAAAATATCAATTATTGCACTCTGCAATACATTTAATTATATTATGTTTGATCTCCAGATGGAATAATTTGATTATTTTAAATCTTAATTAGTTTCCCAATTCATGATACAGGTGGTAATAGGGTGTGATGGGGTCCACTCAGCAGTGGCACAATGGTTGGGCCTATCTCAGCCATTGAGTTCGGGCCGGTGGGCTGCTCGAGGGCTGGCGGTTTTTCCCGAAGGCCATGGATTAAACCATGGAGTGAAGCAGTATTTAAGTGCTGGTACAAGGGCTGGATTTGTCACTATCAATTCCAAAGAAATCTACTGGTTTGTAGTCACTTATTCTTCCATAGGTTAGTATTAATATTTTTCACTTAAATTAAACATGCTTATGATGCCGTACAAATATATACTGGTACATCTATACAAGTTCTAATATGTTGTACATATATATATTTTTTTTTTATATTTTCAGAAAAGGATATAACGACAAATCCAGAGCTATTACTAGAAGAAGTGGAAAAGAACCTGGCCAAAAACCTCCCTTCAGAATTCCTTGCCATTGTTAAAGAGACCGATATCTCGACCCTTTCATGGGTGCCCCTCCTCTTTAGAGCGCCATGGAATATTGCGTTTTGCAAAGCTCAAAATGGTTGTGTCACTATAGCCGGTGATGCAATGCACCCAATGACGCCTGATCTTGCTCAAGGCGGATGCTCTGCTCTCGAAGATGCCGTCATACTCGCTCGCTGCATCAGCCAAGCTCATCCTACGGCTGCAAATGACAAGCAATGGCTCGACAAGGCACTAAAGAGGTAGATATTCTGTAAAGTGTTGATTGGAACTTTTTGTTTTTGTACTATATTATATTCTGTACTTTTTCAATGTGCTTTTTGACCATTAATAATGAGAGATGTGTATTATATATAATGACAGGTATGTGGAGGAAAGGAGGTGGAGAGTGGCATGGCTGGTTGCCAGTGCATGGTTAGTCGGATGGGTGCAACAAGGAGGCGGTGGCGATCAACAATGGTGGTCGAGTATTGCAAGATGGTTCAGGGACCGGTTCTACTATCAATTTATTTGGCCGAGGACCAGAGATTTAGTTTGGTATGATTGTGGAGATTTGATTCCGGCAAGTAAGAGAGACTGAGTTTTGTCAATTCAGCTGTTTAGATAAGTATAAAATATTATCTGCCCTTTTTTTTAAACTTAATTAGGTTCTATATATGGTGATTAATATAAAGGTGAATTTATACATTCATTGGCTTTAATGATTTGAAAGGTGCTCTTGGATTCTTCAAAGGAGAGAGAGGGTGTGAAGCTTTTAATGATCTCATGATCTTGTGTAGATCGGCTTGAATCAGATTTAGATTTAGATTGGGCTATGGGCTATGGGCTATGGGCTTTGCTGAAAGCGTTGAAAAGACAAATGGGCCGTATGTTATCCTCATATTGTTTGCACTGGGATCAATTTATTATTTAATAGAATAAATTTTCATGTTTTTATTTTTGTTTTTTCTTTCTTTCTTTCTTTTCTTATAAAATTTTCTGTTCAAGTGTTCTGATCAAAATGTTACGATAAAGATGAAATCTCTAGCTTAAATTTGAATGGTTGCTTACCGCATCAAAGTTTGTGTTGTGAAAATCTAAACATATCTATCTTTAAAAACTACAATTTGTCACCCGCTGATGTGTAAGACGACAAATATATATTTCTTGCAGCCTTGAACATTGCAAGAAGTAACACAACAACACAATAAATAACACGGATTTGATTCGGATAAAAGGGCCAATTACAAAGCAATATTCTCAGCAAAGAGTACATGAAAAGGGCAGAACTGCATAAATCAAATAGTAAACCCTTAACAAATTAACCAGCATAGACAGTGCGACACAATACACTTATTTTGAACATCAAAGGGAAATCAAGTGCACTAAATGGAAAATAATTGAAGACAGATGCACGAGTCTCATGCTTGATTAAGTATATATGATGTGAATCACTGGTGGTGCTTGGCATCCTTCTTCTCGTGGTGCTCGTGGAATGCAAATCCAGCACCGCCGAGTGCCGCAACAGCTGCAATCTCCTCCTTAGTCTTGTGGCTGTGTGCGTTCTCTGGGTCCTTCTTCGACTGATGCTTCTCATGCTGGTCAACACAATTAATTTGAGGTTGATTAGTTTAACAAGATAATTCACTTAATAATTGAGGATAATTTTCTCACATAAAAAAAAACAAAAATTAAATTAGGATAAGCTTTTTTTGTGGGGTCATTTAGACGTCTGAATGAAGAGCTATATGAATAAAAAAAAAAAAATGCAAAAAAAAAAAATTGAAGACAGTGTCTATCATTAACTAAAAATATGCAAAATTAATGAAACAAATTTGTACAAATGATCAAAGAGCAATAATTTAGGCTGTAAACTGTACTGATATTACAATATTATGATACATTTTTCCACAACAGTACTATGCCAAAGAGGTATGTACTTAATTTATTTCCCTTCAATCATCTAGTTATTGATCAATTTATCTAGTAATTTACCAACAAAGTTAACTACTCAAGATAATAGCATGCTGTATATGTAGCTAAATATACCAGGGCATATGCACCAGCAGCAAGGGCAGTGAGCCCGCTGATCTGCTCCACGTGCTTGTGGTGCTTCTCCTTCTTTTCATAATCAACGGGACCCTCCTCTTCCTTCTTGTGGTGGAACAAGTGGTGGTGCTTCTGCTCCTCTTCGGCCATTGATATCTAAATCTGTGATTAACTGAATGTTGTTATAGGAGATGATGAGTAGATTAGTTGCTGTGGGAAATTATGCAATATGCCAAGGGTTTATATAGACTGAGAATTTTGGAGGGGGTGGGTGGGGGCTAAAGTTACAAAATTGCCCTGAGCAGTCATCAGATCATGTATTGATTTTGTTTAGTGTGTGGGGTTATTGTGAGCCTTGATTGATGTTAAGTGTTAACAATTATTTGCTTAGAAAATTTTGGATGAGGGTCCCCTAGATAACAACTGCACCAAGAAAGTTGCAAATTAAGACTTTAAATAGATAGTTATCCACATTGCTGTTAGATCTAACTTCCTTTTGAAATTTTCTTTGTTACCGCGTTGAAGAATTAATAAAAACTTAAATTTAGAAAAGTGTTGGTGCAGTAACCATGCAACCAGGTCATGTAAACTAGTTAACTTAATTTTAAGAACCTTCCCTGGTAAATTCTAATGATATACTTTTTTCTTTAAAAAAAAAAGTAACCACAAAAAAATCTTGAAGTCAATCCAAACCCAGTCAAGCAACTGAATCCAGATCCAAAGTTCAATAATTCAAAATGAGCTCATGTGGGCTCCTTTCATGTGTCAGTCCATGTAGCATATGTATAATACAAGGATCAGAGAGTAGAACTAGGGTGTTCTTATGTTCTCCAAGCCTCTTAGTGCTTAAGTCTAAAATCCGTCAAATCGGTTTCAAATTACGAATCCGAATCGTTGAAACTTGCCTATCTTATGAGTGATGTGTTACATGTGAAAAATTTTAAACATTCGAATTAATTTAGTATAAAGTTAAGTGGTCAAAATTAAAAGCTTAATAAATTAATTTTGATGCATTCATTTTTTGAACGTTTTTGATTGTTTGACTTGATAATAATTTAATTTAAATGTTTAAAATTTTCACATGTAGACGGATCACTCATAAGATAGACTGGTTTCAATAGTTCGGATTCGTCATTTGAAGTCGATTTAACGGGTTTTAGACTTGAGTTCACCAAGGAACTTGGTGAACTTAAGAACACCCTAGTTCTACTCAGGATCAGAATATATTCTTTTTTCTGGTACCATTTTAACATATTCCACTGTTGTGAGAAGGCAGAACTGTAGGAGTTAGGCTGGCATGTATTAAGATACCAGTAGAATACTGGTATTGTTCCAGGCTGCCAGCAGCTTAACATTTCTTTCCAAGGGTACTTCTGATATTCTAGTTCATTTATGATCTTAAATTCTAAATACTCATATGATACTCATTTTATGCTAACACATGAATAGAAAAATAAATTTTGGAAAGGCTACTATTATATCTCTCTATAAGCATCAATATACATTAATTAATTTTGGCACATGCTTTTGGTACCAATATACATTAATTAAATATTATCCAAACATTTTGTGATTTTGGTTTTATTATAAAATTTTATAGAACTTCTACAGGGTCCATTTCAATCTCAAACTGGAGAGGAGCCATTTATCACAGTCTCTTTTTCTTTTTTTTGAAAAATTGGTAGTGGCTATTAATATTAAAATTAGATACAATTACAACAACATTCCTACATTATTACATTTCATTCACCTTCTTTTCTTTCTTATTATGTCCAAACTCTTTTAAACAGAAATCTATTTTTCTCACAAAACTGCATCTACAGTGAGGCATTTTTCATACCACGATTTGTCACAATTCAAGTTGGTAGCTTTATTTCCCGAAAAATAACCTCATTTTTTTGCCTCCATATGAACTAGAGGACTACCATAAATATAGTCCAAATGTGCCACGGTCAATCACCAAGCCTATCCAAAATTTATTTTCTTCAATGAAAAAGATTGAAAATACAAAATCATGCATTTATATATCAAAATTTAAATTAAAAGGGACGCGTTGAATTTTTGGCACATGACACGAGGTTCACACTGTAAAAAGTATTGTATTTTTTTTTTGAGCTAAGATTCAATATACTAAAAAATAAATAATGAGCTCTAGTTGTACTTTTTATTTATTACAATCTTTTTTATTTTTCTTTCCTTCTGGTGGTTGTGGGATGGATATTTTGGGCCGAAATTTTTATTCATATTCTCCATTTAAAAGAAAAATCCGCAAATGCCCTCATTTATTTTTAAAACTGCTCCTGGGTGGTTCTATAATTTTTTATTTATTTTTCAAACAAATATCATATAAATGGAGGATTAATTGAAGAGTAAAATTGTTCATCAATTTTTTTTTAATGATAAATATCATTGTATATAACCCTGACTAAATGACTAAACATAACATAACATAACATAACAAATATATTGTATTAGTTCAAGTAAAAAAAGAGAGTAAATGATGCTCCTCATTTTTTATAATATTGATACTCAATATTAGAATGTTTATTATTGTAAAATATTTTTTTTAATGAATAATTAGCAGACCGCAGAATCATAAATAACTTCAAGTGAAATTTTGAAGTCCTAAATGATTTTTTTTTTTTTGCAATTTTGATTGTTTCGAGGTTCGAAAGCCTTCGTCTCTTTGCGGCCTTCCCAAATTGTGGTCAAATGCTCAAATCAAAGTTTGAAACAATGCATCAATATTTTATTGCAAAAGCATCGCTGACACACCGATACTTTATAAAGGTTAGCGGTTGCCTATTTTTTTTATAGCATATCCTAGATCTGAATACCAAAAATACTAAATTAAATTTCAAAATGAGAACATTTACATTAATAACATTTAACTTAAAAAATGAAAATATAACAAAAAAATCCTCTAAATTTAAGACTTCATACATTTATATGAACAAATTTATTCTGTCATTTAATTAGAGTTATATACTGTGAGATAGATTTTGGTCAACTAAAATAAATTATTGATGAACAATTTTACTCAATTAGTCCTCCATATATGCTATTTGTTTGAGAATTTTCAAAAAAAAAGAAAAAAGAAAAAAACCGTCCAGATTCTAGACGGTTTACTTAAAAAAATAAGAAAAAAAATAGAACCCCCTAAATTGTGGAGGTTCACTACTGAAGAGAACCGTTCAGATTCTGAGCGGTCCACAAAGCGTCCAAAATATGAACAGCTAGATCAATTTTAAAAATAAAAAATGACATGTGTAGAATTTTTTCAGTGTTGTAAATAACGGTATGCGGTCATTGGATGGACGGAATACCGCCAAGCAATTAATTGGATATTTTTATTAAATTTATGCTTATATATCATAATTTATTTAACCCATTAAACTTATCAAATAAACTTAATTTAACTTAGTTATATTATTATAACATGACACTACACTTATTTTTGCTTAACGCATAAGCACTTTACATGTGTTAAGTAACACATTTATTTAATAAAAACTAAATTCAAGAATTAAGTTTTTTCAAATACTAATAACATATTATTTGAAAGAAATGAAACATCCAAACATAAAATCACTAAATTTAGTTTATGATATCAACTTAGTTTTATAAATGAACATGTCATACTAATTGAAACAATTATATCAGTAAGTAAGAAAAATATATGGTATATAACTAACAGAAGAATTAACCAATCTCAATGTAAGTAAGAAGGAAAAAAACTTATATTAAAAATATTTGATATATATCCAAGTACAAATAAAACTAAAATACATGATTTATAAAACTTATTATCACACACTATTACAGAAAATAAATTCTATGTGAAAATAAATATTCATTGGAATAAGTTGAAATAAACGGAAATAAATGGAAATAAACGGGAATAAACGAGAATAAACGGACGATTAAATGGTAAAATAGCCGATTAATCGAAAAAAATAGCCGATTAATCGTTTTTAACTGCAAACATGCATCCGCTAAATGTATTCATAATAATTTAACTGCTGTTAACGATTAAACGATCGTTTAATCAGCTATTAAGATCGTTTTTTACAACACTGATTTTTCTTTAAACGGAGGATATGAATAACAATTCCGGTGTTTTGGGGCTCCAAAACACAGCATTTTTTTCCTTTGTCGTGTAGTGGCAATTTCGAACCCTGCACGACCTTGCATAGTACGACGACAAGTAATAATGGTGTCAGCAATAATACAATAAATCAGAAGCCCCACAAATTGGACTTTTCATTCAATTAAACGCAATGGATAAAATGATTTTGATTACGGAATACTGTTTGAAAAATTATAAATAAAGTGAATTTGATAATGGAATTACTAAAGTTGTGATAGGCTTTTTTCACTAATTTACAAAAGTAGCTATTACATATGATTCTTTTGTTTAAATTGAGCTACTTGTATAATTATCTAATTTATTATATCTAGAAATAAAAGATACGTCCAATCAGATAATACAGATTGGTCTATTTGTGTTTGAATAATAAGTAGGTGGGCCTTCCGATTTTCTTCTCTAATATTGTAGCCACAACAGTAATTTTTTCGAGTTGCATAGCTCGCGGACTACGCTGCGTTGAACCCTTCCTTGAGGCCGAAATGTCTTCTTCTTTTCGAATTCGACGTTTGCCTAGAGGAATTAACATGCGAGATGCACTGAATCAAACAGGATCAGGACAGTCACTACTCAGAGAGGAGAAAGAAGAGGGCCTAAGTCAAATCGAACTAGGACAGTCACTAGTCAGCCGAGATGACACTGAATCAAACTGGAACCAGGAACTGAATCAATCGGACCAGGACAGTCACCACTCAGAGATGAAGAAGAAGAAAGAGAGAAGGAATGAGACAACTCTTTACGTTCTCGTCATCGGCAACAACCAAAAACACATACCTTATTCACATATAGATATAGTAGATACTACGTGGTGGAATGAATTCACAAACCCTCATTCAAATCCGAAGAGTCGAGACGAATGAAAAAGATAACAAGCGACGAAACCCTTAAACGAAGCCATTCGCTCAATTGAGATGAAGCAAAACAAACCGGACCGACAAGGGAGGACAGGTGGAGGGGTGGGATGGAGCACCGGCCACTAAATGACTCTCAAACCCTCTGTCTTCTTTTTCACCTTTTGATCGATTTTTCATGTAGAGTCCCCCAGGGGCTCTCGGAGTTCCCTAGGCGAAAGAGTTGTTTGTTATGATAGGCATTGTTAATTGTTATGGATGGTTCATTGAATATAGTTTCGGTTGTGATTTTTCGCAGGGTTGTAACAAGCTCTTTATTTCATTGGCTACCCGTTATGCATCCTATTCAAAACCACATATATTCAACGATCAAACAATACACAACACCATCTAAAAAAAAATTAATACACTACAATTTTTTTCTAAAAAAATCCTTTTGATAAAGATCATTTATCCAAATGTACTTTTTTAGAATTATTTTCTTGTTGAGTATGAAATCAATGAAAAATAACTTGTTATTTCAACAAGAGTCTCTTCCTGAAATAACAAGTTATTTTTCATTGATTTCATACTCAACAAGAAAATAATTCTAGGAAGGTACATTTAGATAAAGGATTTTTTTGGTTCATTGAATATAGTTTTGGCTGTGGTTTCTCGCGGGGTTGTAACAAGCCCGTTATGCATCATATTCAAAACCACATATTCAACGATCAAACAATACACAACACCAACTCAAAAAGATAAAAAGCAATACACAATAATTTTTTTCTAAGAAAATCCTTTTGATAAAGATTCTTTATCCAAATGTACTTTCCTAGAATTATTTTCTTGTTGAGTATGAAATCAATGAAAAATAACTTGTTGTTTTAGAAAGAGACTCTTGCTTACTTCTTACTCAATTTTTTTTTCTTTTCAAAATATATTTGTTTCGTCATTTTTTTTTTTCAGAAAAATTAGAATAATATGCTTTTGTTTAAAATAATTATACAATTATGTCATTTTCTGAAAATTTTGTCCCACCTTTTTCTATTTTCTAGCTCTGTCCTGTTGAACTAATTGAATAGATAAAAGTGCTAAAATATAGGTAGACATCACAAAAATACGATTTTTCTGTGGGAAAATAAGGACACATTACTAGGATTTTATGTAGGGATGTTAATATTACAAAATGCCATTGTCTAGGAGTTGTAAGATCATCGGCATTGTAGGGACAAATTAGGAACATTTTTGTTGGAAATTAGGAAGTAGGAGGCCATGATTCATTAAGAAATAATATATAGTTGTCATATAAGGATTAATATATAGATGTGTATATATCCGCTGCCCCAAGAGAAGATCGCGACTTACAAATATATCTTATTTTATTTTTATATTAATTATCCGAATACTAATTAGTAGAGGGAATTAACCTAGAAAATTTCTATGCTACCGCGTTGAATAATTTTCTTCTGATACGACATTTAACCTTGTATATTAAGCAACGGATTGTGAAATAGTGATAACGGTTAACGATAACAAAAAAAATAATGTTATTAATCATGATGATGCGCTAAATTGCTTTAACAAACAATTACCCTCAATTTCACACAAATAAAATTACGCCCCAACTCTTTTTATACCAGCTAGTCCTAAAGTTTACAAGTCTAAATGGAGTGGATTGTACCGGTATTGTGGGAAAAGGGCAAACAAGGGGCACCGGGTTAATGAGGCGTACCAGTTCAGACAGGAGCGGAAAATTACTGAGGTAGTTGGTGCTGTAACATAGAGAAATGATATAAGTGTGTAGGATTTGATGTTATAATTAAGCAAATTTATCAATATAATCTTAGTAGTCACTACCACGTTATCAAAATAACAAATGGAGTGAATTTAATAGTGCTGAAATTATAAATGTATTGGTATTTAATTAAGTAGATACAAATCCTCACTAAATGAGAAATAGAGCAAGACGAGTTTGTGTCCCCAAAGTATTTGAGATACAATTTAAAAAAATGAACTGTCCAAATTAATTTTATCCATATCCAACTCAATTCGATCCCTATTATAACTGTAGGGGGTTTGCTTTCAGATTTGTATCAAACTAAGGATGCATTTAGATGGAACAAGAATAGCACTAAATTCACTATTTTTTGTTTTTCTTATATGAGTTAGTTCACTATTCTACTAACCTAATCAAAAGCTGAGTTAGCTGTTATTTTCAAACTTGAAATTAACTCAATTCTTGCTCAATTCCTTGTTTCATTCAAACGTATCTTAAAGAAAACAACAGTTCGGATTTTCTGCTTGCATCTCGATCAGGTATCTGGAGGGATACGGATTCGAGCAAGACTGGGGCACGAAGGCACAATGATGCCATTGACTTTTTCCGAAGGGGTCCTTGAATAAGTGTAAAATTATAAATGCAGAAACAAAAGGTTCAAATGTTTGTATTCTTATAAGTTGTCTCGAAACTAAGTACCTTTAATCTCGTCATTTTTTATTAAAAGAAGAAGAAGATGCATATTACAATTTTACAATTGAAACTGAAAAATAAATAAATAACTATGAAAGTCCGGCCGGAAAATCTTGATTTTTTTTGTTTTAAAATAATTCATAAGTACTAATTTTCATCTTCCTTATTTCAAACACAAAAACTTAATTTCTTGCTTATCAGTAATATTTTCCCCTGTTTGTTTGGTCAAATTCCCCTTTTCCACAAAGGTAGCATGGAGGATACAAACTACTGCCCATATAAATTTTATTCTCTTAGCATTGCTTAAATAATTTTCTATTAGATTTTGGGATACCTTATGATTTTTCTGATATATTTGTTTTCCAATTTATGTTGGATTTACAATGGGTATGAGTCTGCAAGCAAAATATGTTTGTAATTTTAGTCTGAGTTTGTTTCTACTGAAATAAAAATGAATAGAAAACGAAATTAAAAAGCTTGTGACCATTAGGAAACACTGGGAAAAAAAAAATATGAACTCAATTAACAAAAGCTTGGTTTAACCTTAAAAAAAAAAAAAAAAAAAAAAAAAAAAACTTGGTTCACAGTAAGACTTCAGTTATTGCATGAACAGTAAACTTTTTTAAAGAGACCATAAGCAATAAATTTAATCTTACAAGCAAATACAAGTCGGAAATACAAAAGTAACAACAAAAATTATTTTTGACTTAATGATTTAATTGATTCGGAAGTTCTCATACAATTAGAAATATGGCATGAGTTTCATCAGTTCTTTTTATTTTTTATTTGAATTCATCAGTTGTCTTACATACACATTACACAACATATACACAGCTCAATATTACAGAGATACATCTCCTCTATTAGTCACATGACAATCACGTGATAGACTAATGAATAACTCATTAACTCGTTGACCAGTGACCATGGTAGACTTTATCTTATTCCAAATAAAAGTTCTTCCAGTGATGAGTTTTTTGTTTCCACCCATTTGCATGATGACAACTGCGGATGATGCACAATTATCAGAATTATTTGAAGATTAATTTAAACAATATCATTTGTTTCATTTTAGAGAAAGTAATACAAAATGGATAATAAATCATCCACATTTAAGATACAAAAATGAAAATTTTAATTAAGGTCCTGTTTCCTAAACAAGCACAACAACGCGTACATTCTGACCAGACCACTTATTTGAAATAAATAAAAAACACACACACACAATCAAATCAATCATATGAAAGACATGCACCAATCATAATTAGATGCTTAATAATAATTCATAAATAAGGAACTAATTAAGCATGATGCTGATCATTGATGGTGTTTGGCATCCTTCTTCTCATGGTGCTCGTGGAAAGCGAAACCGGCACTTCCGAGTGCTGCGACAGCAGCGATCTCCTCCTTGTCCTTGTGGCTGTGTGCGTTCTCTGGGTCCTTCTTTGCCTGATGCTTCTCATGCTGTCAACAAAGTTAATTTTTTAAGGTTGATTAGGTTGCTCCAAAATAAATGTGTGTTTGATACGTAACCAATTTTACAAAACATTAAATATATATGCAAAAAAATAAAAACAAAAAAACAAATAACAAACTCCAAATGTATGTTTTTATTTTCTCACTAACAAAGTTTATCAATGTGATGTCTTAGTTTTGCTATGAAAACAACTCATTATTAATTGCATCATATGCTATATATATATATATACCAGGGCATAGGCACCAGCAGCAAGGGCAGTGAGCCCGCTGATCTGCTCCACATGCTTGTGGTGCTTCTCCTTCTTCTCGTAATCGACGGGACCCTCCTCTTCCTTCTTGTGGTGGAACAAGTGGTGCTTCTGCTTCTCCTCTTCCATTGCTTCTTAATGAATTAGGTATCTGCGCTAGGTGACTTAATTAAGTTTTTCAATGAACAGATTTTTGCTGTGGGGAAATATGTCCATGACAAGGGATATTTATAGGGGGTGGGTTGTTATTAGAAAAATGCCCCCTTGACCGTTGACCTTATGGAGGGCAATTTGGGAATTATTGCTTGGGATTAATTAGTGGTAAACTAGTAGGACATAAATGTGATATATAGTTGTTTTTTGAATTAATGATGTGCATGCATGTACTTTGGTCCAAAGTACGTATTAGGTGCCCCAGAGAGTTTGAGACGACTTACATGTATTATTCTATTATTATGCAAACATTAATTATTACTTCATTTATATACAGTTTTTTTTTTATTAATATTATTTTCCGCGTTTATTAATTATATGCCTTGTTCTAGAGCTGAATTATGCTTATCCATAATTGGGAAAGCAAAGTATTTCTATAGATAGAGACAATTTTCGGTCCGAGACGTGTCTAAAAAGCTTTTATGTGCATTGCTGGAAAGAAAAAAAAAACATTGATCATGCAAAGAGCGCTCCATCGACACTGTTGAGACGCGCGAGAGGAATAAACTTGGAAATTGAATTGCTTTTGTTGGAAGGTCCCTCAAGAAATCAAATTAGATTACTAGGTCCAAAAATGGGCGTTCTTTATTTTCTTTGTACTTTTAGGTTTCTCTACTTTAATAAATATTTTTAACACCGAAAAATTATAAGATTATATATATATAATATAAGTGTTGATGGTGTCTTTATTTACAAGTACTATATATCTCATGCATGAAAATTAATTCTCAAAAAGTTTTGAAGACCTCTAAACCAATCTCCTCTCTCCTCCTCTCTCCCCACCTCAAATTCCCACTCTACAGCTCTACCTAGCCACACAAGTTGCCTACTGGCCAGATGGAAGTCCCCTTTCCGTATAGGGATCCTCTACTCCTTCCTCAGGTTTACATGCCCCAAACGCCTCACAACAATTTACTGGAAAATGATGCCGACCACTACCTCGCCGCTTGCTTTCTCTACAGCGCTCCTAACCGAAACCCGGCTATCATCCAGCACAAATTAGCTGAGGTGTATGGAGGGAAACCTCATGAGTACCCTTTATTGGTGATTTCGCCCAAGGCATATCTGGTATCTCTGCCGGAGTACCTTGATCGAAATCAAGTCGAGCAGGGCCCTCTTGTCTGGGCGATATCCAACCACATCCATATCTGGTGTTGGAATCAGGAAGAAGGGTGGAATTCAAAGCCGTCTGGATTCAAAGTAAACATGGAGGTAAGAAATTATCCTCTGAATCTCTGGCATTACCAATTCTTTCACCTACTGGTGGCAGATTTTGGTCTACCCCTCTACATTGATGATGCAAATTCCTTCGAAAATGATAGATCTACACTGAGGATATCTATTGCCTGTGTCGACCCGGTAAGGATACCCCCCTCTGTATTGCTACTGCATAAGGAATATTGGAGGAGATGCCCGATAACGGTTCTAGGATGGACATACAACGGTAATACAGTGCTGGAAGACCATGGTGGATCCTCTACGGATGGTACAATGCTGAATGTGCAATGGCCGAGGGAACCTATAAATCACAATCAATATGAAGACCTCCGGCTCAGAGCATCACTGTATTCGGCGAGGGAGTTGGTGTTTGGCATGGAGCGCAACCGGTCGCCGGAATCGGTTTGGGATGGCCTGGTTCACCAGCCGCCAGAGCTACAGAGGTTCAGGTCCACTGGGCCTTTTCCTGCCTCTAGTTAACCCAATCCTAAAGGAATCAAAAAATCAGTCACACTACATATTCTCAGAAGGTCCCCAGAGCTCAGGAGCACAGAGGGGTACATGCAGACGTTCAGAGATGCCCAAGGATCCTATGTGCCACAGCAACTCAGCATATCACTGTGTTACAAATTCAGACTCCTCAAGTGCCGCACAAAATTAAACTACCAACTATCTATCCTCTCCCACAAGCCACAGAGAATCCCTTCACACCAAAAATAAAACATCTCAATCCCTATCACCAGCCATCCCTACACCACAAGGAGACAAATGCATCATACCTCTATCTTTTTCTTCTCTCAGATAATTAGAGCCTTTGCATCTTTTTCACACCAATTGGGAAAGCATGCAAACCAAAACACAACAAACAGAGGCCCAATTTCTACCAACAATAGCCCAATTGCAGAGGGAATTGTAAAGCAAAATCACAAATTCACCAAGTCCATTCTGGGGCCATACCCTTATAAACTCATCAACCAAACTGAACCCTTCTTCTATCCAAGCACTTTCAACAAAACAGAACACCCCCTCCATTATTCCAATTCATCCAATCAGCAACTTAACCCAAACCCCTCGCATCTCATTCACACACTAAGAAGGATGGATCCCTCTGATGAAGAACTCATACGAAGGTTTGCGGGTTTACAAACGGGTCATGCAAAGAGCTAAGCTATTGCAATCCCTCAGCAGGAGATACTTACAAAGAATTGGGACCTGTGCTTGTTAGTCAGGGTTTGCACAGACCGCATGGTGTTCACGGCACAATTTGAAAAGTTTATGCGGGTTGCCTGGGATTTGAAACCATCCGCAATATTTACACAAAAGGGCAGAGGAGTCTTTCTGGTGCAGTTCTCTGAAAAAGAAGAAGTCAAGCGAGTCTTGAATGAGGGGCCGTGGTTATATCGGAATGACCTTGCCGCAGTCAAGCAATGCAAAGACGGCACCGACCTCCTCCTCCCGGTCACTAAGGCTGAACTCTGGGTGCAATTCCATAGCCATCACGCTGACTCTCTTTCTGACAAGGCCATACGGCTGCTAACGGATTTAGTTGGCCTTCCGGTCTCAGATCCAATTAGGGGTGTGATCAATGGGAGGCAGTTTGTCAAAGTTAAACTTCTCATGGATGTCACACAACCTCTCAAAGATGGAGTAAGCTTTACTCATCCAGTCCATAGAGACCTTGTGGCCCACTTAGTTTATGAAAGGTTGGGCCGCATTTGTAATTTTTGTGGTCACATAGGCTGACTTAAACTCATGTGCAGATCGAATCTGCCTAGCTCGGATAAAGAACTCACAGGCCGATCAAGACAGGCCAGAACTAAGGGACATCTTAAACCCTTCTTTTGGGCCTTGGAGAACAAGCCCGGCCTTGTTCCCTCTGGATCAATCAACACCACCAAATTTTTCTCAAAATCAATCTGGGCCAGATCAAGCAGCAGGTTCTAAGAGATCCCTAAATGAGTTCTTCCAGAATAAGGATCCCTATCACCCTCCTCAAACAGATGGCGTGCAATCTCTTTTCTACAACAGGGAATCACCTGTCCTCCACACAGTTAACAATGGCGATGAATCTTCCTCCTCTAAAAGAGCCAAGGCGGCGAGGCCTCAATCGCCGCCAAGTTTTTTATGAATCTAATCTCATGGAACTGTCGCGGCAGTAAAGGGCTAGCGACAGTTCCAATAATCTAGTGGTATCTTCGTAGTATAGGGGCGGATCTGACTTTTATTTTGGAGACTAAGTGCTCTAAAGCAAAGGTCCAACAACGCATTTCTAGACTGCCCCTAACCAATGCTGAGATTGTACCCTCTCAAGGCCCGGGAGGGGGATTGTAGCTCCTATGGAGTGACGAAATCTCAGTAACGGTGTTAGAATCCTCAATTAACTTTTTAGTGGCAAAAATCAAACAAAAAATAACCATGGATCCATGGATACTATTTGCAGTTTACGGCGACTATCAGGACATCAATGATAAGCGTATTTGGGAGCGGATTCAACACTACATCCGCAATTTGGGTATGCAACAATCTGTGACTTCAACTGCATATCAGATCACAGTGATAAGTATGGGGGTAACATGAAGTTCAAGGCTAAAGACAGAAATTTCAGGAGATTCATTCAACAAGCGGGCTTAGTTGATCTAGTTACTCGGGACCGGAGTATACATGGGCAAATAACCAAGGTGATAGAACTTTTGTGATGGAACGGTTAGATAGAGGTATGGCAACAGCGGAATGGATTAATTCATATCTAATGGCAAAAATCCTTCATCTTCCTAACTACCACAGTGATCATCTGCCGATTCTATTGCGACTTGAACCGCTGCCGAGAAAAGGGTCCTAAACAATTTCGGATTGCGCAGTGGTGGGCTCAACACCCGAATTTTAAAGAGATTTGTGTCAAATCAACACGGGGGCAGCAATCCTGGGAGGCCACATGTGGAAATTTGAGAAGCAACGTAAAGAATTGGTCAGAGAGGGGTAAGGACCCAAACTGGGAACTGAAAAAAATTGAAAAAGAAATGAAGTTTTTGTTAAAGAAGCAGCAGTCTCAGCAAGTTAGAAATCGAATCATTTTTTTGCAAAAAGAGTATCAGAGATTTATATCGGCTCAGGAGGTGTATTGGCTTCAAAGATCAAGACTCAATTGGTCTCTACAGGGTGATCAGAATACATCTTTCTTTCACTCAATAGTGCTGGTGCGAAGGAGAAGAAACAGAATTGGTGCTATCTTGAAGGAAGGAGGAGAGTGGGCAATTACTGACAGTGAAATACGATCCGAGTTTGTGACTCATTACAAACGTATCTTCACTCAAACAATACCCACCCAAGACACCACTCAGATTCCTGATGAGGTGGTAGCTACCATCTACAAAATTCACCCGCAAGAGGCCGCAACCCTTAAGCTGATACCAACAGAAGAAGAGATTAAGAGCTCAGTATTTTCCTTGGGGCCCACAAAGTCCCCGGGACCTGATGGGATAACAGCTGCCTTAGTTCAAGAAAATTGGGCCTCTTTCAAGGATGTGGTCACTGCCGAGATCTTGAACTTCTTCACAACTGGCAATTTGAAAGAGTCAATTGCGCACTCAACACTGGTGCTAATTCCTAAGGTATCGGCTCCAACAATGGTAACAGAATTTCGACCCATTAGTGTGTGCAATTTTCTCTACAAGGTGATCTCAAAATTGCTAGCAAAAAGGATGCAGCCATTTATGAATAGCCTTATTTCTCAGTCACAAACCGCTTTCATACCGGGTCGGGAGATTTCGGAGAACATTGTTTTGTTGAGAGAAATCATCCATTCATTCCAAAAGAAGCAGTCAAAACAACAACTCTTTGCTTTTAAGGTTGACCTTGCAAAGGCCTTTGACTCTGTAAGGTGGGAGTACTTATTCGCCTTACTCCCGCTTTATGGATTCCCGCCTAATATCTGTGTTTGGATCGAGAAATGTGTGAGATCTGCCAAATTCACTATTAAACTTACCGGGAGAGGAGATGGTTTTTTTCGACCAACTCGGGGTCTGAGACAAGGGTGCTCTATGTCGCCATATTTATTCATCCTAGCCATGGACCTGTTGGCAAGATGGCTCAACCTCAAAATGTCATCTGGTGAAATACAAGGTTTAAAACTGGCTAGAACAGCACCACTGATGGCTTGCTCTCTATTCGCGGACGATCTGATTTTCATGGGCACATTGTCAGACCGCGAAGTAGAGGAGTTCAAAGATACACTAATGAGTTTCTTTTCCTTGTCAAGTTTGAAGATCAACACTTCCAAATCAAAGGTGTGGTTTTCCATCAATACGAGCAATCAACACAGGGCTTATTTCAGAAGCAGGTTTGATGTTCAAGATGCATCTCAACATGAAATGTACCTTGGCTGTCCCGTGATGGTGTCAGGAAAGGCCTTCTTTGATTACCTCATTGACCGATTTGAGAACAGACTGAATTTATGGAAGGCAAGGAAACTTACTCAGGCTGGCAGACTCATCCTAATCAAGTTAGTGCTTGAAAGTCTACCGGTATACGCGATGGGCACAGTTGTTATTCTGGTTAGAGTTCTCAAAAAGCTGATGGCGATCATGAGAAATTTCTTCTGGGGAGGGGAAATTGGAAAACAGTCTATGGCATATGTGGCTTGGAGTAAAATAGCGATACCAAAAGGAATGGGAGGTTTGGGTTTGAGGAGTTTGAAAGAAATGAACATGGCTCTGGTGTTAAAGATAGCGTGGAAACTGGCTCAATGAGAGCCAGCACCTTGGGTGACAACACTTCTTGCAAAGTATTATCCCCAATCGGGTTTCTGGTTGGCAACAATAAGGAATGTATGCACTATGCTCTGGCGCAACCTAATCGCACTAAAATCCATCCTACAACACCACCTCATTTGGAAGATAGGGGATGGCACTACAATTTGAGTTTTCTCACAGCCTTGGTGTCCGGGATGGGAGCTCAATTCGGCCTCCAATGCTGAGCAAAGGAGATTAAGGGTCAGCTCACTTATCTCACAACAAACATGAAATTGGGACTTTGATAGGCTCCAGTCATTGTTTGGGTTCCAATTGGCCTTGGATATTTCACTGAATACAGCAATTGCTCCCTCTCGGTACTCAGCACCGGACACACTCTTATTCACCTATGCGAATGATGGAAAATTCACGGTAAAGAAAGCTTACCAGATGATAAAAGGAGATACTGGTAACTAGGTAGATAAGGGGTTCTGGTCGAAGGTGTGGAAGGCGACCGGGTTGGCACCAAGATTAAAGTTTTTTATTTGGAGGTGTGTTACTGGTGCTTTACTGGTTCAAGCAGTTATTGGCTCAAGAATCCACTCTATCGCAATGAACTGCAAACTGTGCAATCGGGAACCTGAATCAGTGGAGCACATGTTATTTAATTGTGAATTTTCAAGAGCTGCCTGGTGGGCATCACCCCTGACGCTAAGGTCTGACAACCTTCAAGGTTCGTTCAGAGAAATCATGTCTTCTTTTCTTTTAAACCTTCCTGATCTGGATATAATCAGATTATTGTGCATGATGTGGGCTATTTGGCGGGTTAGAAATGATGCTGTGATAGGGGGAAAGCAGCAAAATTTATTTACCTGTTCTAAATACTACAATGAGATACTCCTTGCATGTCAGCTACTGTACTCAGAGAAGGTTCAAGTCAGGCCTGGCAATGGGGATGCACCAACAAATGCAGTGCCGTGTTCAGATCAGGCGTCACGGGTCAACGGGTCTCAAGGGGACCCGATATGCATTGTGGATGGGTCTTAGTCTGCTGATGGGTTGGCTGGAATCGATTTGTATGTTATCATCAATGAAAGAGTGGTCCAGTGGATTTGTAGAAGGGTAATTGCGGTCAACTCAGCACAAGTGGAGGCAATAGCAGTTTTACAGGGGCTTAAATTACTAATGGCACATGCTGGTAATCAAGCAATTGTCTACACTGACTCATTGGAGACAGTTGACTCCCTATCTCACAGGCAGCCGAAAATCCATGATTGGAGAAGTTTTCATGAAATTTGGGAGGCCTGGCGATTGAAAGACCAAAGCTCAGGAAGCTCGAGGGTGTTGCATCTCAACAGGGAACAACAATGGCTGCAAATTGCTCACATACTGGCGAATCATGCTAGAAGAGAGGGTACTGATAGAATGGGATGGGGCTTGGATTTAAGTACTCAGGAATTTTGTGAATCAGTGACAACTGGATGTTTGTAAAGCCTACGGGTCATGAAAGATACCAAAAAATAATAATAATAATTCTCTCTCTCTCTAATTATTATTTTTTGTTGTTGAGAAAACTCATGTTTGAAAATTCTGATGTGACTAAATTTTTTATCTGAAATATGCATATTGTAATGCAGAAAGTTTTAACCGTCCCATATTGAACAAGTCTAGGTTGACTTTCTGAAATTTATTGAATAATGAAACAAATTATAGCCCAAATAAAAATTCATACAATATTATACTTAATAAAGACGATATTATCTTCATCACACATTTTGTGAACTGGCGGAAAAAAAAAATCAATTGATTGCACCACAGCTTTGGAACAAACATTTTAATATTAGCCAATCTTTTTTTATATATATATATATATATATATATATATTGACTAATATGCTTTCGGAAGCATATGGACCGAAGTGCTTACGGTCCAAATTTAAAATTTCAAAACTCAAAAAGTCGATTGGAACCGTTCATCTTGTTCTCCATATTAATATATTTTTGGAGACCAAATTTTATATTTTTCTGAATTTGTTTACTATTTATTAAGCCACTTTGAAAATCGCTGATCCAACGGTGGCTTAACCAAACAGTAAAACCGTTGGATCAACGATTATCAAAGTGGCTTAATAAATAGTAAAAAAAATCAGAAAAATGTAAAATTTGGTCTCCAAGAACATATTAATATGGAGAACAATATGAACGGTTTCGATCGACTTTTTGAGTTTTAAAATTTCAAATTTGGACCGTAAGCACTTCGGTCCATATACTTCCGAAAGCATATTAGCCACACTCTCTCTCTCTCTCTATATATATATATAGAGGTTGGCTACTATGCTTATATAAGCATATCCCCACATATGCTTATAACTCATTTTTGTGTTTTCAATGTCCAAATGGTCGACCTGAACCGTTAGATGTGGTCTCTATATTGAAATGTGCTTGGAGACCAAATTTTATATTTTTCTGAATTTTTTTACTATTTATTAAGCCACTTTGAAAATCGCTGATCCAACGGTGGCTTAACAAAACAGTAAAATCAGAAGCCACCGTTGGATCAGAGATTTTCAAATTGGCTTATTAAATAGTAAAAAAATTCAGAAAAATGTAAAATTTGGTCTCCAAGCACATTTCAATATAGAGATCACATCTAACGGTTCAGATCGACCATTTGGACATTGGAAACACAAAAATAAGTTATAAGCATATGTGGGGATATGCTTATAGAAGCATAGTAGCCAACCTTTATATATATATATATATATATATATATATATATATATATAGGAATATGCTAGCATGCTATGCTAGTATAGAGATCCTCCGTGCAACAGTTCAATATTCGACTTTTTAAAATCCTAACGATCGATCCGAACGTTCATCTTGTTCTACATATTAATATGTGTTTGGAGACTAAATTTTACATTTTTCTGATTTTTTTTACTATTTATTAAGCCACTTTGAAAATCGTTGATCCAACGGTTTTACTGTTTGGTTAAGCCACCGTTGGATCAGCGATTTTCAAAGTGGCTTAATAAATAGTAAAAATTTCAGAAAAATGTAAAATTTGGTCTCCAAGAACATATTAATATGAAGAACAAGATGAACGGTTCCGATCGACTTTTTGAGTTTTGAAATTTTAAATTTGGACCGTAAGCACTTCGGTCCATATGCTTTCGAAAGCATATTAGTCTCTCTCTCTCTCTCTCTCTATATATATATATATATAGAGGTTGGCTACTATGCTTATATAAGCATATCCTCACATATGCTTATAACTCATTTTTTTGTTTCCAATGTCCAAATAGTCGATCTGAACCGTTAGATGTGATCTCTATATTGAAATGTGCTTCGAGACCAAATTTTACATTTTTCTGAATTTTTTTACTATTTATTTAGCCACTTTAAATATCGCTGATCCAATGGTGGCTTCTGATTTTACTGTTTTGTTAAGCCACCGTTGGATCAGCGATTTTCAAAGTGGATTAATAAATAGTAAAAAAATTCAGAAAAATATAAAATTTGGTCTCCAAGCACATTTCAATATAGAGATCACATCTAACGGTTCAGATCGATCATTTGGACATTGGAAAAACAAAAATGAGTTATAAGCATATGTAGGGATATGCTTATATAAACATAGTAGCCAACCTCTCTCTCTCTCTATATATATATATATATTATTTGGCAAATAGGGGCTAGATATTCCGGTGCAAATCAGGGATATAATGGTGTAATTTTCCAACATTTTTTTGCATAAATGAAAGTGTTTCATTCATTTTTTTTAAAATAGAATCAAATTTAAATATTTCAATGAAATTAACAAGTTGAACTTGTTTTATATAAAAAAAATAGTTTCACTGATTCTGTAAATCGGTGGAGGCAGTTACTGTGTTTATTGTGCATGTTTACTATGCTTATTTTTTTGTCTCCACCAAACTGTTTTTCATATAAATAAAATTTATTGTACTTATTTCGTTAAAATATTTACATTTGATTTTATTTAAAAAAAAAACTGTTTCATCAATAAAGCTTTGAGACCGACTTCGCCGCCTCTGCGGTTTAAAAAAATAAAATAAAGCTTTGAGACCAGAATGGATGAATGAAAGTGTTTCATCGCGCGGTTCTCTTACTTACAACGAGCTCAATAGTACAGAGATACATCTTTTATAAGTCACGTGACAAATACGTGATAGACTAATGACTAACTTTTTGATCACCATTGAACATGATAGGCTTATAATCCTATTCCAAATAGAAGTTTTAGGTTAATGAGTTATATTCTCTTTATGCTACTCCTAGCAAGGAAACTATTTAACTTTTTTTTTTTTTTTTCACCATGACAACTGCGCGCGGATGATATATGCACAATTATTTGAAGATTAATTGAAATGTAACAATAATTTAAACAATAGCATTTGTTTCATTTTAGAAAGAAAAAATAAAAAATGATATAAAATAGAGAGTAATGAAATCATCCAAATTAAGATACAAAAATGGAAAATTTAAAGCAAAACAGAAAGACCATTTATTTTAAACTAAAAACATGCAAGTTAATCATACGAAAGAATAACAATTAGATCCTTAATAATTCATAATTAAGGAACTAATTAAGCATGATGCTGATCATTTATGGTGCTTGGCATCCTTCTTCTCGTGGTGCTCGTGGAAGGCGAACCCGGCACTGCCCAGTGCTGCAACAGCAGCAATCTCTTCCTTGACCTTGTGGCTGTGTGCGTTTTCTGGATCCTTCTTTGCCTGATGCTTCTCATGCTGGTCAACACTATTAATTTGAGGTTATTTAATTCAATAAGGTAATTCACTCAATGATTGAGGATAAATTTATCACAAAAAAATGAGGATAAGTTTTTTTTTTCGGGGTAATTTAGATGTCCGAATCAAATGTTATATGGATAAATTTTTTTAAAAATGATAAAACGCAAAATCATAAGTTCTATAAAAAAAATTGATCTTCTTCTTGAGGACATTGTCTATCATTACGCAAAATTAATGAAATAAATGAGTACAAATGATCAAAGAGCAATAATTTAGGCTGCAAGTATCAAAGAGCAATAATATTATGTCATTTTTAATACATTTCCCCAACAGTACCGTGCCAAAGAGATATGTACTTAATTTATTTCCCTTTAAACATATAGTTATTGATCAATTTATCTAGTAATTTGCCATCAAAGTTAACTACACTAGATAATAGCATGTTCTATATGTAGATATATATACCAGAGCATAGGCACCGGCAGCAAGAGCGGTGAGCCCGCTGATCTGCTCCACATGCTTGTGGTGCTTCTCCTTCTTCTCGTAATCGACGGGACCCTCCTCTTCCTTCTTGTGGTGGAACAAGTGGTGCTTCTGCTTCTCCTCTTCCATTACTTCTTAATGAATTAGGTATCTGCACAAGGTGACTTAGATTTAAACCAAAATGCTTTCAATGAACAAATTTTTGCTGTGGAGAAATATGCCAATGACTAGGGATATTTATAGGAGAGAAATAGGGGGTTGGTATTACAAAAATGCCCTATTGACCATTGACCTTATGGGAGGAATTTGGGAATTATTGCTTGGGGTTAATTAGTGGGAAGCTAGTAGGCCATAATGTGATATATAGTTGTTGTTGTGTTTTTAATTAATGATCGATGTGCATGTATGTACTTTGGTCCAAAGTACGTATTAGGTGCCCCAGAGAGTTTGAGACGACTTACATGTATTATTCTATGTTTATGCAAACATTAATTATTACTTCATTTACTTCATTTGTAAGCCCTTGGATCACCATCGAACGCTGCCACTGTTCTCTGTATGCTGATCTTTTATTTTCTTTTCTTTTTTTCTCCCCTTGTTCTTGGTATGTAAGCTAGGATCTTGTTTTTATCTTCTTTCTTGTGGTCCATGGGCTCCAGTTTTTGGGAGTGAAATTCTGTTAATGCTCTGACAGAGCTTTCTTGTTTCTGTTAATGTTATTTTCTTATTGGTTTTGCGCACCATTAGTTCTTTTTTCTGTGAATTACGTTCTGCTGCATGCGTGTGGGTCTGCTTTGACTGGCAAAATGCTATTTATCTTTTCGTTTACAAACACCAATCTGGTGATGTTCCTATCTCAAAGTTCAAGCCAAGGAAGTTACGAGTGAGTCTATGGTAATATGCATACCATTTCGTAATACATATTAATATTTTTATTTTGAAAATTTTAACAGTCAATTTGAACTATTGTTCTGATATCCCGAGCCATCATACCCGAGCGCGTCCCTCAAGTAGTTTAACAGAAAAAACTTTCAATATTGTCTAACTTCAATTTTCAGCGCTAATATCAAAACATTTAAAGCTATGTTTATAACATTTTATAATGTTAATCGCAAATATGTAAATCTATGTCTGAAAGCATTAAAATTCTAAATCTGTATAGTTTTAACTTCTAACTACTTTTGTTTTCAAGCCAAAACCGAAAAGATTCATTTCACCTACTCTTTTTTATTTTTTCTCTGATCATTATAATTTATTTTTCTGATGATCCGTGATAAAATTTTACAAATCTAAAAATACGAATGTTTTATATTTGATTTTATCTTTCAAATAAGATCTATGAAAAAAATATTTTTGAGTAATTTTAAAGTTTTTTTTTTTAAAGTAAAAATCATGAGCACTTTAAATTTTCAAGTTTTAAAATCTCAGTTTACAACCATTAAAAATTTTAAGGCTTTGTACATGAGGTTTATATGCTTTGTAAATGCAGTGTTATTGTTGAGATTTATATGTTTTGAAATGATATTGTTGAGATTTAAACTCTTTGTACATGAGGTTTATATGCTTTGTAAATGAGATTTGTAAATGCAGTGTTATTGTTGAGATTTATATGCTTTGTAAATGCAGTGTTATTGTTGAGATTTATATGCTTTGAAATGTTATTGTTGAGATTTATATGCTTTGAAATGTTATTGTTGAGATTTAAATTCTTTGTACATGATGTTTATATGCTTTGTAAATGAGCTTTGTAAATGCAGTGTTATTGTTGAGATTTATATGCTTTGAAATGTTATTATTGAGGTTTTAATTATTTGTACATGAGGTTTATATGTTTTATTCTCGAGATTTAAAGTGTTATTAATGAGGTTTATATGCTTGTAAACATAGGTTTAAATTATTTTGAAGCAAAATTTAAAAAAAAAATGAAAGTCACAAAGATTTAAAGTGGTAGAAAAAGTTACAACACAAATATAACTCGAAAGTTATTCTTCATGGATCTCAGTTGAAAGAGAAAATCGGATAAAAAACATTCATTTTTTTAGATTTGTAAAATTTATCACAGATCGTCGAGAAAATGAATGAGAATGTTCAGAGAAAAAATTAAAAAAAATGGGTGAAATGTCTTTTCGTTTTTGGCTTGAAAATAAAAATAGTTAGGAGTTAAAACTATACCGATTTAGAATTTTAATGCTTACAGACAGAGGTTTAAATACTTGCGAGTAGCATTGTAAAATTTTGTAAATAAAGCTTTAAATGTTTAGATATTAGCGCTGAAAATGAAAGTTAGATAACATTGAAAGCTTTTTCTGTTAAACTACTTGGGGGCACACTCGGGAATTTTGTTTAGGGTACAATTATCAGACTCCTTAACATAATTCTCATATAAATATGTACTTGAAAACTGAATTGTATATTCTTTAAAAAAAATTTACTATTCTTTAAGATAAGTAGAAAAATTACTTAATCTGAAAATTCTGAACCATTCAAAAATAATATTTTTTTTTACCTATCTTAACAAATAGTAAAAATATTCTAAAAAATATAAAATTTAATCCACAAGTACACATTCATATGAGAATTATGTTGAACTATTAGGATCGATCGTTAAAATTTTAAAAATAAAAATATTAATCTGTATTACAGATCAATTCGTACTATACATAGTAGCATAGACTCACTCAAAAGTTATTCATTAATTGAATTTGCTCAGAAAGAGATAAAAAGAAAGACCGAACTGCCATCGAAATTATAACATGTTCTCATATTAGATATTTTAACATAAATTTTCTTTTTTAGAATGTCCGTAAGCATGAAGATTTGTATAAACTGAAAAAAGTCTGTACAGGCACATAGCACTTATCCCTTATCCCTTATCCCTTATCCTTTCCCTACTCTAATTACAATATATGCTCATGTTTGACTGTGACTTAAAGTTATGATAGAATAAGATTGCATATTCTAAGTTAAAGATGATATAAGATATATTTGTTTAATTGTGACTTAAAATTAAGAAAAAATATTTCTATCCATTAATTTTTGTTCACAGGTTGTCCACAACCTTATCTAATTTCGGTTTTAACTGTCATTAAATTTTCACAGTCCCACCTGCTAACGATCTCGTCTCTTCTCCTATTTAAACATCTCATTCCGCGACTCTGTATCTTCCTTTTTTTGAATTTCATTTTCAAATCTTTCATTTCCAATCAGATCTGCTCCGTGATTTTTGCGATTTCTGCGATTTTTCTTCCTCTTTCGTCTCGAAAAAACATTCAAGAGTGGTCTGAGAGAAGCGAGAACCCTCATGAGATTTCCTTCCTCTTTCCGAGATTTCCTTCCTCTTTCTCGACTAAACCTTCAGGAGTGGATTTCGATCGGATAGAAGTTGTCAGGATTGAACAACATGCCGAAATTTAAATCTAGTGAGTTATTTCTTTATTTCTGTTGAATTTGTTGTTTGATTTGGTGCAGTAACGGATCTAGTATTATTTTGAACTTTTATTTGAATTTGTTTTTGATTTGATGCAGTAAGGGATCTCGTAATCATCTTGTGGAAATTTGGAGAAAAGAGATGATAAAGAGGCGATATGGAGTATTAATCTTGTCGTTTTACAGTATTCACCGTTAAATTTACAGTATTCATCTTTAATTTTATGGTATTCATCTTGTGAATAGTTACTAATGTTTAACAATGTGGTTGTGAATATTTGATGTATTAATGTTTTATAGTTTGCATCTCGTTAATTTTACTGTTTGCATCTGTTGTCTTCATTGTATGCAGTAATAGAACTAGCATTTTAACAGAGATTTTATCTGAATATTATTCGTATGTTGTTATTTCGTTTGATTGTGTATTAACCATTTTTTACAGTACATATATATCTGAATTACAAGATATATATAACATTTTACAGGATATGACACATTAAATTTGTACTTGTAGTTTCAATGTTTCTGGATGTTTGAAAATTTTAATTACATTTTTTGTAAGATGTGTTATATAAGTTACAGCATTGAGTTAGTAATTTTACATGATTGACGCAAGTCAAATGAAAGTTTTCCTGGATGTTTGAAAATGATAATTACGTTTTTATATTATTTATTACATAAGTTACAGCATTGAGTTAGTAATTTTACAGGATTGGCGCAGATCTACTGACAGTGTTCCTAGATGGTTGAAAATGATAATTACGTTTTTATAATATTTGTTACATAAGTTTATCACACCCCGCGGCCACGGGTCGCAACAGTCCCCCGTCGTAAGCATACAACTCCGTGTATGCTTACAAGGCAGTTCAACATACACTCAGAAATTCACGACAAAAATAATATAAAACAAGTTCTAAATACAAATCAGAGTACACGAGTCGGGTAAAAGTATAATACATTAAGGTATCACCTATGGATACCGACTATCAGGTGTGACATAGAGAGTTATATAACTAAAAATAATATATACACACCTCTCTAGCCAACTAACAAAATATCTATGGAGGTAATGGTGATCTATACCAGAGGCTTACTGATCGCGTGCCTCCCCATACTCAGACGCACCAGAACCTGTAATATAACCCGAAGGGTGGGGGTGAGAATAAAATTCTCAGTGCGAATTTGCCACAATTAGATTGTTGGACTTGCAATCAGATTCCATATTCAAAAATAAAACCCATACTATAGCAATTCAAATAGATACATATTTGTAAATAAAAGAAATGCAGATGCTCGACAACAATTAACCAACCGAATCACAATTTACGAAATTTCCAAGATGAATTTCAAACACAACACATTTTGGCTTAACTCGACTTATTATTCGGGCTTGTAACAACTACAGATGTTCAATCGAGCTCCTTTATCTGACCCTCGTCTGTATGGTTACTGACACCTACTGACGTTCCACCGAGCTGGACCCTTTATCTGACGCCCATCTGTAATTGGTTGGCCTAACCATTTCCTAAGGTCCGGTTCAAATCATATAAAGAAAATTTACTTTGAAGTCATTTCAATATCTGTATTATTCAATTGACCGTCCAAACGCATTAACACGTAGAAAAATGCCACTGAGCCAAAGACGTTACACTTGTCACCCATGATTCCAATCCACACATTAATACAATCACTCATCCCTCGTCCCAACCGGTACTGAAAAAACTGAAGGTCATTCACCTAAAGCGCTAGAAGGATCCCGGGCTCAAAGTCAGCCATACGGCTCAACTTTGTAAATTCGCACACATACACATATTCAATCATCAATTCATGGTGACTCTCAACTATAATCATATCATAATAGATCGACACAACTGACAACCATACAAGCATGCAAATCGTTCAATCCACGACAATTCGAGTTTAATTTGATTGAGCTATGCATATGATTTACACAATTCAATAATGCAATCAATTAGATATTCAACATGACAAATGAATAAACGGTTTAATTCCTAAAAATAAAATATCAAACAAGTCCAAGAATTCCGCACCTGTTTACGACGAGCGTATCGCTAAATTACGGATCAGGCATCTCAAAATGTCCCGCGAATTCTTGTTCGACCGAGTCTACACCTATATTACATGTATACTTGGTTTAAATCCTGGTTTCACAGTCGAGATACTCACTCGAGTTCATTAATGACTTATACATCCCTATGCTTCGGTATCGATTATTTTGATTTCTTCTTTCTTATTAAAAATCTCTAAAACTCACACACTATGCATCGGGGTCCTCTAAACCATACACAATTCCAATTGGGTTCATTTGTAGGTATACCAATTCACTGTCTCACTACTTCGGTTCTCGTAACAATTCTATTTTTTTAATTAATTAAACCCTAATTTGGTCGAAATTCGAATTAAACGCTAGATTTCAAAGTTGAGGAAGAGTTTACCGATTACACGTCTATTTGGTCGGGTTAACCTAATTAATCAATCATATTTCTCCAATTTCAGATTTGGTACTGAGAACCCCAAAATTGGAAAAATCCAAAATTGAGATGAAATCGAGAAAAGAATCGATAAATAACCAACAATGAAGTTCAAGGACTAGTCTACAAGCAATTCGAACACAAATCTCGGGTTTAAAATGAAAACCCAAGCAATCGAGAAAATCTGAGGTTCCGAGAGAGAAGATGAGAGAAAGAAATACCAAATAGAAGGACTAGGAGAGATCTACGATCAATTTCTCGTCGTACCTTCGATTTCACAGATTTTGGGGCAATTTGGAGGGAGAGAGAGCTCTCTCTCTCTTTTCTTCTCTCTTGGGCAGGACACAATAGGGCAGAGGGGAAAGGAATGGAGGAGAAAGAGAGAAAGAAAGAAAAGAAAATCTTGGATTTTGGTTAAAAGTCCCTTTGAGTGTGGACGCACTCATATCCAGTGCGGATCAGTCACCCGCACTCAGCAATTGGCAGAATTTAAACGGCTTGGGAAACACAGAAAAAAATACTCCAGTGCGGACGCACTCAGTACTTAGTTAAATTTTAATCAAAACGGCACTCGACAAGAAAAAGTCCGAGCCTAATGCATCCGCATTGAAATTTAGTGCGAGTCAAGGCACCCGCACTCAGGACTTGGTCAGATTTTTTGAAAAAATAACTGGAGTCAATGCGGATAACCCATCCACACTCACCACCAGTGCGGACACACTAAGCTTATAAAGTTTCAGAAATTCGTATTTTCGATGCGGTTTTGATTCACACTTGATTTACTTATCTAGGGAAACCTTAATTAAGGTTTAACTTTTATTTTATTAACACGATTTTTTATTCTTGTTTTTAAATCACTTGAAAATTAATTGTAAAAATTTCGTAACGTAACAAAGTTATAGCATTGATTTAGCAATTTTACAAGATTGGCACAAGTTAATTTTACAGCATTAATTTTGTAGTATTGAATTTATAGTGAGATTCTGAAGGAAAAAATTATTTATTTTAAAAAAAATTTATAATTTATAATTTTGCAGGAAAAAAATATTTTCGAGATTTATTTTGAAAAAAAATGCCAGTTGTAGATGTTTTCTGGGTTTGGAATGTATTAGAAATTTTTGTAAAATTACCATTAATCACAAATAACTGTCATTAATCATAAATAACTGTCATTAACCGTTAGTAAGAAAAGTACAGTTAGTTGTCAAGTAGTCCCGCACAAAATACAGTTAGTTTGCCAAGTTGGCTAAGTTACAAACCGTTAATAAAAGTGTATGGATGTTTGAAATTTTTTATTACGCTTTTTATAAGATTTCTTTTACAAGTTACAGTATTGAATTATTAAATTTATAGGATTGGCGCAGGTCAAATGACTGTTTTTCTGTGGATAAATGGTGGACAAATGCCTGTGAACAATTAGACGCTTCCTAAAATTAAGTCATGGCTTAAATTATTCTGATTTAGTTAGAGCTAGTTACTTAAGTAATTGTTTAAAATAATTGTTGAATTGTATATTGTTGTTATGTCTGTATTGTTTAAAAAACAAATTTTGTTGTATTGAGATGACAATTTGATAAATACGTTGTATTTTTATGGCCAACAATTTGTTCCACTTTTTTGTCTTATGTGTTTGATAACAATTAGCAAACTTTTACAACTACAGATTTTTAGAAATAAAAAAATAAAATTATATAAATTAGAACACAACATTCTAAACTAGAAGTGGAAAATATAATTAAATCAAGCAACATCATATATCACATTACATTACAGATAACTTTAATTTCTCTGTTGACTTTGTTTTAACAACAACGCATTCTTTATATTATTTCAAATAATGCCTCCTGCAGTAATATATATTAGTAGCACTAGGCAACTCCAAATAATAATAATACTAGAACAAAATGTGTGCTAATAAATTTATTTAAACAAAACCACGCGAGTTGTTCACATGTTAGCTAGTATATAAACTAATTATTTTAGATAAAAATGAAAATTATGCTTTTAAATTTTAATTATATAAAGATTTTTTAATAGTTCCAAATCTCTGTCTTGAGAGCGAAGCATTGTCTTTAGCCACGAATACACAAAAATATTTTATTTTTTCATACCAGTTTTGGCTTAAATCTCATTGATTAGCTTGGTTTTCCTTTCAAATAGAAGAAACATCTTTATATATTTTTTTGAGAAAAAATGTGAGTAGAGCCCACATTTGATTTCATTGATAATGAGCAAAAGTTTTGGAAGCAGGTAAAAACACAAGAAAGCGCTCAAACAGCTGAGCATAGGAAAATAAACAAAGAAAAATTAGAAGAAACATCTTAATTTATTTGGAATTGTGTGTTTTTTGGAACATAAGAAGGATTTTAGCAAGTTCTTTTTAATATAATATCATTTTATTGCTAGAAAGCAATATTTTGTTTCTAGTAGACCCTACATGGTTGTCTCTCAGCTTCAGGTAACAAGCATTTGTTTGTTCTTCCTCTTTTTGCCTTCACAGCAATTAGCGCATACAGCCGGCCGTTATCAACTGTAATTTATCTTTTATTATTTACATGGAAATGGAAATCACACTCGTTCATGTTATTCTAAATAATTGACCATTTTTTAATGCCATCTGAGGACTACGCAATTCTTGTTGTATGCTTTTGGTAAAATTTTGTCCAGTCTGAAATTAAGTTTTTTTTTTTTTCAAGAAATAAATAACAATTTAGTTCCTTTTTTTATTTAAAATAATGGATAGTCTTTCCATTGGGTCATAATCTGATGGTGACGTACAAGACGACAGTCCCATTTGTCCATTTTTTTTTTTCGTTTTTATTTTTTAATTTGTTAGACTACTGGCCAGCACCAAAAAAAAAAGTGTTTCCATTTTTGTTATTTTACTTTTTCTCCAGCATCCTTTTATCAAATACTCGAATATTTATTTAGTAGTTGATCACAGGCTGGCCATTAACTCTGGTTGATTTCATTACCTTAAATTAATAAATATTTAATGCAAACGATGTGATGTAAATATCACGATTATGAAATCCTAAAAAAAAAAATATCCTTATAGTCGCCATGCTTGTTTGTGTGTAGTAAAAGAAAAAAATAGATGAATTGAAGAGGACATTGATATAAATTATATAATAGCTGGTAAACAGAGTATATATATATATATCCATTCAGGAACCTGAGGTACAATAATTAAATCTAGATTGTTATTTAACTGTGATATAATTATTAATTTCAAAGTAATTAAATACGGATTCGGATGTAAATAATTATTCACAATCGGATTTTTCTTGTAGTCGAATATTCATTCCAGAGACATATATTATATATCTCAATTTGAAATTTGAAAGCTAATATAAAAAATTATTACCGATGCAAGTGATAATCTTTAGTCCAAGCTGATCAATTATTTTGTAGTAATTGCAATTGTATCCCCCGTTTGCTATGCTTCGTTTAATTAAACATGTTTGAAGGTATCTTCTGGAAAAGTTACATACCCATGGTCCCACGGAATGAGACTTTTTTAACCAATTATACACATAAATAATTTATAACAATTTAAAATATGAGAAATTTACTGTTAAAGAAAGTAAATATATTCTTCAATATTTTTCTCTCTACAAGAGAATTTCAAATTTTTTTCATACTTCTTTAATTATTTTGGGCCATCAAATGTATTATGGTTTCACTTTATACAATGGAAATTCCGATGCTTTCATTTGTAGCAAGTCTACATTGATCTCAACTGATGTTCTAGACAAGATCATCGACAAAAAAATCCTTGCACTACTTGGAACAAGTCAGTTGAACCTAGCTACCATTTTCAGAAATAGATTGATGCCACGTCAGCGCTATATGTTATGTCCATATACATTGAATTTTAAGAGATCGGTGTCGGTTCAAAACTTTTCTTTTATTATTTAATAAAACTTGTGAGTATGATATATGTAATATAATTATAAATTGTATATTTTTATATGTAATTATTTTAATTAATTGAGTTAATATGAAATTAAGATATTTGACAATTTATATATTTATTAGGATGTAGTTTATAAATGTGCAAAACAGTACATACAAAATTTATACTTAATGATGGACTGGTTATGAACTTTACAATTAGGAATAACTACTAAACATAGAATAGGTTTTCATTCAAATCTAAATGTCAAATTTTAAATGTCTAAATATAAAAATCTAAATTTGATGTGTCAAATTTAGAATTACCATATGTAAGGATTGATTCTCATAGCACAAGACATAACGAAAAACACACATTCTGAAAATAAATTATTCTCTATAGAAAATACATATTGGCGTGTCTTCTCTTCTTCTTCCATCATCAAATAATAGAGATGAGAAATCCATTAAAAAAAACCAGAGATGATCTCTCAAAGACCAAATTTTATTGTCTTGGAAGATCTATTCCTACAATAATATAATAAAATGACAAGAAGAGCTTCTAGCCATTAGAGTATGATCTCAGGCTCACGAAAACAGTTGACGATATCTCAAATGATCGAGTTATTCTACGTAATATGTATTATGTTCCACACTTCAATTTTAAGATTATAGTTGGCTTTGACATAGAACACTTCTTAGAATAAAGGTTGGAAACTATTTCTCCTTTCCGAAAATATAAGTATTTGATTCTTAGATGAAGTACAATTGTTTGACCTTTCCAACAAGTTGAAGATCTAATAAGTTTTCTAATTATTTGAATAGTTATCTAATTATTTATATATATTTATAAAGAAAATCTCACTTTATATTGAATCTTCAATTTCTTACACAATTTTTTTAATATTTATATTATAGTAATCAGTAGATCAAAAATTAAATTTTAATATTGATATTAAGCTTCTATTTAAATATATATATATATATATTGATATTAAGCTTATATAATAAAAAATAATAACAAAAAATTAAATCATCGAACTATCTAATATTTATAAAGAATTTTCCAATCAAATTTCAAACGTGTAATCCTTTACACACAAAAGAAATAATTTATTTGTTAGTAATGAATTAAATATTGATTCTGGCTTAATTAGAAATTATGCTACAGTATGGTCTTCTCTTGAAAACTAATAATTTTGAAGCTCCCGATTCGCCTTATCTGGATGTTTTAGTTCCCCTCACGTTGTGGTAGTTACAACTGCTAGCACTACCACTAATTAGAACATGTCTATATCAAATGTAAAAGAAATATTTCAATATGAAACAAAATAATGGAAGGATATCTCCCTAGAATATTCTCCTCCAGCTCCCCGGGATTCCAGATAAAAAAAGTTCTTTGTTTCAATTGTCATATAGTAATTTATGTTGCATTTTTTTTTCCTTTTTTTGTAAATAATAAATAATTAAAATATAGTTGAAATATGTACTTCAAGATCTGAAGACAGGGATTTTAGATGTTGATGTGTAATTATTGTTAGATTGAAAATTAAAAAATAATCATATAGATTACCATATATATGTCAATAAGTTGATAAAACAGAATAATAATTGAATTCACAAATAATTTCCTTAAGTTGAAAATAATATGGTATGACATATATCATATATGTGGTTTGAGTTGGAAAAAAAAAAAAAAGTATTTGGATGACAAATCAAGACACATGAAAAATCACATGGTTTATGTAATAAGGGATCATAAGCCTTTCCCATGGATGACAGGATGAGGGGAGTGTAACCATTATTACAGACATGAGATATTTTTGCTACAGTTTACTTTAAAAAATAGAGAGAGTTTAATATATTTTAATCACAAAAATAATGGATGAGCCGTAACGAGTTTATATTTTTGTTGAAAACTCGTAGGTAATTGGCTAATTGCATTGATAGAAAGCCATAATGAGTTTATGAAAATCTTAGGCTCATGGATAAACTTTTTGAAATGCAATCTACTTATATAATTTTAGATGAACAATTCAAATTATATTAAAAAATATGCCTTCGTTTTTGGCACACTTTTCACAATTGTTTTTATTACATAATTAAAGTGGGGATAAACCATTGGCACTTATGTTCAAAGAAAGAGATCTCTTATTTTGCACTTTGGAGTAGGTTCGATGCCCATTGGACATACTTTGGTTTGATGGGTGACCTGGCCATCCAATTGCATCAAGATTCGTGCATTCCTATTAAAATCCGTATGAGTTTTTATTAATTTATGTGCGCACAGATCTTAATTTTAATTGTACAGTGATAGAGCTAATTGAATCTAAAAATAGGTCTAATGTCCATCGGACCTACTCCTATCTCCTTATTTTTATATGCAAAAATTAATCTCTTTTTTTTTTAATCTTCTCCGTAGCATTAACTTGATAAGCTTAGGATATGCTTCAAAGCAAATAATTGGACAATAAAGTTACCACCACTTTATCTTTCAAGGCTTCAATTTGGAGGGTGATAGCTCCAAACTAAAATGATCACCTCGGTGGATAAAAAACATTTTAATTAACTGTTTTTAATTTTAGTTAAACGATTAGCAGGCAATTTGCCAGCTAATTTAATATATATATATATATATATCATCACTCTCAATAAAAATTTAAAATTACCGCAATTTTTTCTCAAGTTATCTTGCTCCCAAACAATAATCAAGTGCAAACATTGGTTAAGATGAATCATATCCATTACACGAATAAATAGGTCAAGGGCACAATTTGCGGCTATTTTTATTAATACCCTAAAAACAAGATAATTTTAAAAATGTCTCTGCATTAGATTTTTTTTCAAAATTGCTCCGATCGCTAGGTCCACGGACAGCCCAATCTCCATAGCATACTGCCCAGGACAGAGGCGGTCCACTAGGAACCAGACTGCCCCTGGTCTGGGCAGTCCCCCCCCCCCTTTTTTTTTAAATATCTTAATATTTTTTATTTAAATCATTTTGTGAAGAAAATTTTTTCTTGTTTAGAGTGTATGTCAAAAAATAAGACATTTGATATATTTATGAAGTGATGTCGTAACTCTATAACTTTGATTGATTTGATTTGTCAGTTGGATATCACAAGTCTAAATATAACACTAATTAAGGACTTGACATTAATTCTTAATAATTTATTTTATTCAAATATACACAAAAAAATATAGTTAGATTGCCTTAATGATATACATATACATATATATACATGTATTGTATTATATATACGTATACATATATTATATTATATATATATATATATATATATATATATATATATATATATATATATATATATATATATATATATATTATACATATATACATAGCCCATGCGGCGCATGCAACAGCATTTGCGGCGTATTTGATATTTGCTGGTAAATCAGCAAATCTGGACTGATACAAGGATCAAACTGCAAAAGTGATTACACCATAATGTAGAGCATTCAAAAATACACATAATTAATACAAATTTCAATTTATTTGTATTTTTCTACAGTTAGTTATGAATTTCTAAAGTTCAGTTTTCGAAAAAACTTTAAACATCCATAACTTGGCTATGATAGTTGGATTTGCGCGTATGACCACTTTTCAGAAAGGGGGGGACGAGATGGATCCAAATATCACCCAGGGGCTCCCGTCGGACATCTGAAGCTTCACAATTTCGAAAAAATGTCATTTAGTGCCTCAAAAATTCAGTTTAAGTTCTCGTTCGACAGTAGGCATACAACGATTGGCATTTTGTTTAGTCAAAAGCCTAAGATATTATTCAAGAATTATCCATATAATTATTTTAAAATGTATTTACTATTTATTGTATTTGTTTGCCTATCTCCGAGCAAATGATATATGTTAACAATAATCAAATAATTCAATTATTCTCTTAAAAAAAAAAAGTTGACATCATTGAGGCAATCTAACTATATTTTCTTGTATATATTTGAATAAAATAAATTATTAAGAATTAATGTAAAGTCCTTAATTAGTGTTATCTTCAGACTTGTGATACCCAACTGACAAATCAAATCAATCAAAGTTATAAAGAGTTACGACATCACTTCATAAATATATCAAATGTCTTATTTTTTTGGCAAACACTCTAAACAAAAAAAAAAATTCTTCACAAAATTATTTAAATAAAAAAAATTAAGATCTCTAAAAAAAAGGGGGGGGGGATCGCCTGGACCAGGGGCAGTCTGGTCCTTAGTGGACCGCCCATGTCCCGGGTGGTCTGCTATGGGGATTGGGTCGCCCGTAAGCCTGACGGTCGGAGCAATTTTGAAAGAAAAAAAAAATACAGGGACATTTTTAAAATTATTTTTTTTTTAGGGTATTAATAAAAATGGCCGCACAATTTGCAATGGATGCAATATATTATTTCACCCGCCCAATTAAAATTTGGGCTTTATTCTAGGCTTGAAAATGCACAGACTGATTAGCTAACAGGCTTGAATTAATTAGTATGTTATTAATATATTTTAATTATTAAAATTTTATAGCATTCCTCATTAATTAGACATGCGCTGCTATATCAGCTGAAATTTATTAATCTTATATATATGAATATCAGTTGGACAGTGTAATTTTGATAATTATTTCTTCATTATCTGATCACATAATTGATCACATAATTACAGAGCAATCAAATATTCATCTCAATTTGTAATTTCCTTGCATTGAGGCAAGAGACTGGAGCCGAAAATTAATGGAATTATAGCGACCTTAAACTAACAAAATATAATAATTACATGAAACACGTGTTTTATATTAATTCCTTGCGAATTGGGAAAAATCTTTATCATGACCCAAGTAGAAATATTCATGCATTTCATAATTTATTAAAACACTGATATGCAAAGCTAAATATACTCTTTAAATTTATGAAGACATATCATAATTATATGTTCTTCAGGATATATTCGCCTCCACGGTAGGTAACTTCTTTTACATAAATTAAAAAAATGGAAAAAAAAAAAAAAAATCCTTTTCATGTCGATGATAAATGAAGCGAAGGGGGTAATTAATTAAAATGATTAAATCACTATAAACAAGAGGAAATCAAGCATATATATTAGTCAAGCATGATACATGGCAAGCTTACATTTACCGATATAATACTCATGACACTTAATTAGGTAACAGGAGAGATACATACAATATTAGACAAATTAAGCAAAGATAGATAGAGATCATCTTCAATACAACACAACACAACACAACAACGTAGCTAGTGTGTGTGTTGTAGGCATTTACTTGGTTCAGAGGAAACGACCGTGGTGCTTCTTCTCGCCACCTTCGTACTCTTCGTATTGCTTGTGAGCCTCCTTCTTTTCATGATGCTCATGGAAGGCGTAACCGCCACTGCCGACAGCCGCAGCAGCCGCAATCTCCTCCTCGATCTTGTGCCTGTGCGCGTGCTCTGGGTCCTTCTTTGCCTCATGCTTCTCATACTGTTAATTAATTGATTAATTAATTAATGATTTTCTTCTTTGTTTTGGTCAATGGTTGCATCTTAATTATTAAGATCTCACATGATCCATTGTGATCATCACTATATACTAATTGAATTATGGACCTACTATCTCTTGATTTTTTTTTTTTTTTTTTGCAACTAATTAAACACAATGATATTGACCTTTAATTTATCTTCCATTTTGCGTTCTAGTACTGTTAATTAGTATATAATTTTTTTAATTTGAATTGGAAGTATTTTCTTAATAGAAACAGTACACGATTATGTAATCTTATATTTTTTTTGCCAAAAATTAGGCATGATTATGTTATCATGCATGTTTGTAAAAAGCTACAAGCTAAATTAATGGTGATGTATTGTTTAATGCATGTTAGGTCAAAATTTTGTATTTTTTGCATATGAATAAATAAAATAAAATAAAAAATATACCAGAGCGAAGGCGCCAGAAGCAAGGGTGCCCATTTCGCCGATGTGCTCCTTGTGCTTGTGTTGTTTCTCCTCTTTTTCGTATTTCTCATAATCATTTTCAACAGTCTCCACGGTCGTTTGTTCATATCCGCTCCCATACTCGCTAGAGTACTCGGTATCTTCCTTCTTCTCCTTGTGGTGAAACAAGTGTGCCATTTTTGTACTTAATTTGGTTGAACTTGAGCTAGCTAGTGAGGATTTGTAGATCGAGTGTGCTGATTTTGAGATAGCAAGTTTGTGGGGTATAAATAGAGGGAATGAAAAGCCAAGACAAAAGTAAATGTGGACGGTTCTGATTTAATCTGATATAAAGCATCTGGTTCTTTGATAATGACATGGCTTTATTTGTGGCTGTGGTGGTTAACACGCATTACTCGTAATTATTTCAAATATTAAATTCATTGGACCCTCTCCATTCCCTACTAAAAATGGATATAATGCAATTTGTTTTTCTCCATTATAGACTGAAAATGAATATATACACACAATTTGCTTTACATACTTGTTCTACTAAGGGACATCTCCATTTATTTTTAAGAAACTGGAGATATTGATACCTAAGTCGAAGATATTTTTTTCTCTGGCGGAAATGCTATATCCGGCCGTAAGGTGATATGACATGTGAATGTCAAAAACGCGGACATTTGGCGCCTATATGTTTTCATTCTTATCAAGTAATCAAAGCTTTTTGACACTGTTTATACACACGTGTATTATAATAAATTTTATTTTCATTTCATATTTCGGTGTACAAACTAATCCGAATGTTCCATAGTCAAATGTTTCATCAAATGCCTCTTAGAAAAATAGCAATATGTGAGGGATCAATTTACATTATATATTAACTCAAACCAATTATTAAAGTAGTTTTTAACACGTGGCAATTAAATAATTAGCTTAATTAAAGTAACAAATATTATGTCAAATTAATATATGACATTAGAAAAAGAAAAAAAAAACTATATATAACTCTTGATGATAAGATATATAAAAATGTATTTCATCCACACCGACCAAGATTGTATACAAAGATGATTTTTAACTGTGAAATTTTGAAGAATCTAACTAATGAATAGCTTAGCTAATAAGTCACAATTTAATTTTTAAAAATCTTAGGTTTAAAGTCACAACCGATATATATAATATGACGAGAGAAATGAACTCATGAACTTTCTCAATTATATCAAAGAACTTTGAAATATTGATTTTCACATTATATTATATATTGTTAATCTTTTTCAATTAAAAAGCCATAATTCCAAAGTCACTGGGTTTGCTTAGCCGAGGTGGGCCCAGCTAGGGACCTAATGGTCTTTGCAGGACCAATAATTAAAGTTCATTAAATGGTCAAAAATGTGAGCATGGACCTTTAAAAAAGAGTGTCGGTAGAGAATAAGATGAAGAGCATTATTTCACTTGTATACAAAATCTACAAAATCTGCATTAGAAAGTTACTCCAAGAAATAGAAGTCTTGTATGAAATAATTTGACTGACAAAATTATGTAGATTAGGGTTAAATGTATTTTTGATTTTGTGCTTTAATTATGTTTCATATTTTTTTTATTTTTTTATAAAGTTCGAACAGTTGATGTGAATCACTCAATATAATCTAATATTAAAATGTGCTTAGAGATCAAATTTTATATTTTTTTTGGATTTTTTTTCTCTATCTTTTTAGAATGATACAAAATCACTATAGAGAGAGAGAGAGAGAGAGAGAGAGAGAGAGATGGGCTATGGTACATTGTAATGCATAGGTATTTTTGTGCATTGGACCATAAATCATCGGATTCAAAGTCCAAATGACCGATTGTTCATCTTGTTCTCCATATTAATATGTGCTTGGAGACCAAATTTTACATTTTTAAATTTTTTTTTACTATTTATTAAGTCACTTTGAAAATCGCTGATCCAATGGTTTCTTTTGATTTTACCATTATCGTTGGATCAGCGATTGATATACTATGATAAAAAAAAAATGTTCACTAAACTGTCAAGAACTAGTTATTTCTATTATTATTTGATATACTATGACATTTTTTTGTTAACAAATTACATAATATATTAATATCTTATAATTTATATTTTTGGCGGATTCATAATGTGGGCGGTATATATATATATATCAATTTTTGTAAATTTTCTCATCATAAAATCAGATAGTTAAATATGTGGAAATTTGATGAACTTCTAATATATAATTGAATAATCAGGTGTAAATGTTGTTCTAGACAAAATATTATTTACAAGAGACACCACCTAACACAAACTACGTACACTGGTAGCAAAATTAAAATCGGGAGAGATCTTAATTTTTTTTTTGCACAATTAGCGTAGAAGTCCGTTATTTTGCTAAAATATCTCCTATTTGTCCACTATGACATTAAACAGGCTGCTATTGTTAAAACACATTTCTTTTTCATACTTGTCACGTGATTGTGCAACAATTTGCATGAAAAAAAAGAGGGATTCAGATCTGCTCCTTTTCTTAAGAAAAGATCACCCTCTTATTTCTCTATCTACGCCGTTTAAAATCGATCATACGGTTTCGATTTTTTTTTTTTATATTAATATAATATATTAAAATAAATCAGATGTAATTGAAACCGTATGATTGATTTTCAACGACTCGGATGAAAGAATAAGAGGGTGCTCATTTTCTCAAGAAAATGAGCAGATTTGAATTCACCAAAAAACGACTTCCATGGTGATAAACTTCGTATGAGACTGAAAAATGAGAGTAACATAAAATTAGTTTTAATATTGTGCTCAATATATAAAGATAACTTAAATAATTTCCTTATATAAGATATTAGAGTGAACTAATATGACTTAGAAAACTAATAAAATGTTATCATATTTAAATTTTCAATTGTATTTTATATTATTATTTAGTTTAATCAAAAATTCTGAAAAAATAGTAAATTTTTTTTTTAAAATGTAAAATTTGGTCTCCAAACACATTTTAATATGAAGAACACATTCAAAGGTTCGAATCGACTATTTGAACTTTGAAAATAAAGATATAAGGGAAGGGTGCACGTTAGAAGCACAAAAGGGAGTTTAATTTTGGGGAAATGTTTTTGATTAAAATTTTAAGTTTTTAACCCTCCTCAAGATACATTATCCACTATGTTGGGTAAATGTTGCAGCTGTAAATGTAGTTTAATTTTGCTAAAGTTCCCATTATGTAACTTGCTCTGTGGGACTTCATTTACTTTTTGTACACTGACACCGTGATAATATTTCAAATAAAAAACAGAAATTCCACTAAAAAATATTCAACATAAGAGAATTTGAATTAGATAATCGAGATTATATTGCATTAGAAATATATCTTTTAACATGCAAATTGGTTGCTCCAAATATTTAAAACTAAAAACTTTTGCAATAGGTTTTATTAGCAACATCTAAACTTTTTTTAGAGTTATAAAGTTAAGGACTAGATATTGTAATTAAATAATAAAAGTTTTTATGCCACAAATTATTTCTTGGATTTTGTTTTCAAAATAATAATATTTATTAAAAAAGATAGTTTACAGTAATAATTTTGTTAAATTTTGGACATCAAAAAATATTTTTTAATATGTAAAAAATAATACGAAGAAACACAGTAAAAAAATCGGATTAATGTTGATGTCAAGAACTACGAATTATCAAAAAAAAAAAAAAAAAAAATCGCCATGGTTTGTGGATCCTAATTTCCACAATGCAAGTCTCTCGTCACTCTCATATTTAAGACAAGTAGTTTATGGACCAGTTTAGTGGTTGGATACTTGGATCCCCTGCGGTTTTGAGCTGCATCATATGTGGTATCACATTCTTTGAAGTGGTCAGCTTATATGATCTGGACCATCGAATTACCAATTTGTATCATTTTCGTATAGCAGATAGTTTCAAAATTCGTAATAAATAGTCCAAAGTTATCTATTTCGGCGTGATATCCAAAAATGTGAAATCATTCTATCTTTGCTTTATTAATAGCAACTGGGTTTATCAAACATAATAAAATATTCTGCTTTTATTTTAAAAGAAAAATTAAAATATTGTCTTTTTATCACTAAATCAAATACTGATTTTTATAAAAAAAATATATTTTATTTTCGGATTGTGCTAAACTTAGAAGAAACAAAGGATCCGAACCCCCACAATTGAAGATTTACACGTCTATCAAGCATAATCAAAGATTCTGCTTTTATTTTAGAAGAAAAAAATATATATATATAGTCTTTTGTCACTAAATCAAATACTAATATTTATGAAAAATAAATATTTTGATTTTATTTTCGGATTGTGCTAAACTTAAAAAGAAACCAAAGATCCGAACCCCACAATTGAGGATTTACGCATGCCTTTGTTGGTCACGTATCAATGGATTCGCATGCGGGTCAGGTCTGATCTAGTATAAGACCATTTCGTTAATATGCTCTTTATTAAAAATTTGATATCTCTTTGACCAAACTGTGAATTTTACCGTCTTAAAATGATTTCAAAAGCCGCTTTTGCACTTCACTGATAAAGAAATACTTTGATATTAATTTTAGTTCAATTGATGGATACAAAAAGATGTACAAGTTCTTTTAATAAACTTTAAGATCGATTTCTTCAATGAACTTTAATTGAGATACATTCAATCTCTAACTTTGAATTGTATAATTTATAATTTAATAGTGGCAAAAGAGAAAAAAGATGAAAAAAATAAATATATATACAGAAAAGTCACCGAAAGAGAAGAAAAATAAAGAAAAAAAATATCATTGGTAGTAATAATTCGTGTCTCCAAATCGTCCCCAAAAAAGTAACATAATTTGATAATTTGTAAAATTAATAAGTTGAACAACAGAGTGATTAAATCAGAACAAATAAGAAGTTTAGTGGCTTGATTAAATCAGAACAAATAAGAAGTTTAGTGGCTTCGGAGTGACACAAAGGATAAAGTTTAGTGATCTGAGACGAAATTTACCTGAAAAATTTCTCATGAATAGCAAGCAAAAATATCACGCGAATCCAAGAACCTAGAGATATCATTCCCTGCTATATTTACCAAATGGAGATGATATGTAGACGCACCGAGCTCGACAATGAACAAATCATGGTCAAAAGGTGGGGTTCCACAATGGGAATTGGTACATGAAGATATTTAATGGAATATCCTTGGTTTAAAAATGAGAATACAGAGCCAAAAATAAAATGCATTATTTCCAAAACAAGAAAACTTTTCAAAGCATTTGTGACATACTATCAACTTTATCTTTGCTTTTATTATTAAAACTTTCCCCGTTTCCACCATTTGGGAATCAGCTGCTTTGAAAGCAACTACCAACCAAGAAAAGCAGCGAAGTGATTCACACATCAACGTGACATATCTTTAAAATAGCATAATAAGACTTTAGTGGTTCATCAATTCTGAGAATTCTAGTACAATCCGGAGCAGCAAAAAAAAAAAAAGTGGTTGGCACAGAAAAAATTGACAGAGCACAAAGAATTGTTTTTAGTGTTGCAATTTCTTTCAGCAATTGAGCAAAGTTTTAGATTTCTCTATCAAATGACAATTTGGTCCATAGCATATATTTGCCAAATACCTACCATGGATAAGACAATGAACAGCTAATGTATAGAGATATTTCTTCTGTTCTTCATCAAATTTCTCTGATTTCAACTCACATGTAACACATTGTTTCTTACTAACAGAAACCCTATGTTGATTATTCCAAAAACCAGCCCAATTAAAATCCATTGGGCTCTTTATATTTTCTAGATACAGAAAGTTTTGAACCAAGAAAGGCCAGCACTGGAGCAACAATTCTGATACACAATCAACAAATTGCCTAGTGATTGCCTGAAACTCAACCTGTGACAATGAATCTCCACTTACATGCAACTGAGAATTAGATGTAATGGAGTGCTCCAGTGATTGGTTTCCAAACAAATTTAGCATTGCTTCACCGGCACTTAGCAAAAAATGGGAAGTTGAAGCCACAAGAGAAGGTTCACATAAAAATAAATGATATGCAGAGAAACATTGTAGAGTCGAGTAGGCAACTGAAACCCTAGAAAATTTGAAGGACTGTTCATTCTCTGAAATTTGAGATAGCAATCTATAAGCAGATGCAAGTGTCATGTAAGCCATAAGTGAGAGATGGTTACACGGGTGGAGAGAGAAACCATCTGCAGGAAGTTCACTTGTATGTAAAGAACTGGAGAGAGAATTTTGGAATAGTATGATTTCTAGCTTGTCGCAACACAATTTAGGGTTATCAGATAATGTATACTCCTCTATGGCTTCTTGAACTGCATCAGACAGATGTTCATATCGCAAACTGTTATTGGTACAAGTGACGGTATCCTGGTGTGAGTTTATTGTTCCCAAATAGCACTGGAAAGAAAAAAGGAAAGATGGTTAAAGTAAAAAGGCTTTAAAATTTGAGCAAGATGGTGTGTTGAGAGTTTAGCTTCTCACTGTTAGAATATAATCTATGTAGCTTTGAGGTGACTCGGTACAACGGCTACACTGGCAAGTGAACCGATATTTTGACCATAAATCTAAATGCCTTGTGCCCTGAACCATAGAAAAAATAACACCATCAGATTAAAAGATCAAAAAATAAGTCATCAAATTCGTTTTGAAACTATGAAATGCCCAATATATTACAAAATTGCTCCCTAAATTATTAGTGATTTCTCCTCTTGGCACCACTTCCAATCCCTGAACACTCCAATTTGCATTGTTTGGTGATGAGTGCTACAAAACAGAAGGAAATCCTATTCATAGTGGTTGTGGTCCTTGCAGATTTGGTTTTTGGCATAAACATGCAAGTATCCAATGATTAGAATATTCATTTTTTCTTGACAAAAAAATGACATCAGGGACCAAAATTCTAGAAATCAAACTCTAAACCCCAAACCCCAAATCCTAAAACATATATACCAGTGTACCTTGGGTTGTAGGAGGTCGGTGTAAGTGATGTAAACCTCATCGCCTTTCCTGATTGGCTTTATACTACGGACTACCACTCTTGGACCAAAGACACAGGGCTCTTTTTGAACAAAAATGGGTTTATCAATTAAATTGATTATTTGTTTCAGAAAAGTTGATTTTTTTAAATTATGGAATTAACATAGGAAGACACAATAAATTCACCTTGAGTCATAGTGTCTTCCTTACTGTCCCACTCTTTTCTCTAGAAGAAAAAGAAGAGAATTACATGAGACAGTGTAATACAAAACTTAAATAAAGCATAGAGTGTAAGTGATGCGCTCTGCATTATACTGTTAGAGTGTCCTATCTTACAAGAAGTATTATGGCCATTTTCATATCAGGTATGATGTTACCTATGTGCTGGTTACTGGTACAAGCATAGAAACCGTTGAAAAGGAGATTTTGATAATTAATACCACGTATGTTGTTTCTCCCATTACAGATGGTATGACCCGAGACCTTATATTTTCACAAGAACCATGTTCATAAAGCTCGAACCGGTAAAATGCATTAGGCGCACAACTGTGATTGAACCATGAAAAGTGGGGCCCGTAAACCGCAACCCCTATCGACCACCCCTCACCAACTTGCACCTCTACGGAGTTCCTCATAACTGCCAACATGACTATCATTTCCAATTTTGCCCCTTCATTTGCGGGCGGCTGGTATTGGTCCCTCCGAACTGATGACATCAGCAATGCATCACCCTTGATCCGCTCAGCTAACTCTCCACCTTCTTCCAGAACCTCATCCAGATCACCAACCAGTAATCCTCCAATCCTGTACGAGAAATGGACAGGGCCATTTCTTTCGAGGATGTAGAGAAGCCGCAAGGCAACACGCAAGTCGGTTGAGTTGTCATTTAGACTATCTTGCTGAGAGCGTTTTGTTTCGAGAAAGAATCGGCATTCGCCAGAAGAGGCGTGAGGCACGGACTCCGAAGCCTGGCACGCTGGAGAGCAATAGCCTACAGACCCTTCGCAGCCTGGGCAAGAGAGAGAACGGCTGGGATTGGAACGGAGAAGACGGAAGCAAGAGGAGCAGTGCGAATCGAGATACGAATAGTGGAGAGAGGCAGCGAGAGGAGTAATTGGTGGGGTTAGGTCTTGCGACATGGTAATATCATCACACGCTCTCATCGCCATCTCCATTTGTGTTGTTTTTTTTTTTTTTTTTTTCAAAATTATCGAGCAGAGGATTGAGGATACAAGCAGACGGAAGTAGAAACTTGTGTTACAAAGTAAAAGCTCCGTTTCTGTTGTGGGCTGGGGAGCATGCATATTGGGCCATTAGCCTCTATGACATGGAATGAATACTTGTGTTTTAGTTTCTTCATCAGTTCTTCATTATATTTCCATGTCATACTTGTGTTTTAGTTTCTTCATCAGTTCTTCATTATATTTTTTTTTCTTCATATTTTCGGATACTTGTGTTTTCTTTTTTTTTCTTCATATTTTCGGGTAAAGATATTGACAGAGCAGTTTTTTGTTTCATGCAGCGCACAAGTCATATACAATGCAGCACTATTTTGATTCTATTGTCGTGCGCGCTGCATGAAGCAAAAACTAATCTGTTAATATTATTACCCATATTTTCAGTGCACATTTGTTCTATTTCAGTGTACACAAATGACGGTAACAAAGGGGAAGTAAATCCAGAATAAGATAACACTCTCTCTCTAGCCAGTAGCCACTAGGGCTGGCAAAAAAATTCGAGGTTCGAAATTCGATTCGGGTTTGATTCGGATTTGATTCGAGTTTAATTCGATTCGAAATGGGTTCGAATTGAAACGAACCAAATCAGGTTCGGTTCGGAATTAATTCAAACCAAACTCAAACCTAGCTTGGTTCGATCGAAATAGGTTCGTGATTTTTTTGTGGTTCGAATCTCATAATAACATCGGTCGTTCATTTACCTAATGAAATTAAAATCCAAGATAGAGAGTTATAATTTAACTTAGCCGACGCTCCATCGCTTTCAAATCTTAATAACCTAGTTCTCTTTCTGCCTCTCCCTAACTCACTCTCCCTCTCGCTCCAAAATCTAGCCGACGCTCTCGGCGACTGGCTGTCTCTCCTCTCTCTAGCCTAGATGGCTGTCTTTCCTCTCTCTTCGGCCGTATCTCCTCCTCCTTCTCTACCTTTCGGATTCTCACTTCATTAGATGGTCTGATCAAGAGTTTGATCGAGTGAGCACTCGAGATACGATTACTTGTTTTACTGTATATTTCAGTTCTTGTACTTAATCCTCTTTTTACGATTATTTGTTGTGATGTATTTTTTCATGAATAATTTTTCAACTTAAAAACACTAATTTATACTGGTAGCCATGTGAATTTTGTCCCGCGAGAAAAAAATTAATGTATAAACTATCAGTATAACTAGGGTTGCTAAAAAATAATTTGGTTCGTAATTCGATTCGGGTTCGATTCGAAAAATGTGTAGTTCGCAATTAATTCGGTTCGAAATAGGTTCGATTCGAAACAAATCAAACTAGGTTCGGTTCGAAATTAATTCAAACCAAACCCAAACCTAGAATAAGTTCGGTTCGGTTCGATTCGTTGCCACCCCTAGTAGCCACATTCGCTAATAATGAGCCAGCGCCGATATTTATCTGTAATTTGTGTACACATAACATTCTTTAGATTCTTGCAGGGGAGATCTCCCTTATTCTGGTAACATAAGAAACAAATCCTTCCTGAGCTGGAAATTGACTGTAAAGCAAGCCTAATTAAGTGCACAAAATATATATGTAACTTAAGTTTAGGATGATTTACTTCTTGAAGAGTATTGTCATCAACATACCTCCCTTTATAAATCAAATATATTAAGAAATGAGATAGCTTTACTTGTACTTGCAAGTAAAAGGTGAGAATAAAAGGACCATAAAAGCACTAGGGTACATGTGTGGTTCGTGTAATAATTTGTACAAAATTGTACTGTTTGGATTAGTGATAACGATAGTAACAATTAGTACTAATTCGAATAGTGTAAGAATAATTTTAATTTTGTACTATTTGAGCGAGTGAAAATGTTATTTGAATTTGTGGGACCATGCTACCTAAGGTCAAGAGTTCGACCTCCTCTCACAACTTCATAGCTATGAAGATTTCAATATATCTCTCCTCCTTATTAAGGAGCTTAATGTCTAGATCCTGCAACGGTCCTGATTTATACACTATAAATTCGAATTGAATCTGAACCCTCCAGTTAAATAATCTGTTGTTTTTTTATTAAATACATCATTTCTTTGTGTAGAGGTCTAAATTTAGTTAAACGTTTACCCGCTGCACATACGACCATACGTTCTGCGCACACATAATGTTGTGGTTAGAATTAAAAATTTTCGCTGGGATGTTCTGCTGGAGGCGTCCAGCCACCTCTCTCCAACAAAATTAATTTGTTAACCATCCTCCTTCCCGACCTTTCTTCTCCCATGAAAAAGAGAACCGTAACGCTGAGTCCATCGCTCTCTCTTTCTGTTCGACTCTTCCTTCCTCTTCGTCGTACTCAGAGAGGGGAAAGAGAGATTACGAGAGGGAAGAGAGAAAGAGACCCCTTCCTCGCGTGGAGTGATTGCGTGCGAAGAGACTTGGAGCAAACCCTTCCCGCTGCGTCTTCCCCTTTTTCTCTGATCGGAAGAAATTCCCGCTGCGTCTTCCCCTTTTTCTCTGATCGGAAGTCGCTCAGGTGCTCTCTCTCTCTCTCTCTATTTATATGAGTTGTGGTAAATTGGTACTGGCATCGATCAGCCAACGATTCTGGTTCTGGTTCCGTGATTTGGTGATTTTCTGAGTTTCTTTTTGAGGTTGCATATTTACCTGAAACAATGAGATAAAGGGAGGGAGATATTGGAGGTCGGTGGTTCAGAGCATCAGAAGTCCGATTTTGGGGCGGAGTTGAGGCTGAGGTGACGGTGACAAAGCAAGAGAGAGAGATGGGTGGGGATGGTGCGGGTAGTGTCTGATACGGTGGCAAATTGAGTGGTGGTGAGCAGCCAGGATCAGGATCAGGCCATTGCCTTGAATCAGGAAAACCGTACTGAAATTGACCAAACCAGTCGAATCAGACAGTACTGGCATTGCCTTTTGAGTAATAGCAGTGTGCAAAATGTAACATTAATGAAGAGGCTTCATGAGGGAAACAAGGTTCTTGATTTAAATAAAAAAAATTATTAACATTGTCACACATTAGCTGAACCTGATGGATATTAAACAAGGCTATAGATTTTTGAAAAAAAAAAAAAAAATATTAACATTGTCACACATTAGCTGAACCTGATGGATATTACACATCAAATGTCAATTTCCACAGCAGACTTCAAGAGGATGCTCAAAACCTGTTTGTAAAATAATAACTTTGTTGTTGGTTTTGTAAGATTCTTCTTTTATGTTTGACATATTTTATGGAGTCTTTAGTAGTCTTTTTTTTTTTTTTTTAAAAACAAAGAAAATTACTTGAGAAAATTACTAAATGGAAAAGAAGAATCGATCCTACCATACTTGTTGGCATGGGTGATTAGGTGGTACTTGGCAGAGTAAACATCTACCAGTGTCAGAGCAGCAGCAGGTAAATCCTCTCTTAATTTAGTTACTGTTTTATTAAGCATGGCATTGAACTTCTTTGCCAGTGCATTGTAGAAAATACTACACCCAGTTTCGTCCATTTGTTCTGGTCCCACCGGAGGTTGAACGAGCACATAGGCCAAACAACCTAACGGTTTTCAGGGGTGGGAGAGAGGGACAGATGGTAAGGCACGGGTCCTGAGGGCGAGGCGAGAGATGGTTAGGGTTTAGTTTTTCTTCGAAAGAAGAAGGGATCAAATCGGATGTCATGCCAAAACTTAGGTCTGGAGACGGATACACCGTTGCTAAGTACAATTCCATTCATTTCAGTTTTATTGTTTGTGTGAATTAGGAGTGTCAGTGGGTACAAAACAGGTCGGGTGGAAGATATCCATACCTGTTAAGTTAATTGTTTTGCCTTTGCTTAATTTATCTCAAATTCTGAACTGGTAACAATTACAAACAATAAATTAAATAAAAAAAAAAGGTGGTGTTATCTGTTATGTACTTGGGGAACAGGTGGAAGAAAACAAAACTGAGTACATTCAAGAAGATCATATATATATCCCCATTATTATGATTCCAACTTAAAGCACATAATTAATTAAGTTTTGTTTGATTGAATGAATGTGATAACACCAAGACAACATAAATATATATTTGATATTAATTTAGTGCGTGACTAACTATTTAATTAAATATTTTAATCTTAACTATCCTTACTAAACTATATAATTGGCAACATATATTGACTTTGTTTTAGATGTTCTCGGTCAAGTGAGTTATGCTCAACAAGTGAATTTCGTCGAATGGAGAGGTCGGAAACTTGTGCCTTCCATTAAGATATATCTACTTCATCCGATGTGAGTAATAATAATAAACAATACTTACTAATTATAATTTGAATATTTCAAATCAAACATTAAAAGTGCACATAATTGCTTACAATGTTTTTAATGTTTAGAGGAACTGTCATTCCATTGTTGATGGTAGGCAAACCCTTCGAGAACAACCCGGGAGTCCTCCAAGCTATTGAAGAAAAGTCTATTATTTTCGTTACTCGGGTGAAAGTACTTGTTGATACACCATGTATGTAACAAATTTATAGCTTTTATGTTTATTTCAAATTTTAAAAACTAAAGTTAAACTTAATAAATAAAAATATTTTGCAGATAATCATTTGCTTGCCACAGATATTTCCACTGTCCATTTTAATTCCCAGATGCCAGAATATGAAGAGTTGAGACTTAGGTACTTCTAAAATTTAAATATCAAAATACTCTTTGTCTTAAATTAATCAATATTAATCAACTTGAAGTTCCTTGATTAAAACAGTTTGTTTACTATGTGCAGACTCAACATGCCGTGAGGTGCTACCAAATGTGGTGTCAGCGTATTGAAATTACATACTTCAGTAGCTTTTAGATTTTTTGTTTTGTTTTAGTTTTGTATGTTTATGGTTTTTATTTGAGAATGCTATGTTTTTTTTATTCCTATATTCAATTCAGAAATATTATTTTTGGTTTACATTCACTGATATTTATTTTCTCTATTTGTTTATGAAAATAAATACTTTAGTAAATTATATTTTTTACTACATAATTTGCTCCCGTTGCTGTGCACGGGCACGATTACTAGTATATATATATAGAGGTTGGCTACTGTGCTTATATAAGCATATTCCCACATATGCTTATAACTTATTTTTGCGTTTTTAATGTCCAAATGGTCGATCGGAACTGTTAGATGTGATCTCTATATTGAAATGTGTTTGGAGACCAAATTTTATATTTTTCTAAATTTTTTTATTATTTATTAAGTCACTTTGTAAATCGCTGATCCAACGGTGGCTTAACAAAACAGTAAAATCAGAAGCCACCATTGGATCAACGATTTTCAAGACTATTTGGAGATCAAATTTTATATTTTTTACAATTTTTTAATAGACAGTAAAAAAATTGCAAAAAATATAAAATTTGATCTCCAACCTCTCTATATATTTTAAGGGGATGAAGGACAGTGGGTGGTTCATGGTCCCACCATCGAGAGAAAGAGCAGGGGCTAAAACAGGCCAGTCATCCTCGAGGAATCCAGTCGACAATGTACTTTGATCCCGGATTGAGTCAAGTGAACGCAGTAGCAAAATCCAGTCAGGTGGACACGTCAAAGCATGCGGGGCCAGGCTCTAGTTGTGAAGTGATTGGTGGTTTTTTTTTCTGAAAAAAATTTCTAGTGTATCCATACAAAATTCTGAAATAGTTAATTTTTTCATCAAAACAACATAATATTCAATATCCCATAAAAACTTTACATTATTTTTTTTATCCCCTTTTATCTATTAAACTATTTTTTTTCTAATTATATTAAATATTGAATTGGCAAAAATACGGCCATACTTTCTCTAGCTCCAGCTAGGCTTTCCCATGCCCGCTTCTCTCCCTAGAAAAATCTCAAGCTCAACTCAAACAAGCATCTAAAAGATACAATGCAAGTTCAACTCAAATATGAAATATAAAACCCCTAAACCTCAAGTTGTTGCAGTTGCAACAAGCTCTTCCTGACCTCTTCAATGATGCTGGATTTGATTCCTTTACCTTTGGAGAGAGAATGAATTAAATACAAGAATCTGAAACCTCAAAAGTCAAAATTGAATGAATTAAATATGAGGATGCAACCACGAATAAAGATTAAAGATGCTAAGGTGAGGCCTCAAGAACGACTGTAAAAAGGAACTCCATGTAGCAGAATTTTTCTCCTTCCGTCTTCTACAAATCGCTCATCCCATTCTTTAGATCCGAGCTTTATACTTAGTTGTAGGTCTACTGGAGGCACACTGTATGGGTAGTCCAAGTAGCATGGACAACGTCCAAAGAGGGATTGGAGGAGACTACAAATTGAAAGAGAGCCCTTCATCAAAATTGGGAAAGAACAAAAATCAAGAGGAAATTAAAATAAAACTAGAAGGGTATATTTGTCAATTTAAAGTTTCAAATAATAAAATAGAAGGTTAAATAAAGAAAAGGGAATAGAAGAAAGAAAACATTTGAAATTTTATTTGATTAATGTCCCGCACTGAAGGGTATCCAACTGACAGGTACAAAACTTTATTGGCATTGACTCTGAGATTCGATTCTGGATATCAAGTTACGTTGTATTACCTTCTGAGATTCGATTCTGGATATCAAGTTACGTTGTATTACCTTCCAAGAGTTATGGGCAATTAACTGACTCTGAGATTCAATTAATGTCCCGCAATTCTCAGTTATTACATACACTGGATCGTTTTATATCTTCAAATTTCTCTGTTGCTTGACCTGTATGCTTTGTTAATAGATAAACCTGAATTTAAACCACAATAAAAGCAAATTTGATCAAAATACTTTCATACCAGTATGTGGCACTATGACCTGCAATCTTTGTTGATTAACATGTATGCTCTTTTTTACATTTTCATAGTTAATATGCTTGTGAATGAGTTGGAAAAGCAGTGCCAGTCTATAAGAAAACAAGTTGTATCAGTCTACAGTTGTACCATTTTAAAAAGAACCTGTAGAGAGATGTACCAGTAAAAAATGGTGCACGTAGTTCAAATTTATTCGGATTCGTTTTTTTTTATTGTATACAACAACAATAACAACAATCAAACCTTTAGTCCCTAAACAATATTTTCTAAGTCATGATTCTGATACGTAAATTGCTAACTTTCATTGTATAATATTAAAATTTATGTTAAAACGATGCTAACGTAATACATGAGCTTCTTTTGTATTGTGAACTTTTACCCAGTACATTCTTGCTTAATTTGTTTTCTTGTGATGCATTAAAGCATTTTTAAGTAGCAATTGACCTGTCCATGGTTAAAATATAGAGTGAAAACATACTAAGATGGTTCAATTAAGTAAATTTCAAATTCTAATGCCAACAGACTAACAACAATTGAATAAACCTAAAAATATTTAAAATAAATTAAGATTTTTCACAACTAATCCTATGGTACAAAAACACTCCTTTAATTATATTCCTATACATACTCATGACTATGGGTTCCCGTTCTTGTAAAATCTCAAAAACACTCCTTTAATTATATTCCTATACATACTCATGACTATGGGTCCCGTTCTTGTAAAATCTCAAAAACACTCCTTTAATTATATTCCTATACATACTCATGACTATGGGTTCCCGTTTTTGTAAAATCTCATCCCGCACAAATTCCTAACAAACCAACAGCCCTAAACATTCATTTGTATTTTTCAAAATTTACCCTGGTTCCCAAAATCACCTTCATCATAGTAATATTATTTTTTGAATGAATTTCCATATTGATATTAAAACAGCGAAATTCTTAATTAATAGGGAAATTACATTTCTATGGTATTATTTGCAAGATTTTATTACGATGAAATTTGCAATTAATAGAGATTGCACATTTAATTAGAAAAGCATTATACAATTTTAAAGTTCCATAATTTCAAGCGAAATTCACAACTGAAAGTCCGCAGAAGTATAATACAAAATAAGTTACCACTACAATAACTCTAAGAACTCCCTACGAAAGAATCACAATCAATGACCTAACAAAATACCCCAAGAAACAGTGAAAAAAAAAAAAAAACTAGTAAAAAATAAGAAAAAAATGTCAACCATCAGTTGTAAGGGTCAAAGCAAGCACCACAATGGTAAAAGTAAAAAGAACAACAGCAGATCCAAAAACCATTATAGTCCTTTTTGAAAGAGTCTCTTTGTCCTGCCCCGCAATTTCGATTTCTTCTAGAATTTCTCTGATCTCATCTACGTCACAATCCCTGGCTGATTGAACCAGCCTAGTGTGCACCTCATCAAACTTGGCTGCTCTCTTGGCCTTTGACGTGTCCTTGGCCGACCATATAAACCCGGTGGCTCTCCACAGAAGAATACCTACGTATATTGCCACAATACAATCTACCGTATAGTGGTTTCTCTCACGGATCTCTCTCTGTGCACTGTGGAGAACTAGAACCCATAGTATAGCTGATGTCCAGCCTCCATATGCCTCCTGAAATATAGACAGGGAAGATTGGGGAAAAAATATTAGAAATCCAGAGAGAGCAAAATTGCCCCTATTTTTCAGCATTGCAAAATAAACTTGTCATTGTAGGAGATGTCGAGTACACGTTGATTACTTTTTAATTGGCACTACCGTTTGTAAATACCAGATTGAGAAGATGCAAGTAGAATTAACTAACCAACAAAAGTATAAGTTATCCTTTTTTTTAATAAGATGCTTTCAAAATATAAAAAATAAAATAATTCAAGCATTATTAGTATAAATATTTGTGTTTGCACTTGGTGACTTGGTCATTTACCCATGAATTATCTTCTGTAACTGCTTCTTAGCTAAAGAAATTGTCAGATAAAATACTAGAAAACATTGGAATTGGCTAAATAACCACAAGATCATGATCCAATAAAATTTGAGAATATCATGTATACAGTTATTTAGCTTACAAAATCTATCTTAAAAGAAGGAACTTACAGTCCATGCCATAGCGGTTAGTACAGAAACAAGCATGTGGCCACTGTACATAAGGTCGTTGCAACCCCCGCTAGCCCTTTTTAGCAATTGATACCATGTGGATCCCTCTCCGACATTAGGTCTCAAAATATTTGCAAGAAAGCTCATTTTTCCCCAATCAGGTGTAAATTCTGCTGGATAATCCTTCACCTCCGCTATAATTTTGAAAGATTTCAAGGGCATAAAAAAGAAACAGAAAAACTCAATTAGTTTCTACTTTTGGGTTTTCCAGTACAAAATCTAAGTATGTCTTGCTGTTTATAAGCAGCACACCCTTGTACAATTGTACCCCTAGGAACAGTTACTTCACCAATTTTCTTATATAACAGATTTTCTCAATTATTTTCATTTGTTTTTTGTCAAACAACTTTCTGGGAATATAATAAACACACACGAACCAAATATGAAAGAAAATAAATAAAAGTTACGAACCATAAGCAGAATCTAGCTGTATCAATCTACTTATTGCATTCGGATCAGAGGCATATGGCTCATAGTATTTCTGGGCCCATGGATGTGGGTAATGCGGGACCCGATATCTGACAAGGGCACACCAGGGTCTTGGTGAAGGGAGAATAGTGGAAATAAATGTGAAGGCTCTTAGAAGGCGGCCTACGGACATGGTGAATATGTATCGGGCGGCGAACCCCAGTCCCGGTGGTTTTATAGACCCAAAAGCCACTGAAAACGCTAGCATGACAAAAATCACTAAATAGTGGTGGAGAGTTATGATGTGGGCTCGGAGAAAAGTTACAAGGGATTTCGGTAGTTTTTCATTTAGTTCTAAGAGAAGCCATTGGCCCGTGTCCGGTAAGGGATGGGCCGAACTGAAAATTGGTACATAAATTGTAAATTAGTAAAATATGTGAGTTTTAGATAAGTATGAATCAATGTCTCAACACTGATTTTTATAACCGTACCAGTAAGGTGTCGACTAATGGAACTGGTACTAGTTATCTGCTTGAGTTGGTGCCGATAATTGTTTCTTTGAGCTTATTTGATTTACAATCCATTGCCCAAGTAAAATTTTCAGACATATATAGTAAAAAAGCATAGAAATCAAAATTAGTAAAAACTAATTTGGCAAGTGTAACTGAAATAGGTTCAAAAAGTAAATTTGGAAAACTCAGGCCAATTAAATTAAAAGTGGAGTCCACTTACTGATGACTTTTTACTAAATCAATTTAGTTCCAATAAAAATTGACATAGAGCAATTATTACATGATCGTTTGAATTGGGTTTACACACGATCATTTGAATTACCCAATTAAGTGAAAAAAAGAAGTTTTAAAGCTAAAACTAAACACTAACCGGTGCCAATCTAGTCCGAGTACAGCAGTAACAAATCTAACTGAAATAGTTTCAAACAGAAAGGCAAGAAGCAGGAACACTACAGAACCGAGAAATGGCAACGCTGAGCGGAGCTCTTTCGACCAATGGCGGTATAAAAGGATGTGATACACGGTGGAGAGAACGAGCACTACCCAGAATGCTGGCATGAGCCAATCATGCCACGTGGGGAGGACGTGCTGGAGGTAGTCTACGCACACGTACGCGATCGCCACCGTACCGATCCCCAGCCCCGGTACGAAACGCTTGGATCTATCTGCCGCCATGGTATGACGAAAGGGGCAGTGAAGAGAGAAAGGGGGGAGCAGTTAAAGTGAGGAGGAAGGAGTATTTTCTCAAAAAAAAAAAAATGTTAAAAAGATGAAGTAGTACTCCCCGAGGTACCTGACTGTGTAGAATCAATTCAGTACCATTGGAGATCGCTTTGAGATTTGTGCCAGATTATAACGCACGACTGAAATATCATTCTGTACAGTCAGGTATTGTAGGTTTCTAGCTGATCTGAATTCTTTTTTTCTTTTTTTTTTGGAGGAGAAGCTGATCTGGATTCGACGGAGGCGGTGTTAGTATAAATAATTTTTTATTTTGATTGTAGAGTAATTTTTTTTTGTAGTGTAATGATATTTTGCAAACTTATTTATATTCCGACTCATATTTTGTACTAAAATTTGTGTTTATAATCATTAAATCAGTTGTATTTCATCTATAGAATATGGTACTACTGCAAGTTTGTTATTATTTTGCAGGAATCGGATGAAATCGATGAGAAATCTGAATTTGAGAAGTTCTGACACGGGCCGTATCAGCCTCGACCTGACCAGAACAATGCTGGAATTTTAGCATCTGAACTTAAAACAGTCATAGATTTTGACTCGTAGCTCCGTTTTGAGTGTATGACCACTTTTCAGAAAACTTGCGAGAAGATATACAATCTGCAAAAAAGACAGGTATTTTCAAAAATTCTGACACGGACCAGTCAATTCTGATACGGGTCGTGTCAGACAAAATCTAGCAGGAAATACGAAATTTTGGAAAGAAGTCTGAAGAAAGAAAAGTCGGTCTGGGACGATATAAGCGGGATTTCTTGCTCCAGGGGAGGTATCTTAGCATACAGGAGCTAACCCTAGGCTTCTTCTTGGCGGCTGACTTGGAGGCGAAGTAGAGATGAGGAAACGCAAGATTTTCGACGATTCTTCTTTGTATTTTTGAGTTTTTTCATGAATTATTTTTTTTACTCTTGTTTTACTATTTCTATAATGATGTTTGAGTAGATTTTTAGTTTCTAGGGTTATAATGTAGTCGAATACTTTGTTTACTTGCTAGTTATTTGATTATGTGTTGATTCTTGTGTTTGCTTGCTTGAGTATTATTTTAATTGCTGGTCTGAAATTGATTGATTATTATTTTATTTGACCACTAGATGAGGCCTCATCTATAAAGTACTGTGTCCAATTTAATCTTTCAACCAGACTAGTATTTGAGGTAGGTTTACAAACCGATAGGTAGAACCAATAGTAGCCGAGAGGTGAACTTTTCATACATCGAGAGATGGTGGATACCTTTAGTAAACAAAACAAGTGACTTAGGTAATTCAAACCAATAAATGAGAGTTGAGATTAGAACCCCAAGAGGACTAAATTACAATTTCGTTATTGAGTTTATTAAGCCAATAAACCAGAGTTGAGGTTTAGGAACATTATGTACGGTCAGTTTACTCTACACAAGTCAATCGGTGCAAAAATCAGATAACAGCTGTATTTACCCGAAGCTGACACGGACCGTGTCAATTCTTGTCCGGGTCGTGTCAGCCGAGAAATAGAGTTGCAGATGAGTCAAAAATCCTAGAAACCCTTTTTAAACTATTTTAAAAATCCAATTTAAATTACCAGTTATTTCTTATTACTGTCATTAGGATATTAAATAACCAAATCAACTTTTCACACTTCTAGTCATTCGATTAAGTTAGGTTAAGTCTAGTTTACATTTGAACCGTCCCTTGGATTGATACCTTATCATACTACTCGATAGGACTGTGCACTTGCAATCCGATTCGAAAAGTGTACCAAGGTTTAAAAGGTATAGTTTACTGTATTGAAACTTTGTTATATACTTTTGGTGTAACAAATTTTTGGCGCCGTTGCGGGGGACAACATTCATTTATTTTATAGATTTTTGCTTATTTTATTTTGAACTCTAGATTTTAACTCCTATCTTTTCTTTTTTTTTCTATTTTCTCTTATCATAGGGACAAACTGGCTTTCGTACCTCCACCCAAGAGCGATTACAGGCTGAGGAGCAAGGGACCACTTCCTGACACAGAAGTCCTTCTCGACCCAGCTGTTTCTGCGCAACCACCTCTCAACGTGCCTCACGTCATTGACACGCGGTCAGTGTGTTCAGCTCTTGTCTACACAACGGTCGACGCGGCTCACATCAACCTCACACGACTCGTACAACTTGAGCAACCTGAGCAACCTAATCCAGACGGAATGAGCAACCAAAGCAACAATGGAGATGATGATGGGCAGGAGGACCTAACTGATCTGGAAAATGAGTACATGGATGCCTTCGCGCCACCGAAAACCTTGCGAGTTTTCAATGTGCCTCGAGCTAGAGACGTGAGAGGCGTTATAAGGCTACCAAGGATTGCTGGACAACAACCGAACTTCAATCCTGGCGTGATCAACATAGTGCAATATAATACATTCCATGGCATGAATCATGAGGATCCACACGCCCATCTCTAAACTTTTCTCGAATGTTGCACAACCATCAAGACCAATAGGGCAATTGCAGATTACATTAAGCTGGCTTTATTTCCTTTCACACTAAGGGATAAGGCAAAGAAATGGTTGGGATCACTACCACAGGATTCAATAAACACTTGGAGGGAATTGTCTAAATTATTTTTAACTAGGTTTTTTCCTCACAAAAGAACCGCCAAGGTAAGAACCCAACTGACCAGTTTCAGGCAAAGGTCTGATGAACCCCCTAAACGAAGCCTGGAAAAGGTTTAGGGAGTTGCAATATTCATGTCCCCATCATGGTATTCCTGATTGATTGTTGATTCAAATTTTCTATGATGGTTTAACTGATAGCACTCGCACATCTGTTGATGCTGTTGCTGTTGCAGGTGGAGCTTTGATGGACAGGGGAGCGCAAGATGCCATGGACTTGATCGACAACATGGCTCTGAACCAACAATGGTCTGGCCGCGACAACACCTGAGCTGGAGGTGGAGGCAAATTCGAAGTCGACCAGATCACTGCGCTAACCGCCAAACTGGATGCCATGCAGAAGGCATTCGATAAGATGAGTGTGAGAGCAGTCAACCAGCAGCCACAATCCTGTGTCATGTGTGGGGACAAATAGCACTCTTATGAGCATTGCCCACTGGCACAAAGGAATGAGGAACCCGAGCAGGTCAACTCTCTCAATGAGCAACAGAATTGGAGATGGAACCAGAACAACCCCGCCCCATTCAACAATCTCTCGAGCGGCAACAACCAAAACTTCTACAACAATGCTTCTTTTCCCAACTTGAACAACCACGCATTCCAATCTGATCAGCCCAAGCTATACATTGCTCCTGCTGAGAGCAACTTCATGCACGAGCAAGGAAAGATGAACCAGATGATCTTTGACAAATGCAAACGCTGGTTGCTCAGAACAAGTTAATGATGGAGCAATTGGGTCACCAAGCCGGTTCAAGCCAACCACAACCTGGAAGGCTACCCAGTTAACTAAAGCTCAACCCGAGAGGAGAGGTAAAGGCAATCACACTGCGAAGTGGGACCCAGTATGAAGGACCTACCATGCCAATGGACCAGACCACAAGGAACGCGGGCCATGCCAATCCCATACGGGCCGCGTTACAACTTAAAAGAGAAAACCCTGACAGCGTTGAGTTGACTCGATCAGCAATCAGCTCTGAGAACCCTGTGAACGCGGACCACGCCACTGACATGCGGGCCGTGTCAAAAGAACCTGATAGCCAGGACTGAAAGGGGTCCAAAAACCACCACCATACCGGCCGCATGTACCCTTTTCTCAGAGGCTAGTTGAGTCCAGACTTAACGAGCAATTCGCCAAGTTCTTCCAAGTACTCAAGCAACTGCACATAACCATTCCATTCACCGATGCCTTGACCCAAATACCATCATATGCCAAGTTTCTCAAGGTCATCCTCACGAACAAGCGCAGCTTGGGGGCACATGAGAAGGTGAAACTCACAGAGCAATGCAGCGCAGTCCTTAGTAGCAAGCTCCTGCCTAAACTAGAGGACCCTGGTAAATTCTCCATTCCTTGCAAAATCGAAAAAGCTACCATCAAGCGAGCTCTATGTGACTTAGGGGCTAGTGTAAGTCTCATGCCACACACCATCTTTGAGCGTATGGGAGTAGGCGACCTCAAACCTACAGGCATGACTCTGCAACTTGCAGATTCTTCTGTCAGGGTACCACTTGGCATAGTGGAGGATGTGCTGGTTCTGGTCGGTAGGTTCTATGTAGCCGTTGATTTTGTGGTGATGGAGATGGAGGAGGACAAGAAAATCCCAATCATTCTAGGACGGCCATTTTTAAAGACAGCTCGAACACTCATTGACGTGGAGAATGAGACTCTGACTCTGCGGATTGGAGATGAGAAAGTGGAGTTTAATCTCAACCGAGCTATGAAGTGCCCCTCTGAAACAGAAACATGCTGTGCAGTCAATGTGGTAGATCGATCGGCCAAGGAACAATCTTGTAAGCAATATGGCAGTTTATTTAAACATCATCCTGATTATTTGGCTGATCCACAGGTGCAGAAAGTGGTTCTAGAGAATATGTGTGCAGCAGAAGCAAAATTTGATAGTCTGAAGGAACTCTCACGCGGGTCGGATGGATCTCATGCGGGCCGTATCCCACAATCCGAGGGCCTGAAGACTAGAGGATGTGGGTCGGATGACGCTGACGCGAGGGTTTTACGCGAGTCGAGTACACCCAACGCGGACCGCGTCAAAGCCCAAACAGAGCCACCGACTCCTGAGCTCAAGCCTCTTCTAGCTAACCTCAGGTATGAGTTCCTAGACCCAAATAAATTTTGTCCTGTAATTTTAAATGCAGACCTCGACCCGGATCGCAACCTCAGATTCTTGGAGGATTTGAAAGCTCTGCAAATGGTGATTCGAGGTATTGTAATGGAAGCTTAGCAAACTGTAATTGGGAACTTGATCGAGAAGGTGACAGGCACAAAACTAGCCACATGCAAGCTCAGGACTTTACCAGCTGATCAGCACACGGTCCGTGCACCTCAGAAGTAGGCGCTTCGCCCAGATCCACCCGACCCACCTTCCACCAACCAATGAGGCGCCCCCGCTTCACCCCTCACTCCATGTCTGGTTGACTTCCATATTTTCTTCTATTTATTTTTTCTTGTGTGAATTCAAGCATTCAGGACAATGCTTCATTCAAGCTTGGGGGGAGGGGGGTGAAATAGAAGAAAACTGTATCTGCATTTATGACATGTTTATTTTTCAAAAATTTACATTTTTAGGTGGAAAACTTACGTGAATTGTTAGAATTAAGGATTTGTGAATTTTTTTTGTTATGATTGGAATGGCCTTGAGAAATTATAACTAACCCCATAATTGATCAAAGAATTACTTAAGATGAGATGTTTTGAGAAATTAAAAAGACGAAAACTTGAATTGCATCGAAAAAATATTTTGAAACTAAACTGTGTCTTTTTAAATAGGAAATGAGATTTTAAATAAAGAAAGACTGGGATATCCATTGGTATGAAAGAATACTATTGGATGTGTGTATTCATGGTATATACAAATGAATAAAAGAAAAATAAAAAATGAGGATAAAACAGATAAAAAGATTGAGAAAATAAGAGTATTGGCAATAAGTCCTATTGGGCGCCTTTAAGCTCGTCTCCCAAATTTAGAAAACCATAAAAAACTTTAGCATATATCAACACACGAAGTCCACGACTTTCTTACCTAAACTTATTCTAAGCTTGGGGGGGCAAAAAAGAAAATCAAGAAAAATCACCACAAACGAGAACATAATTTCAATGTAGGAATGAAAGATTGATCAATTCAAGTAATTAGTTTTTGCAAATATTAAAGCATCTCAAAATATAAAATTTGATTAGTCAATTTGTGGGGGTGAATCAAAATTTATCAAAGAAATACAAATTGTTATTCAAAAGAATTATCAAGGTTCTTAACAATAGCAAGCTCACGTAAATTTTTCACATTTAGAATTTAATTTGCATTTAGGTAGTCCAAAGACCTACCTGGTAGCTGAGTTGGGATTTTTTCTTGAGGACAAGCAAGATTTCAGCTTGGAGGAATTTGATATCTCGCAAACTTATCTATATTCCGACTCATATTTTGTACCAAAACCTGTGTTTAGAACTATTAAATCGGTCGTATTTCATTGAATATCTATAAAATATGGTACTGCTTCAAGTTTGTTATTACTTTGCAGGAATTGGATGAAATCGAGGAGTTATCTGGATTTGAGAAGTTCTGACACGGGCCATACAATATTTTGTCCTTGCCGTATCAGCCTCGACCCGACCAAAACAATGCTAGAATTTTAGCATTCGAACTTAAAATAGTCATAGATTTTGACTCGTAGCTCCGTTTTGAGTGTATGACCACTTTTAGAAAGCTTGCGAGAAGATCTACAATCTGCACAAAAGACAAGCATTTTCAAAAATTCTGACACGGACCGTGTCAATTCTGATACGGATCGTGTCAGACAAAATCTGGCAGGAAATATGGAATTTTGGAAATAAGTCTGAAGGAAGAAAAGTCGGTCTGGGACGATATAAGCGAGATTTCTTGCTCTATAGGAGGTATCTTAGCATACAGGAGCTAACCCTAGGTTTCTTCTTGGCAGCTGACTTGGAGGCGAAGTAGAGAGGGGAAAAACGCAAGATTTTCGACGATTCTTCTTTGTATTTTTGGGTTTTGTCATGAATTGTCTTTCTTATTCTTTTTTTGTTGTTTCTAGAATGATGTTTGAGTAGATTTTTAGTTTCTAGGGTTATGATATAGTCGAATACTTTGTTTACTTGCTAATTATTTGATTATGTGTTGATTCTTGTGTTTGCTTGCTTGAGTATTATTTTAATTGTTTATCTGAAATTGATTGATTATTATTTGGTTTGCCCACTAGATGAGGTTTCATCTATAAGGTACTGTGTCCAATTTGATCTTTCAACCAGACTAGTATTTGAGGTAGGTTTACAAACCGAGAGGTAGAACCAATAGTAGCTGAGATGTGAACTTTTCATACATCGGGAGATGGTGGATACCTTTAGTAAACCAAACAAGTGACTTAGGTAATTCAAACCAATAAACGAGAGTTGAGGTTAGAACCCCGAGAGGACTAAATTGCAATTCCGTTATCGAGTTGATTAAGTCAACAAACGAGAGTTGAGGTTTAGGAACATCAGGTACGATCAGTTTACCCTATACAAGTCAATCGGCGCAGAAATCAGATAACAACTGTATTTATCCGAAGCTGACACGGACCGTGTCAATTCCCGTCCGGGTCGTGTCAGCCGAGAGACAGAGTTGTAGATGAGCCAGAAACCCTAGAAACCCTTTTTAAACCATTTTAAAAACCCAATTTAAATTACCAGTTATTTCTTACTACTGTCATTATGATATTAAACAACCAAATCAACTTTTTACACTACTAGTCGTTTGATTAAGTTAGATTAAGCCTAGTTTACATTTGAACCGTCTCTTGGATCGATACCTTATCATACTACTCGATATAATTGTGCACTTGCAATCCGATTCGAAAAGTGTATCAAGATTTAAAAGGTACAGTTTACTGTACTGAAACTTTGTTATATACTTTTGATGTAACATGTAATTTAATTAATTGTAGAATTGTTTATTTTGTATGTAGAGTAATTTTATATTTTTGCATGTAGTATATAATTAATTAAAATAATTGCATGTGGAGATTAAATATTTTTATAATGTAGTTTAGTTTTTTGTAGTAGAGAATAAAAAAATATTTATAAACAAATTCTAACTAAGTAGAAATTTATTTTTAACCAAAAAAAGAAGAAGAAAAAGAGAGAAAGAACCCTCTGTGCCATCAGCATATATTGCTAACATGCACGCAGAGTATGTATCTAATTCTATATAGCAGCGCATCCGCATCTTGTATGCGTTACTTATCTTTCCTGAGTCCAATATATTTGTTCGGATTGTCGGATTGATCATGTATTCATGTAAGCTTTGTCTTTTGTGCGAATAAAATATCTTTAATCACCGTCCCTTGCAATTTATTTCGAAAAAAAAAAAACGATCTAAGATAAGAATTCGGACTCTTTCCTGAAAAATCATGCAAAATTTGTTGTGTCAGTAAATTGATGAAAAATTAAAATCTATTATGTTTATAGATCATGAGTTTTTTAAAGTGATTAAAATAGATCTAAGTTTATATCATTATTTTTTAAATGACTAAATATTATAAAATGTCATATTATATTATTAGATTGACTTCACAGAGAAGACCTCAATACATTAGGGATTGTTAGACAGTCCTCTAATGAGTGGGAATTAAAATTTAATATTTGTTAAGGAAGATATGTTCGATGAGATGGTAGGATTAAGAATGAAAACTATATGTTTGTTATGTAATAAATGCAATTATGAAAGCTACATGACGTTACAACTTGGTTATATATATGATTATGTTAATTTTGATTAAGTTAATAAAACCAACATTTACTGCGTTAAATAAATTTTATTAAAAATGTAGCAACAAAAATTTAAGAGTGAGAAGCAATTTATAAACTGAATAAGCAAGACAAAAAAATAGATTAAGGGCATGCTGTAAGTTTGCGATTCAAATTTGAACCGTAAAATAATTGGAATCACACAGTTACCAGAAATCAAAACAAGCACATCTTAACCAACAGTAGTACTTGTTGACTTGTTCTATGTGCATATTATTTGAGTTTGTTTAGTAACATGACCAAGACAAAACATGTCTTTATACAATTCAAGAACGAATCTTATACTTCAACAATTTTCACAATTAACTGAGAAATCTGGACCAAAAAGAAATCAGATTTATTGTTGTGGATTTTAAAAAGAAACACTGACAAATCAATTTCTGGCCAGTTCAAAAAGAAATTAGAATAACTATGAAAGCAATTCACAGATTATCAAAAAGAAAAAGGAAAATCACCAGTATCAAGTAATTCGCAGCAGGAATTAGAATAACTATGAAAGCAATATGAAAGAAATTAGAATAACTATTAAAGGCCCTCATTAATTTCCAGAAATTCAGAAGTTTAACTATTTGTACAAAATCAAACTATAATTCTGATTGAGTTAAACACTAGATAGTATCAGAATTAGAATAGTCCACACAATAATAAATTAGAATGGTTCATACACTGCTACTGTACGAGTTGGCCGGTCCTCAACCAACAAGAGTTCTTCTTGAGGTCCTCTACCAGAAGCCAATGGATACTATAACTATAAGGAGCTCACCTTTAATAATTGTCCAAAGGAGACCTAAAAAAGCATCACCATTCACCAAATAGGTACTTAGTGCTTTAAATCAGTGGTTGCCAAGCAAGCGAAGAAATAACTAAGGTGGATGTTATTATTATATTTTTTTTAAATTCAAGCTTAATTTTTTTTTTTTTTTTTTGCATTTATTATTGCATATAAAAGTAATTCCCTAGGCTTGCAGGGAAGATACCACTTTATCCTAGAAAAAAATGAATTTTACAAAATTATAGACAGTAAAATAAAAAAAGTTGAAAAACAGGCATTCAGAAAAATTAATATCCAGCCTTTCGATTGCTCAAGGTAATGTAATCTTAAATTGAGATTAGAAGAAAATGCTACCTTGAGTGGAACATGCATCAAACTGTTTTAAATACACAATAAATAGGCTCATAAAAAAAATATAAAAAAGAAGCCAGAGAAAGCGAAACAGAAAAAGAGAATTTATTTCACGTTTGAATCAACATGACAATAATACCATTGAAATTACAATAACAGTTGAGAGAACTTAAATATCATTACCAGAATCCGCCCCCCCCCCCCCCCCCCCCCCCCCAACACCAAACTAATAATCTAATATGATCTACCATGGATTTGGTGTGACCCAAACTGATGGCATGAGATCGGTCGGATTGTTCGGATGATAATTTTTTAAGCTTTTATCTTCAAAGTTGAACACCCCAGAATCATGACATGCTTGACCTTGAGAATTAGTGAAAAGAAAGTTTGAAACATGATCATCGTGATGGTCATCAGTAAAATAGATACGATTGCCTATGCGACTAGGGCACAAAGATGCCGGTACCGACAGTGAGGTGCTATACCCTAAAAAGAGCGATTGATCATGTAAGCTCTCTAATTCAGACCAGTGATGGTTGATTTCTGAATTGCTCTCAACAAACTCCATGACCTCAAATCTGAAAGTTTGATTAATTTTGGTCTTCGTCGAGTCAATACGGGGTTCATTATCATACAATTGGTGGGTCCCCCAGCGGTTTTTGTTCTTGTATCGTCGTATATAAACCCTCAACACTTGCAAAAGGCCTCCAGCAGAAGCAACCAAATACCTTCTAGAATACGGGCGGTGTTGCACTTGGGAAATCAGAATTTTGGTCTCAGCATTTGGATCTTTCCCGCAATAAGAAACCAATGATCCGTCCTTGGTAACCGCATAGAATTTCTCCTGATAAAACACAACATCTTGGATTTCTCTGATACAACCCTTAGTTTTTGTCCATTTGTCACCTCCGATTTTGCAAAACCACAAACAATTCATAATAATCGCCATTACTATGCACTCGTTTCGGTGGGATGTGGGATCCAATGAAATAATTGCTTTTGTGATAGCACAGAATGAGCCTTCCAAGGAAGGAAGTCGAATCTGACATCTAGTTAATGGATTTAAAAGAGAAACCTCTTTGCCCCGAAAGCCAGACATCACTAACCAGCCCCAATTCGACCCACAGATCCATTTATTCACGGCTTCCGGGAGATATATCCTTCGATCCACCGATTCATCCCTCGAGCAAGCATACCTGCGCGAATCTGAATCTGGTTGGCATGACAGGAGAAGTATAGGAGCTCCAATAGGTCGAGGATAGCAAAGAGATAATGGGATACCTTTGGGAAGCCGAGATAGGTTATCGAAATAAAGCGAGCGCCAAAATTTACAAACAGCCCCGAAATGTGCAAGATCCTGGTGGCTTAATCTCTCTGCTATTTCTTCCAAAACACCACTGGGAAGCTTGCTCCAGTAACCCATGAACAACGGTCGGATCGAAAAGTTGCGTCGAGGCAAGGTGTGGGTGTGGGTGTGGGCGTGGGCGCGTGGCCAGTAGGAGAAGAGAAGAGATGAGCCGGATACTCGATACGACGACGACGAGACCGTGAGTCCGTGAGGGTTGGGTATGAAGATTTATTTTAGGCCGACCAATTTTGGGCCGATTTGGGAGATACTAGGCCTCGTAGGATTTCTTCATCTTATGTATGCACCAACCAATTAGCATTTAGCAAAAATGTTTTAAAAAAAAAAAAAAAACATAGCAGGTCTATTTATGTCTAAGGATTTTCTTCAAAAATAAAAGAAGGGTGTAATTGATTTTTTTTTTTTTCCTTTCTCTTAGGTACAGGTATAAAGAAAGAGTTCTGAAAGAAAGAAAATCATTTCCCGCCGAATCGTAACTCTTCAGTCTTCAGTGGCAAACCCGCAAATAACCATAAACCCATGACCCCCTCCCTCTATTGACTGTTGTTTCTGTTATAAAACCCTCTTCCACATTCCAAGAAAACAAGACTACAGAGAGAACAATCGACCATGGCAAAGGAGAAACAGAGCCTTCTTCTCCTTCTCCCATTCCTCCTCCTCCTTACTCTCCCCTCCCCTTCCCTCTCCATTTTAGAAACCTCTCTCAATGCCGCTATCACATCCCTTCGATCCAACAGCTACACACTCTTTGGCAACGCTATCCTCACCTCAGATCTCTACACCGACCTTCTTTCAAACGATTCTGCTTCCTTCACCCTCTTTGCACCGACTGATCCATCCCTCTTCACGCTTGATATCTCAACCCGTGCCGATTTGTATGTCAGCTCGCTACGCCGCCACGTGGCAATTGGTCGGCTGCAGTCACTGACCCCTCCATTTCCCGATGCATTGCCTTCTCTGCTACCTGATAATCCCGTTTCCTTATCTATGATCAATGGATCTGGCATTGTCACAGCAAACGGGGTTGTGATTATAGCGCCTCGTATATTTGATGGCCCGGATTTGACAGTGCACGGTTTAGCTGGGATGCTTCCGGTCAGCTTTGCATATCCACCTTCAATTGCTCCAACCTTGAGCTCTGCACCTTCCATTTCTCGTACACCCAGTTCTCTGCCATCGGATCTAGTGGTTGAGGCACCAATGGCACAGATGGATCAGATATCGCTACCTCCTGAGATGGCAAGATTGTCTCTTGATGAAATTTCACCTAGTCCGATGGTGCTGAGAAATGGAGAGGAGTGGTGGTGCTTGACTGGAGAGGTTGAAGAAGCAGGTTGTTTTAAAGTCAGCTCTGATCTAGGCCTCGCCAATGCCAGCCCTCCTTGTATGACGGGGATTGAGGGAGGAATTTGAATTCTTGTGTTTTATGAGGGTACAAATGTAAAAATGCCTTTCAAGCCTTTAGGGTTTTGGTTTTCTTTTTCCTTTCGAATTTGATACTTCTATTATTGTTTTTAGTGTTGTAAGAGATTGGAAATTGAGTAGGAAAGAAAAACAGGAAGCACAATTGTAGTTAGAATAGGAAAGAATAAAGCTGCAGTTTGCAGTTTGTTGCAACTGAAATTTACAAAACTTTGATTGAAATTCAAGGATTTCCCTTAATTCAATAATGAATTTTATTCTTTACCATAATCATTCGTGCTCTAAACAAAATGAACATGGCTAATTGCTTCAATTGTTCTTGCCGACTTCCCTTATTGTAATAAAGTGAGAATTAGCTCATACAATAGCGGAAATTGATTTTCCAAAATTTTATCCTTCTTTCTATAAAATTTGATACTTGACGAAGCCTTTTCACACCCTTTTTGTTGAATTTATAAAGTACTCGCTGGCATCGAGAAAGAGAAGAGAGCAAGTTATTCGGTAGTGTTATAGATGTAACAGGGACTAATGTAATTATATCGTTTTGTGTCGAAAAAGAAAAGAAAAGAGAAATAGAGCAAGGTCTGTGGTTTCACAATTCAAATCCCCTTAACAATAGAGCGTTTTGTGTCGAGAATCGATTATATCGTTTAAACTTATAAGCAACAGTTGTCTCTCTCATATTTCTCTCTCAATAATCACTATTTAATAGTTTAGATATATTTTTTGTAATCGATCAAACTTATTTGACATTAATTAATTCAAACTCTCCAGAATGATTCCAATGATCTGAAATACTCACCAATTGATTCCGCACTTCAAAATCCAAGACTTGTGATAAAACAATGGAAACCTGAAAAGAAGTAAGAGAAAATGATATCTTTATATAACTATAAGTAGAAGAATTTAATTATAAAAGAAAAAATACCTGTTAATTGTTACTCTGTAGGTACTGGTACCATTTTCTTTTGACCCGACTAGCGTCCAAATACCTGTTAATTATAGGGTTTCCAACTGAAGCAAAAAATTAAATAAATAACGTGCCCAAAATAGAAACCAACATTTTTATTTATTAAATGAAACTGTCTCCATTTCAGAACTATATATGTATACAATTGGCAACAGCTTTAAGTTCACTTTTGAATTGATAGAATATTTTAGAAAGCCTTGCCAATTTATTTTATGGCTACGGATAAAATTTCCAAATCTGTGACTAGGCAGATCACGGATCTGATGAGGAGGTTTTTTTGGGGTGCAATGGACAATGACAGGTTTTTAGCTGCTTGGAGCAAAATTATAAAGCCAGTTGAGTTGGGAGGTCTTGGTATTAGAGATTTGAACAAGGTGAATGAGGCTCTAATTATGAAATTGCTATGAAAAATTGCAACTGAAAACAGTGCACTGTGGGTCAGTTTGGTTCGGGCGAAATACATTTCTAGAACAGAACTATGGTTTGCTAGACGAAATTACAAATGCACTCCTTGCTGGAAAGCAATCATGGCTGCTAGGGATAGCTTGCTGCTTATGATAACTTGGAGTTTAAGGGATGGAAGAAGCCACAAAGCAATGGTGCAGCCATGGTTTCTGGGGGCTGTTGAGTGCCCGATGTTGATGGCAGAGATGTGTAAGGGACCTGGTTGATGATGTGACGAATACATGGAATGTTAATTTACTGATCTAACTGTTTGGGCATGTAAACTGCATGTACATTGTGGCCAATGTGCTGCTTCCAAGGGATGAGGCCCGGGTGGATAAGCTTGTCTTCTCTAACTCCCCAACTGGTAAGTTTTCAGTTAAACATGCTTACAAGGGCATAACGCAAGAAGAGCATGGGCATCAGGTTAGTGAGGTATGGAATTTGATTTGGAGGAAGGGAAAGATTTTGCCTCGTATCAGAATTTTTCTGTGAAAATTAATTCATGGTGCTCTCCCTCTAGCAAAAATTTTATCATCGCAAACGTCAAAAAGGAATCCTTACTATGCCGTATGTAATCAAGCTGAGGAGGATGTTATTCACATGCTTTTTCTCTGCCATTTTGCTCGAGCATGTTGGTTGCTTGGGACGTTAGCTTTGCGAACTGATGAACTGCCTCAAGATCTTCCACTGATTTTTACCAGTATTTTCAATCAGTCCTCAGAGGAGTTATGGACCGTCATGGCTAACTCAGCATGGGCTATCTGGAGATGTCGCAATGAGAAAACCTATGGGGGACAGGTGCCGACTTTTGAGAGGTTCTCAAAATTCCTCTTTGTGGTTGGAATGAAAACTAGAGTTGCAGCCTCATCTAATTAGAAGAATGGAAATCTGTTGGGGGATCATAGCTTAACAGCATCACGGTACAGTTGCAAAGTTGACGGTTCATGAAAGCCACCGTGGAGGGGGGGGGGGGGCTGGGGTTTGTAGTAGAGGAAGGTACATAGTTGATGGGGTATAAAGCAGCGCCGACGAGTAGAGTGTGTTCTCCAATACAAGCATACAAGCGGAGACTGTGGCACTTAGAGAGGCAATTTCTTTTGTTAAAAATCTGGGTTTACAGCCATGTTCCTTCTATACAGATAATAAGGAATTAGCTTTAGTGTGCTCGTCTATGCATATTCCCCTTGAAGCTGACTGGAGGGCCTATCGGGAGATCAACGAAATTTGGAGTTTGCTAAAGGAGAATGAATTTGATTGTAGGTATATTCCTCGAAGCCAAAATAGTATGGCTGATGAACTTGCAAAGTTAGAAAGTGTGCTGGATGAAGGATGCTCTGGTTTTACTTTTCCATTTTTTAAATTATGTTAATTTTGTTGAATGAGCAATGATGAAGCTACGAAATCTTATGTAATATTACAAGCATGTAAATGGAAAATACTGTGGAATACAAGTCTAATGGCATGAAATTTTGCAAAAAAAAAAAAGAATATTTTAGATCAGCAGTTAATCAGTTAGGTAAATAATTAAAATTAAGATATACAGTAATATGCGGTATTATACAAACAAATATACGATAATATGTGATATCATACAAATAAATATGCGATAATATACAAACAAATATGTGGTAATAATATATAGTAATAATATGCGGTTGTTTTATGCGGAATTGCATAAGAATTTCTATGCAGAATTCAACCGTAAATATATATGCGATCACATAAACCACATTTATTTTATTAAACAGCTCAAATCTGCAAATATTTTTATCTTTTTTCACGCACGTTCACCGTTAATTCAATTACTGTCTGTTGAAGATCGAAATAAAAAATTTATTATAATCAAGATTGAATTTAATAAAAAAAATAATATTTATCAAAATATGTTTTAGAGTGGGACATTTTTTCAACAAATTCTTATCGACAGTATTAGGCCCAATAGAAAAATTATGGGCTGAGTTTTTCAAATAAAGCTCCAAAAGCCCAGAGAATAACCAAAACATCTCCATTTCCCAACTAAAAGGAGACGCTCTGTTCGTGAGCTTTGGCCTTTCTTCTCTTCCTCCCATAGAACATACCAGGGTCAGTGATGGCGAGTGGGTCCGAGTTGCCAGTGAATGAATCGAGCGTGTTGAAGGGGCACGAAGGGGCTGTTCTGGCGGTGAGGTTTAATGCAGATGGCAACTACTGCCTCAGCTGTGGCAAGGACCGGACTCTCCAGTTGTGGAATCCCCACCGTGGGATTCACATCAAGACCTACAAATCACACGGTCGTGAGGTCCGCGATGTCCATGTCACCACGTATTTTATCTCTCTCTTTCTCTCTCTCCGCCAAGTTCAAATTATTTCTGATATAGTTCACAATGTAGTTCAGTTTCTGGTAAACCCTTAAAATTAGGGTAATTTTTATTTTTATTTTTAATGGAAACAATCCAGTTGCTCTAGGAGCTTCAACTAATGGAGTTATGGAGCACATATATTTCTAGGACCTTATTTTTTTTTTGTCAAAAATATATAAATGTACATCTAAAATAAAAATATATAGAAGAGGACTACATAGAATACATAACAGCCTGCAATTCTTAACATGTTGTCATTGGGGCAGTGAAGTTGCAGTTGTTCGATATAATTGACTGAACTGGTGGTAGAAACTATGCAAATGCAAGTGCAATTAAAAAAGAGAAAGAAGAAGATATAGCTGTGTAAATGAACATCTTTTGACATGAAGAAAAAAATAATCAGGGATAATGCAAAGCTGGTGTCTTGCGGTGGTGATCGACAGGTCTTCTACTGGGATGTCTCCTCTGGCCGTGTTATTAGAAAATTCCGTGGCCATGACAGTGAGGTTTGTATTAAGCTTCCTGTCCGTGTTCATTATTTTTTGGAGCAAATGTGAAGAAGATATCGTTCTTTATTACATATTCTTATTTCAGGTCAATTCTGTGAAATTTAACGAGTACAATTCGGTGGTGGTGTCAGCTGGCTATGACCGTTCTGTACGTGCATTTGATTGCCGGTCTCAAAGCTCTGAGCCGATTCAGGTTTCATTTCTCAGTTCAAGTGCATAAAACCAATTTCTGTAATCAAATTTCTGCTTAAATCAATTTTAAGTTTGTTTTGGTTTGCAGATAATTGATACATTCCAAGACAGTGTGATGTCAGTTCATCTCACAAAAACTGAAATTATTGCTGGGTGTGTTGACGGCACTGTTCGTACATTTGACATTCGCATTGGTAGGTAAGTAAAAAAAGAAAATCATCTCGCGTTTGAATGAAAATGGTTTTTTCATGACTAAAATGCTGTATTTATATTAAATTGTTTGAAATTTGCAGAGAACTTGTCGACCAATTAGGCCATCCAGTGAACTGCATTTCTTTGTCAAATGACAGCAACTGTGTATTAGCTAGTTGCTTGGATTCTACTTTGAGGCTTCTAGATAGGTAATTTAACTCTCTTTTTTTTCTGATCTAATAATATACTTTTCCAGGGGGAAATATACTTTAATACCTTGTGCCTTGACATAACGTGCTTCTAGGTTTTATCCTGTTTTTTCGTCTTCTTTTTTTGATTTGCAAATTTGTTTATACTTTATGTTATTTTGTTCTCAAATTTTAGGCTCAAAGCAAAAAATTAGCACCGTATTAAAATCAGTTTCTTAATAAAAAATTATAAAAAAACTTGCTCTTAAATTCTAGAATCTGCATATAAGTATGGAACGGTATCTTGGGGATGGCTAGCATAATACCTCCCTAATCAAATAAAAATGCTTGTTTGAGGATTTTTATTTAAAATTTAGTCAATTTTTTTCTTTATTAGGTCTGCTGGAGAACTGCTACAAGAATACAAGGGCCACAAATGCAAGGTATGGTAAATATGATTATCTCATGTTAAAACATAATCACAAGTTTGCTTGGGGAAGTAAAATAGTTGTATTATCTTTGCTGAACTCAACTGCAGTCATTCAAGATGGACTGTTGCCTAACAAATACGGATGCACATGTGGCGAGTGGATCTGAAGATGGTTTCATTTATTTCTGGGATTTAGTGGATGCCTCTATTGTCTCAAGTTTTAGGGCACACAATTCAGTGGTACTTGGTTAATTTTAGGTTTTTTTTCCATTTAGTATTTATCTTTTATTGTTGGGGTTGAATTCATTTATTGAAATTTATTTATGTTTTTGCCTGTCGACAGGTGACGAGTGTTAGCTATCACCCGAAGGATTCGTGTATGCTGACATCATCAGTAGATGGCACCATTAAAGTTTGGAGAAAATGATAGCGGATTAGTTTTACAAAAAATTGGGTCATTTGAGCATGTAAAAAAACAGTACGATTTGCTGATAGAAAAGCAAAATAAAAATTGGTTCATGCTGAGAAAACTATTTTCCAGATGTGTTTTTCCTTTCTCCGCAACTGTAATGAACTCTCTTGAACTTGTAGTGTATTAACTTTCCCCTTGCTGTAAATATTTTTTCTCCAATCCGGGTATATAAGGTACATACAGTTCTTTAAAGTATGTACCAACTTTCTTAATTTTTGTTTTTTGCGCTTTCGGATGCTAGCATTTGATTCTAAAAAAATTATATTTTGAAAGCTTTTGTACGTTATAAATGGTTGAACTTGTATTTGGTCTAGTGGCAAAAGCACATGACTTCCACGTGAGAGGTTATGGGTTCAAAACTCACAAAGGAAATTTTTTTTTATAATATACATAGAAGTTTAAAAGTGTGTTGGATGACTTGACTCTCAACTCATGATTTCAAAAAAAATAAATGATTTTTTATGACACTGTAGATGATCTCTTCAAAATTTTTTTTTTTTTGTTTGTTTGTAAAAATAGGTTGATATTTATAACTATTTTGTGAAAGTGGACTATTAAAAATGGACAAAAGTCAGTCCAATGAATATCAAAGCCGTTTGATCATTTTAAAATTTGTGCACATTGTATACTGAAAAACTAGTATTTGATTAAGTGGCGAAAGACAACATTCTCTGAGTGGGAGATGTGGATTTGAAATCCAAATTTATAGGCATTAAATAAAAGTTGGTAAATTAGACCTCCATCTTTTTTTATTAAAAAAAAAACAATTGTACACAATGTCCGCTATGACTCGTGTTCACAAATTTTAAAACATATGAAACGACTCTGATATCCAATGGACCCAAACTACACTACTTAAAAAGACATTCCGTTAAATATAGATTTTGAAAATTTTGTAATTCCTGAATGTGAATTTCATGAAGTATTTTGAGAAAGATGTAGGTTAAAATATATCATTAGTTTTGTATTACAACTATATCCTATATCTTTGTTTCTATTTTAAAATTTAAACAGTCGATCCGAACTGCTTATCATGATCTCTATATTAAAATGTACTTAGACACCAAACTTTTTATTTTTGAAGAAGAAAAAAATACTATTGTATTTTAGATAGGTACAAAATCACTGTTTATGGACCCTTCAAAAAAGGTGATTTTGTAGTAAAAAAAGCTCTAAAAAAATATAAAATTTGATCTCTAAACACATATTATTATGGATATCATATTGAGCGGTTCGGATCAACTGTCTGAACTTTAAAAACAGAGATAAAAGATGTAGAATATATCTAAAGCACAAAACCAATAATAAATTTTAATCCTACTCTTTGAAATATCGTTACACAAAAATAAGTTCAACACATACTCAATGTTTTCTTGCTGATTTCTATGAGAAAAATAAAAAGAGTATTTCGAAATTTTTATGCATAGATGGTCGGTAATTTATTTTTTTCCGATTCACTGATTCAAAAGAGTTTTTCAGTTTTTTTTTTTTGAGGAAAAGAGAGTTTTTCAGTTGCCTCAGATTCTTTGTGGTCTCCATCACGTGAAGAAAAAATAGAATATTTGGAGTTGGAAAAAATTACTACAAAAATCCAAAGCAACTAGAAAAAAAAGATAAAAGAATAGTTTGATGAATTGGTAAAAAGAATTCCAGTTCAGAGTTTGAATTAGAAAAACTTTTACCATCTATCTTCTATACATAAAATATAATTTCAGGCACTCTTTCTCTTTCTTTTTATAATTAAATTTTTTTTTTTTTTTTTTTTTTGGTTAAAGCCATGGCCCGTAGCCCGTAGGCCTATTAAAAAAAAGTTTTCAAAAATGAGAAAAGCCATAAAAAATATGAGTAAGTCTATGGTACGACGCGTATTCCAGTCCTATTTGTAATTCAAAATCTGAATCTTTGGATCTGCATCGATATTCGGACAATGAAAATGTGCTGAATCGAAAATTAATTGAGCTCCATGTTAAACGTTTTGAAGTTTCGTCTATCATCTCTCCTCTCCAACACGATAAACCCTATCCCCTATCCCCTATCCCCTATCCCCCCACACCACCACCCCTCTCTCCCCCTCGCAATCTCGGTCCCTCGCGCTGGAATCTCGCCGTTGCTCTTCGTCCTCTCTTTCGGCCAAGATTTGGTTAGCAGCATTGCATCGGCTCCCTCCCTCTCTCTCTCCCTCTCTCGAAAGGATGCTTGACCCGCCACAACCTCCTCATCTTCTACGTGTTGATCTGGCAAATTCCATCTATCTTCATCTCTAAGTCTCTCTCTCCCACACACACGCGCTCTATTGCTGGAAATTGACAACCATAGGTTTTAGGGAAAGTTTGATTTTGCCCAAAAAAAAAAAATTAATTAATTAATTTGGACTGAAAACTCTAAATTTGTCATTGCTCGTGTAAGCACTTGTTATTCTCTCCTTTTGAGTTATGTTTTAATTGAAGCAATGAATAGTATATAAAGTAATGTTTATTTGGAATGTTGTTGGAACTGAAAACTTTTTTCTGGTATATATGGTGCTGAGATCTCAATCTTTGATAACAGGTAACAAAAGTAATAGCAAGGAATGCATCAGTTATATGGCAAGGAATTCTTGTTTAGAAGTTATGTATGGCTCATATTTTATGAAAATCATACAATGTTTATTTAATTTATAAATTATGGTATCGTCCTAGGCAACAAGATGTATGTGCAGCTGAAATTGACAAGGTAGAAATGTGCCAATCATTTCGGCCGAAGATATTGTCAGAGCTCTAGTTGTATCTTATAGAAACTTTGACATATTACTCTCCATTTACTTTCTTTTGTTCATTTCCATGGTACTGCAATTAATGTTGATATTTTTATAATATGAACAAATTTCAATTGGATGATTTTGAGGAGAATTGGACTTAACTACTGTATTGAGCTATCTCTGGGTGATGCAACAACATATTACCTTTCTACGGCCAAAAATGAACTTGGAGTCGTCTCTTGGCCAAAGCATTTCTGGTAATAAGAAAAAAAGTTTGAAAATAAAATATCATTTTGCATGATTTTTGTATTTTTTTTTTATATATATTTGTTTGTTATTCATCGATCTATTCTTATGTGTTGTTATTTATTTAATTATAGAGTCATGTGGTGGTGCAAGTAACTCTATATGTCGTGTTTGGTTCAAGAAAATGGAGTCCAAAATAGGCTAAAATACAATACGTTGTACTATCGAATGAAAGTGCAGTTCCAACAAGAATTGAACTATTATAATGTATTGTCTAGGCCATCCGATCGATGCGTAGCCAAATTTGATATCATAATTATAAGCGCGCGGTTCAATTCTATTGTAGCGACGATTCTCTCACTAAAATTTTTATCCACTTAAGAGATAGAAGTAGGTCCGATGGGCATTGGACCTACTTTTTAAGTTCAATTAGCTCTATCACTATACGATTAGCATTAAGATCTATGCACACGAAAATTGATAAAAATTCATACGGATTTTAATAGGAGTGCACGATTATTGATGCAATTGGATGGCCAGATCACCCATCGAACCAAAGCAGGTCCAATGGGCATCGGACCTACTCTGAAGTTATTAAGACGACCTCTTCCCCACGAGGCCATGACCCATCTCCTCCACAAATCTAATTCTCTCTCTCCTTCTCGGGATTCACTCTTTTCACTTTCCTTTCCAGACGTGCTTACTTTTTAACCCTTTGCCATGATGAAGCCATAGGTTTATCACCTTGGCGAGTTGACAAATATTACAGTTTATCACCTTCAAATGGATAAAAATTTGAAAATCTATTTTGTTAAAAGGTAGTACAGTTTAATGAACGAGTTAACAGATAATAATAGTACTAATACTTTTAGTTTCACATATTAGCTAGGTACATTACACTCAACATCCAACAAGCTCTTTTTCGGCTATCAGGTTGAGTATTAGGGACTTAGGGTACATGCATCAGCCCCAATCAATCAAAATTATCGTTCACAGTAAATGTATTTTCTCAGAATCAACAGAAGTATTATGTATCGTTTAGGTTCTCGATTCATCATGGTTACAACATTTTAAATCTGTAATTATTTAACTACAAAATAAATATTGTCGAATTCAAATTTTTTTAGCAGTCAGTTTTACGTTATTATTAAAAAAATATATATAAAATATGACATATTCTAACTATTAATAATATATAGAAATTAAGTTATAGTAAAAAAAAAAACTAATAAGATACTACATGATTTTACAACGAAATATTATTGAAGTTGTATATAAACAAAATTTTGAAGAAGAATAATACAATGGTTGGTTCAAATTTAATTATAATTTATTATCAAATTTCATATCTAAAACATATTTGTTGAGATAGTCAATATTCAATCTAACTAACTAAAATTTAAATATGAGTTTTTTTCAAACAAAAACAGTTGGATTTGTCAGATTAAATTACGCACTAGGAATATCAAATTTTACTCATTTCACTTTTTGCAACAAATGATGAAATATCACATTCTTTTAGTGTTAAGCCGTTAGTTAGGCATGATAAAACAACATTATCAATGAATTAATTATTAGCATTTTAGTAAATAATAATTACAAAAATACACACACATTTGGTCTGCAATTCATGTGATGTTGGAGGAATTGAGATTTTTAGAACATGTGGTCTTTCAATATGTCATAGTATTTATCAGTGTTTTCTCCATGTACGTACATATCTCAAACAAAAATCCTCTGTAAAGGAAATTGAGCTTCTTTGTTTTTGCATATTTTTCTTCATGATTTTCCTAACGCCTTGTATTATGTAGTTTTATCCTGACGTCTCTTTGGGAAATTGAATTGATCTATTCTAATCGTCCTCTAAAGGAAATGGATTTCGCGCAATTTATAATTTGAAATCTCTCTCTTATATAGATATTTAAATTGAATTTCTTCTGAGCTAAAAATATGAAAAGTTGGATGTTCATATATGAGCATATAAACCTGACATATACAAATCTTGCGGATGTGATGTGCTAAACCTGGCATATCTATCACATTCGGAGAACAAAACAAAGTTTAGGAGACTACATTGCGGATGTCAAGAAATACAAGTAGGATAATATCACCACTGATGGCCCACCTGTCATACCAGTACTGGAATTTAGTCCCCATAGTGACCAGACATTATGGAGATTGGCAATTTTTAAAGAATTGAACTGCAGAAGTGTAATAAATCTGATATTGGGTGTTTTTGTACTATCTGATATCTCTTGATATCGTGTAATTGTTTTTTTCATCCGTGACATACAAATTCGTGCACTACAACCAAATTAATTTTTAAGACAAAGGTATGAAACAAGGCTTTCACATTTGAATATTTATAAAGGACTTCATATCAGAGTTTCAAATCTATAATCTCGCATAGAGATAAAAATATTGCTTTTAGCCAAAGCAGGGGAAGCCAGGCGTTCAAACTATAGTTGTCAAATATAAATAGAGGATCAATCATATAAAAATTTGTATGTTGTGAATGATGATCATTGTTACAGTAACCATTACATTTTACTTTAAATTATATAGAAAATAAGACACAATTACAAAAAAAAATTGATTCTCAAGTAAAGGTGCATATAGGTTCGGTTCGGATGAAACCGAAATAAAATAAGCAAATCAAAGTTTTGTTTAGTTTTCAAAAATAAAAACGAACTAAACCAATTAAATTTATCAATCAATTAAGAATCAAACCTAACAAACCCAAGTATTAATTTTCAACAAAAAGACTCAACTTTTGTTCACAAATCAGTACTAAAAGAAAATAAAAGAAATCAATTCTTGAAGAATCACATCTATTCTGTTGTGAAAAAAGGAGGAAAAAGACTAGAAAATTAAAATTTTGACCTTGAATAGGGCACAAAAAACAGATCGATGGAGGTTTACCAAAGAAATTTAAAATTCAGTCGGCGTGAGAAAAAATTTTCAAGAAACACACTCGTAGAAGTCAGATTCTCTATTAATCCTTCTATTTTCATTTTGCATATTTTATTTCTTTTGTTTATTATTTCTTTCTTTATTGAAAATCTTGTCTCCAGACAGCTTATATAGATATGCAAATTGAATTTCTTCCAACCTTTTAAAAAAAAAATTGATTAGACTTAACAGGAACAAATTATGTTTTATTTTAAGTTGATTAACCTCTATTCTTGTGTCATCCATACATAGCCCAAAAGAATGCCTATTACAAAAACGAGAATAGTTAAAATGCCTTCACTTTTTACACCTCTACCCTGTTTTAAGTCTGGCTTCACTTAAAAGATTCAATAGTACGGCACACAATTGAAATTAAAAAATCAAATCAAATCAAATCAAATCTAATCTAACATTCAAATTAAAAAATCAAATCAAATCAAATCATTAGATGTGATCGATATCATCTTCTTTAAGTTTGATCCAACCTGTGGCATTTTGTTTAGGTAGACATCAAGAGACTTGTAGAAATCTACATGCAACGATTTATGTACATTTTTTGTTTTTTTGTTTTTTTAGTGCCCACCAAACAAAGTATAAATAGTAATGTTGATTACAACCCACGATTTCATTTTGCCATTTAAGTTTTAGACGTTACTGTAATTAAACTTTTAAAATATATAGGAATGACAAAGGCATGTGAACTCTTAAAAAAAAATACATCAACTTAATTTTCATGGCAGGCAACCTCAGTCATCACCATAGCCATCAGCAGCATCAACATCCATGTCATCATCACCAAAAGGCACTTCCTCCTCCGCATTGTTGTCCCCATTTTCAATATTCATTGGCTGAACCTTCTCCATTGGATCATTCCCTCCCTCCATTGCTTGAGCCTTTATTTGCTCCATCTCATGCAACTTCTTTACTCTCATTTCATCCAATTTATCATCGCCAAAGAATGCAGTATATGGTTTTGACACCTGAACAAGTCTTATCCCATTACACAGCATGCTAAGAATTCAAATGCATACATTATGGGAGGATGCACACTTATACTTATTATAAGGAAAGGTATAGAAAACTGAAATCAGATTTTGGATGCTCATGTGAAAAAAAAAGGTCTTCACACCAGAAAAGCAAAGGCACGGATTGATTGAAGTAAAAGATGAATTATGTATAAGCAGAAACAGATAAGGAAAAAGAAAACCAGACCTCAAAAAGATTGTTACGCTCTTCTGCACTCTTTACAAGGTTGCTCCAGTGCTCGTCTTGCTTCAATGTTTTTGCTGACCCCACCACCTGTAATAAACTCAAATCATTCAAAATTAGTGTTCAATATAAGACTGAAAAAATCTTGCCTTAGTTAAGGCCTGTATTAGCAAGTCAGGTTTAGGTCATAATTACTTGCCCCACTAAAAAACTTCTGTTCTAGCGTTTTGCTAAAATGGAAGTTAGAATGAATCAGAAGAGCATATTTGACAGTCAATTGCTGACAAGTTGGAATGAATCTGACAACCTTTAGGGGGCGTTTGGTTCAAACTTTTGGACGGTGATTCCCAGGAATTCTGACTCCCTAGAAACTGTTTCCTGCGTTTGGCAAAATTTAGAAGGGAATACACATGGTAATCAACGATTCCTTGCTATCCCGATTACTTCATTTGTGGCTATTGCGATACCCAAAAAAACATGGAATTTCTTTGTTCCCGAGCAACAGTAATCACCCAGCGCGCGCGATTTCTTTGTTTTTCGTGAAACTCTCTCTCTGAGTTCTCCTCTTCTCCGTCTCCAACTTCTCTTCTCCGAGAGGGAAAACCATCAGCCTCCGTCACAATTTCTTTGTTCTAGAGTATATTTTATCTGATTTATTATTTATCTTTAAACAATACATAAAAAATTTGATAACGTAACCTTATTTAGTTAATAATTAATAAATAGTGAAGTTTTGTCTATAGCCATTAGAATAGCTGTGCACGAACCAAACATGAGAATGACTCATTCCAGAGAATGCTGAAGCAATAGCCATACGCGAACCAAACATGAGAATGACACATGCCCTGAAATGACATTTCATGGCATTACATTTCATGAAATCCTTGTATTCCCTGGAATGACCTATAGCGCGAACCAAACGCCCCCTTAGAACTATGTACAAAGGTTAACAGTTAAGGTGAGGTCCTGGTCAGCATTGCTTAACCTGCTGCAGGTTGGATTGAACCAAACCTTCATTTTCTTTAACAAGGAAATGAAACCAACCCAAAATGAACGTAAACCATTGCCGCTCTTAGTGGAATCCCACAAACACACAAAATGCACAGTGAGAGGGAGGGAGGGAGTATTTACAAGAACAGAGGATCGAGCTCTGGTGATGCCGACATTCATACGCCTGAAATCAGAAACAAAACCAATTCCTTTCCCTTCATTAGATCTGACACACGAAAATAACACCACATCCTTTTCTCTTCCCTATATAAAGAGAAAGAAATAGAATAAATCATCTCGCGTCATTCTTTTTTTATATGCCTAGCACATTCTTGCCATAACTAAATTGCTTCTACATACCTGGAATCCATCAACAGTGTTAATATCTACCACTTGATCAACATGCTCTCCAAATGTTGCTCTGAACCGGTCCCGCAAAATTTGGACCTGGCCATGGTATGGTGCAATCACAGCAACATGAGGACCAGACTTGAGTTCAGGATAATGAGTTGCCAGTTGGTGATACAATGTGGTGATGAATTCAGCCTCCTGTTCATTAATCCAGGACCCACTCCCCGACAGTTGCAACTCCTCACCTTCTACTAAGTCAAAAAAACAAAATGGCCCAAAGCATCTGTAAGTGTGCCAGGGGCGTTTACGGTTTACTGATTCACCATCTTGTAAAAATCCGCCATAGAATTCCTTGGATGGGAATAGACTTATCTGTTTAGAAACGGTCAAAGCACTTTGTTATGTCGTATCAACATGGATATACAATTGGTCTATAAACAAGTTTGTTTAAAAACAAGACAGCATAGACCAGGCCTGCAACAATTGCCCGACAAGTTTAAAAACTTATCTGCAACTGACCCCCTCACAATCAGGCCAACCATACATAGATTGGATATATTGGGTTCATAACACGCCCCCTAATTTCATAAGTAATTTAAAACTTAAATCTCACCTCAGGGTGCATGCGGTACTGAATGTTAAGCATCTGCACCGGAAAGCCAGCCTCTTGAAATCTTTTAAATAAACTCCTTCCATACCTAAAGCAAACAATATTCCATCTGATAAGTAAATGATAGTAATACAAATACAGCCCACTAATGTATGATGAGAATTATGTGAATTAAACTAACCCGAGTTTCTCAGCAATTGGGGAAATGACAGTCGCTGGTAACTGGACAGGATCACCAACCTATCAAAGGGAACAAATTATTCAAAAAGATGTAAGATCAAGCATTGTAAAAGTAATTAATAAGTACTAAATGATCCTTCTTTCCTAGGATGGTCTATCTTAATTTAAGACCACTTAACAACCAATACTTTTCTAAGACGTACTAGAAAAACTTGTCGGCACCCATGGGCCAACGGAACTAAAATCGCAGGCTCAACCTGTTTTATAAAAACACATGCACAAATGTTAGTTTAATAAAATTATGTTAGTTTGGCTTTTGAATAAACACAAAAGGTACACTTACAGCTTGTGCAGCTTCATCAATGATAACAACATCAAAAGGACGACCCATCCTGCTAAAAGCTGACGAACCACTGAAACTCAGAGTTGAAAATACCTATGCATTTTTTTTAAACTTTAAGACTAGATTCTCAATATTTGCATTTCAAACTCTTGAAATTATTAGAATTCTTGAAAATGATGAACATACAATGGCAGCCTCGTCCAAAATCGAGGTACGGATTCTATCACGGTCAGAACCAACTCTATTAGCACCAGATGCAGCAAGTTTCCTTTGTACCTGGAGGGTGTATAATGTTTAATTGAATTTTAGAAGTTCTCATAAAAACAAGGCAAACGCTGGAAAATTTATTGATTAACACCAAGAATGAACATTTGTTGGTATAAACCCATTGTCAGTAACCCTATTTTTGTCAGGAGGGGTAAGGGGCTTACAAGGTAATCCATCGACACAGCTTGGACAGAGTGATGGGCCATCAGACCAATACGCACAATTTTAGGATTGTAAACGTTATCATTTTCATCATGGATTCCTGAAAACATTTTTGCAATATTATGTTAATAAATCAAACAATCATCATAAAGAACAATTGCTATAAAGATACACATAACAGAACCTGATTGAAGAACACGCAGAACTATCTCATCAAGGGCAGAATTGGAAGGTGCACAAACTAATACATGCGCTCGGTACTTCCTATTTGAGTTGACAACCTCTGGTTTCTAATCAGGAAAGGGAAAATGAGAGAGAAAGAGAGAGAGGTGTTAGAGTGCTGGGTAAATTCATGTGCACCGCAGGAAATGTCATATAACAAATAAACCTGTAAAATAAGAAAGATAATGCCCCTAGGAGACACAAACAATATTCCATATCCGCTTCTTCCTTATTTACTGGTCAAGCTGCCCAAAATTAATTCCATGAACAGCATCAATCTTTAAGTAAATTATATATAACAGAAAAAGAGGGACAACTTGGGTATATTTATCAAATTAGGAAAGGAAGTCTGTGTGACATTTTTTGTATAACATCAACTGTGTTTTAGAAAGCATTTCAGATATTGCTTGTTTTGCAAGCGTATGCTGATATTCACTTTTGATGCTATGATGGGGGAATGAAAGAAACAACATCTAAAAATTAAAATCATATAATGTGCAGTTAAAGTAATGGAGAATCGAGTACCAGTTCATTTCCAGTCGGATAGAAACCATCATCACCATCAATTGGTAAGATCATATCTCTTGGATTCGTTCCAAGTAACCAAGGGGATGCCTTTAGCCAATTAGTAAGCCTAAAATTTTTAAACATTAGCTAACATGGAGGGTAAATGTTTTTTAAAACCAACCATTATGCCAACATTTAGAAACGATCCATAAAACGGGTAGAACAGAAGTGGAAGAACAGTTCATAACTTACTTGTCCTCAAATTCCAGCCCAGTCACTTGTGTCCGAGCAGAACAACCTCCTCTGCACGAGAAAGGACGAAAAAGTGAAAATGTCGCCTTCGACTTGTTTCTTTAAAAAACACAAGCACAAATGTTGATCAAAGAAAAATACGTTACTTTGTTTGCAATCTAGAAGGTACTGAATGAAGAACGGCACTAAGAAGTCCAAGGATTGTCTGTGTTTTTCCTGTTCCTGGTGGACCCTACACCAGATCAGGTTAGATGCTATACCAGTCAAAATCAAGAGGGTAAAAATGTGACCTTTTTCCATGGAATTAAAAAAAAAAATACTAACCATCGGTGTGACCTATTGCAAATGACATTACTAAGTAGAATACAAGTATTGTAGATTGACTTGGCATCTTTTAATAAAGGATTATAAATAGTACTCCTAGATTGAATATCTCCCCTGACTTTTTCGTTTTCGAGAAAATATCAAATGGTACATTAGAAGTAGATAACATAAGAAGTTACAATTAAACAAACCTGAATCAGAACAAATGACCTTCGGGAAAGACCAGCCTGCTTAAAGAAATTTTAACTGTTAGCTACTGTAGGAAAAACAAAAGAGCAAGTTCCACAGATGGTGTCAGAGGGATGATATATTTCCATTTAATAACCAAAGCTTAAAAAAAGTTTCCCTTTGTGTTCCAAAACATTTCAGTATATACCAGTTTGGTCCGACAGTTATCTTTCAAAAACAAAAACAAAAAAGAAGGCTAGTCCTGTATGACTTGATTTTACAATAAACAAGTATCGACAAAGTGACTTGTTCTATATAAGCCTAATGAGAATCTCCATCATTTTATGAATTAAATTATTGAACAGACGAATGTCTGTAATTATAATGTTGAGGACTAAGACCACAACTTATAACTTCAGGGTCTATAATGTGAAATAAGTGATTCTCTCCAATAACACTCTTAATAAAATACATAAAAAATAATAAGAAAGAAAGGTCACATGAATGGCATCTAACTGGGATTCATTGAGATTTGTTTGGAGGTAATCCATGAGTGGAGCTGGTACATTCCATTCACGGCCTTCAATTTTATTTCTTTCAGTCGCTGATAGAATTAAATCTTTGAAGGGAAGCTGTGGCAGTGAGTGCATTGCCACATATTCACGCATAATGGTTGATAAGCTACAAATCTGTTAAAATGGATGTGTTAAAGGCCACGTTAAACATGAAGTATTACCTCTTTATTAACCAACTTCTGTTTGGTTATGTTTTTTTAACTTTTATCAATTATGTTTGCCCTTAAAACAAAACAAAAGCACTAAATAGTAACAAAAAAATTAAAAGTGAAAAAATATTCATGGTCATTTATAATTTCAGAGAATGGAAACTATGCATACTTTGAGAATCCAAAGGCTTGTAGGTGTGTCTAGTTGAAAAAGAGAAGAAATCTGACGCAACCGGGGACTGTGCTCGGGCACAGCTGTTTCAAGGTTTTTTACCTCACCTGCTAGAAATGTACGAATTGTTACTGTGCCTTGGCCGCCACGGTTCTCCACCAATGCAAATGCATAAGCATTCGGTTTTACCCCCTCGTCGAACTGCAAATTTTGACGAACAAAATTACCCTTGCTGTTACACATCTTGATGATGTCTCAATATAGTAGATGTTAAATAACCTTTGTATTAAGGTTGCAACATGTCATATTTGGTTAAGTCAGCTCACCATTCCTTTATTTCAAAGTAAATCACAACCTGGGATGGCTTAAAATCAGATAAGGTACCTCTCCCTGGTGCTAGCAAGGTGGATATAAAGATACCTAGACGAGGATGAAAGAGAGTTTAATGATGCCTTGATAGAAGCGCCCCACTACACCAAAGTCATGTCAAACATAAACCAATATCTCCCTCGTTTCAAAATTCCCAAAACACCCCTCCCCATTTTAATCAAGCAAATATCATATTCAGTTGATGGATTTTGTTGGGTCAACAGATGGGTCTGCATTCTCAATTTTGGTTGGTTTTGGATAGCATAGTGTTTTTTTTATTTGTTTTCTTTTCCATTCCCATGTGATTTTTAGATAAAAAAATTGGGTCCAATAGGAAGATTCATTTTTGTTTTAGCAATAACATTGTTCGAGTTCGACCCAAACATGGCCCATTGATCGAAGGATCCAGCCATTAACAGGTTGGCTCAACCTGTCAGGCGCACTCAGAAATTCCCAGCATTACTCTACTAAGATCAAATCGCTGTGTGAATTCATTTAAATTTCGTAGATTGTGTCATGATTCTAGGTACTAGACTAAACCATTGACTAAATCTATGAAAAACGCCAAGGATAAAATTATCATTGTCGACATACAGCCTAGAAAAGTAAATATGCATGAATGAAAAATCATGGTGCACATACCTTTTGAGAGGAGAGCAGTAAGAGATCATTTTCTGACACCTTATCGCGAAAGTTATCGTGCACAGCCATAGATACCTTGTGAAATCCTTCTGATTCAGCACATGATATGATACCACCTTTTTGCCAACTCGTCTCATCTATTAGAAACAAGGGGAAAAAAATTAAAATTGCATCACTACATGGCAGATTTCTCGAATCAGATAAATAACTGATCGAGTACATACTTTCTTTGTTTCTGCCTTGTACAATCTGAGCCTTGATTTCCTCAAAAAGGAGGGGCTCAAAGACCCGGATGTACTCGTTGAAATTCGCATATGTGTTCTTCACAGCCTTCAAACCCTCTGGCATTTTCCTGTTCTGCTCTTGCAATGCACAAATCAGACAAAAATTAAAACAATTAAGAAAAAAGGAAGAAGAAAAAGAGAAGTTTTGAGAAAAAATAACCTTGGAATCGGAGAGAAGACGGAGGTAGTCCCAGCCGAGAACGACCTTGTGGAAACGAGCGAGCGATGAACTGGTCCCGACCTCTGCGCCGCCGGAGGAGGTTCCCGCCTTCTCTATTGCCATTATTTTCACCACCGCTCTCTCTTTATTCAGCGCAAGGCGGGGTTTTGGGTTTATTGCTTCGGCGATTCGACCAAGACAAATTGTGATGCCTCCTCTCCTCTACGGGTTCACGAGTTTACGGGTTTGGATGAAATATTTCAATGATATATATATTAAGAGAGGGTTTATATATCTCTATTTATTTTTGTTTTCATCACATCACGCTATCATCCTTTTTTTATTTTCTAATATTAAAAATTTAAATTTACGTGTTAAAATAAAATGATAGATATAATTTACATTATCATTTCAGTATGTATTTAAATAATCATTACTTTTCTATTTTGATTTTATATTAATTACTAAGTTAAAAAAAATTAACATTTAAAATTTATCTACACCCGTATAGTATATTGTTGCAAGCTCTTAATATTAATTAACATAAAATTTATACGTACATATATGCTATCAGAACTCTTAAAAGTTCTTTCCTTTGTTTTGGTAGCATATTATTTTAGTTCAATCTCAATTATTATTCCCATGACTCTAGTAGTCTAGTGACATTAGTTCCAATAATTATTATATTCTTAATCCATATTTTTTATGAAGTTTCTTTAAGTTTAATCAATTTAAAATCGATCTTCAGTTTTAGTAAAATGTAATTATTGTAAAACTATTGGTCATCCGCAAATAACTTTCAAAGTATTCGCTAAAAAGTTGTCATCATAAAATGCTCTCCGTCCTTTAGGGGGCGTTTGGTTCGCACTATAGGTCATTTCAGGAAACAAAAGAATTCCAGGGAATGTAATGCATGAAAATTGAGATGCCAGGGTATGTGTTATTACTATGTTTGGTTCGCGCATGACTATTGCTTCAACATTCCCTGGAAGAGTCATTCCCATGTTTGATTCGTGCATAGCTATTACAATAGTTATAGATATAACTTCACTATTTATTAATTATTAACTAAATAACGTTACGTTACTAAATTTTTTATGTATTGTTTAAATATAAATTGTAAATTAAAAATTAAATTAATATAAAAAATCACATAACGTGAAAGCTTATGTATTATTTAAAGATTAATTTAATTTAGAAGTTATTTTAATTTTAGAAGATTATGTATATCGATATTATAAATGTGCCTACATACTATATGAATAATTATATAGTGATTGATATGAGTCAAAATTTAAGAAAAATTAAGAATAAAATTAGAATAAATCTTTGGTATTGGAACTAGTATTTTAGTTGTAGTTACAAACTATCTTATAAGTGAATCTATATCTGACGCATTATTGATATCTATATATGGTCTATTTAAATCTAAGAAAAATACTAAAATCTCATACCAGATGGTCCATTTCATTTACCAGTAAAATTATACATGAGTAGATCTTACTAATGACACAAGCTTAAGAAAAATAATAATTTCTAAACTAGCATTTTAATGTTTACACACAACAGTATATTTTTATTACAGTATACTAACTAACTTTGAGACTTCAAAATCACTCTCTTCATCATCCAGCGGGGATCCAGGTGGCAAGGTGTGTAAGGGTACCAAAGTCGGGGCCTCCTACAAGAAAAAAAGAAAATAAAATCTCAATAATAAAGTTAATCAACATACCATGCTTTGTGTGCTTCAATAGCTTGTGTTGAAACATCTGGTCTCAAAACAAATTTAAGTACAATTATTCAAGGAAGCACTACATGGTCAGTGGCACTTTTACATATATGCCCAGGAAAATTATCAAAATTTTAGGAGCCCAACTTACTGGTAAGATACCTCAAAAAGAGAGAGAGATGCTTGGGAATGAGCTGGTACCACTGGTAGCAATGTTGCCAAATGCTTGAAGCATACTGTGCTTTGCTTGCTTTGTGACTGATATACTCTGAATGTTGGGTTTGTATCAATGTTTTACATTAGAGGGTGCTGTGTAGAACCGAAGGCTCAATATGAGTGCTTTTTTTAGAATAAAATTATAACATAAAATTCGGAGCGTACAACCAATTTCTATACTGATGTGTTTCACATGATACTTAACTCGATCTGGCTGGCTCAAATGGCTCAATGTGCAGATCTGCTCAATAGATTGATTGTCGGTATTCAGCAGGAATCAAACTAGTGAACAAATTCAGTGTTATAATAAGTTGAATTTTTTGCAAATCTAAACAATTAGCATAAGAGGGACATAATACCACAAAGAATATATATCTTGGATAAATGAGCTATTATGCTATTGTATGTACAAAGGAAATTTACTTCCAAAATCAGTATTATATATAGAAATCCTTTCGTGCAGCAGAATACATACATATTAGACAAAAAAAAAAGGTATTAGTGGTCAAAGTAGCTAGATTGTACTAGATTGTGCCGATTCAGAACAATACCGAATACCAGAATAAAAAGTACCGAATACATGCATATCTTAGAATAGTACCTAATACATACAAATCTTAGAACAGTATTGAATCAGAACAGTACGAATAACAGAATCAGAACAGTCCGAATATCAACCATGTGTCCATGTCCAAACTACAGTTTACAAAATTAGAAATTGATGAGACAGGAAATTGATGGACCTTCGACCTTGGACCTTGTGCATACAAATGCAAGCCCATTTAGAGAAACTACAATATCTAATTTTTTGATTGTGTGTGCACAATCAAAAGGGATATTGACTGACGGTAAATTGATGAGAGAAATAAGTTATATACCACTAGAGATCGATCAAAAATTAGAAATTGAAGGAGCCACTACCATTAAACTGGAACAAAAGGTGACTTTACCAATACTAGAGAAGAGTTATCGGAGAAGAAAGAGGGAAAACCTGTGAAGTCGGAGAAGTTGGAGAGGAGAGCACAGAGAAGTTGGAGACACGGAGAGGAGAGGAGAGATGTTGGAGACGGAGAGGAGAGAGTTGTAATAACAGGGAGCGAAGAAAGAGCGCTAACGCGATTTCCTTCCGACGGGAATCATGAAAATCCACCTTTTTTTTGGTTATCAGGATAGCCATTAAGCAGGGAATCGTAATTACAGAGGGAATCCTATATTACCATTCCTATTCCTGACTGTTTTTGCCAAACGCAGGAATGGAATTACAATAGCCAGGAATCATCTCCCGAAAACTCAAACCAAATGCCCCCTCAGATAAAATTTCTTTCCTGTTTGATCCGATCAAAGAAAGGAACAAATAAAAAAATCGTTTCCTTATTCCATTTCATCTTTCATTTTCTAATAATCATATCAATTGTTGAATATTATGAAGTTATTAGTGATTGTTTCTATAGCGTGTCTAAAAAACAATAACTCCAGATTATCATGATTGCAATTCCTTCTTACACGACGAGACGGAATACGTTTAAGAATAGTGTTTCGTATATAATTCAGATATTATACTTTCAACTTGATTTATTTGTATTTATTAATTTATACAACTTGATTTATTTTTATATATTAATTTCGTACTTTTAATGCAATTACTATACTGATGTAAAATTCTGATATAATATTTCACCTCGCTGAAATTTTTTTTTCTCATCCTGACTGTTGATAGTTTTTTTTTTATATGATTTATACTTTACTAGTATCATGTTCATGCGCTACAACGTGAACATATTATAAGAGAATAATAAAATCTCATACAAAATGATATATTTTTTTTATAAAATAATTTAGACTAAATGACAAATAGCATTCTTTAAATGACATATCAAATGACATCTATACGTAAATAACATTCCTTAAATGACATATATAGTCTTTTGATATTTTTGACATATTTTTATAAATAAATATCATATAAAATGACATATTAAATGACAAATAACATTCTTTAAATGATAGAAAAAAAATAGAACAAATGAAAACATGAACAATAAATTATCAATCAACCGACAACTCCTTAAATGGCATTTAAAATTTTGAATGAAAATAAGGATCAATCAGAAAGATGATCCAATTTTGCATGTGGCGAGTTTGTATCTAAATAAACTTAGATTTATATACGTAACAAAACATCAAAAAGATGCATAGAGTAAAAAAAAGACAGATTATTTGACTGAATGGCTGATGCTCAATCTGAAATTTCATCTTTTAATCACAGTTATTAACAGATCAATACATCTACAATCTTAATATGAGAGAATAGATACTTTAAAAAATAATCAATTGCTGATAATTTTAGTAGTTAATGCAAGACATAAATATTTCGGGCTAAAAAAAAAAATTATTTCTATAAAAAGACTTACCTTAGCATTACAATTTTTTTTTTAGTAAAACCTCCTACTATTCTTAAAAACACTGATACTCTCCATTCTATTATTAATAGGGGTGCAAACGATCGAACACGGATCGAATAGTGGTCTTATTGTATCCGTATCCGTTGTAATTTTTCTGATACAGATACGGATCGAATATTAAATGTTATAGATACGGATTAGATATTAGACGGATACGGATATTTTTCATAATTAGCTTGTTAGTTACAAAATATCTATTATATTATTAAAATATTAGTCACTAATTATGTCACAGTGTTATATTGTTCATCAAAATATATATCTATATGCAATTTAATAAATCAATTTAAGAAAATATATCACATTTGTTGTGGTTTAAAGTGTAAACGGTCAGATACGGATAGTAAAATGTCTTACTGTATCCGTTATAATTTTTCAAATACGAATACGGATAGTCTCGGATACAGATACGGATAATTTAAGTACTTTTTCGAAATCAGATATTGTCCGATTCGCCAACAGCTATGATTGAAAGATGAAATTTCAGATTTAATCTCAGCCCTCCAATTACATAATATGTCTTATTTTGATTAAATACATCTGAATAATATGTAGAAATCTAAATTAAACTAAAAACATAAGATAGCTTACAAATAGCTCACAAATTGCATGACATTCACCAAATAGCTCACAAAAATATCCAAAAGATTCCCTAATATAATTTTTAGCTTCTTTACATTTTTGTTTGTCTGAGAAGAATATAGAAGAAAAAGAAAAACAGAATAAAAACGGACAAGACCATCACATTAACAAATTATGAGATTGGCTAATATAGGTATAGAACAGTTTGTTATATTAAGTGAGTTTTTGCAATTTTAAAATTCAAATTGTTGATCTTTTGTTATATTAAGTGAGTTTTTACAATTTTAAAATTCAAATTGTTGATCTAACATACTCAATGTATTCTCCATGTTAAGATGTACTTGGAGACAAAACTTTAAATTTTTTGGAACTTTTATACTATTTATTTCAAATTTTTGAAAATCCCAGTTTTCATATTTTTATTTTTTTTACCATTTAAACAGTGAATTTAGAAAATCGACGAAAATAGTAAATAATTTTAAAAAAAATGTACAATCTAGTCACCAAGTAAATTTTAATATGAAAAAATCAATACATTGAGCATATACACATCAGATTGACTATTTAAACTTCAAAATCACAAAACCCACTTAATATAACGAACTTTTCTATACCAATGTGAATATATTAGCCAACCTCTAAGAAAATGATATGATCTACAATGGATTGATTAATGAATCTTCCAAGTCCATATAGTTATGAATTAGTTATTGATAGAAACTCGCAAGACTAACATCAAAGATCTTGTTTTCAGTTTTTCCACTGTGGAATCGTGGATAAATTTGAAAACAATGTAGTTTCAATCAGTAACTTTAGGTTCAAGTAGTGTTTCAGCATTTTTTCCCCTTTAAAAACTGTAAGAAAAATAGTTTTAATTTCAGATTTTGTGCCTTGTCCATATAGAGAGAAATCCTGTAGGACTGGGGAGCTCAGCCTAGGGACCAAATTCCAAAAACAAAAGGAAAAAGGGGGGAAAAAATCCAGTATTTCTCTGTTATTAGTTCTTAAGAACTGCGACCTGCGGGTGGGTGAGGAAGACGAATCAAGTACAAACAACAATCAATTCAGATCACAGATGTTCATTTTTGGAAGATAACTAATACCGGTGAGCGATCTTGATTAAAAAAAGAAGCTGCACAGGCAAATTAACCTTTCAAAACAGGCATTGGCATGCCAGAACAGTGAACACAAGCTACAGCTAAAGAACCCTCAAAAGAAAGAAAATTGTTGTCCGATCAATTCTCCAAGTGGAATACAAATTCGGTGAGGCGTTGCAATTTACTAGGGTCGGCTTTCTGCTCAGTAGCTATCTTTGGTTTAACAGCCGTCAACATTTTTGTGGGCGCATCTAGGCTCCATCCATGCTCTACAGCATCTGCATTAACAAAATCACAAATCAATGTCATAATAAATAAATGAATGATTTAGTTGATTACCAACTGAAAAAAAAAAAGTATTTAAATACAGAAAAGGAGCAACAATAAAAATAAAAAATGAAAGAATCGTTCGCTTCTTGGTGATAGCAGAAATCAACGGGCACTAGTGCAAACGTGAAATTTATTAGTTAATTCCCTTGGCACTTGGTAAGAATTCACCAAAAAGCAAGTATTCTTAATCAACCTACATGCTGGTCCAAGCTACTTAGAATCAAATTGACTATAATTGAGCCCACTATATGACTTTGGAGATAATTTCCCAGCCAAGGAAAAGATAATCATTCATAGTTCACTCAATATTCAAAGTACAAAAGAGGAGGAGAAGCATACACTTAGTAGCATCCTCTTCACTCATTCCCATGAAATGTGCCGCATCAGAGACGGTAATGGTAGAATATGCAAAAGTCAAAAGTTCAAACATCTTCCTTGTGTAGTTCTCTGCACAATTTACACAAGACCACATTAAGTAGATACAATATTTGTACAATAAATTCCCACAATTGATATCTAAAAGCAAAACCCTAAAGTTGAGACATGTAATGACTGACAGCAAAGAGAACTAACCTAAGAAGGAGGCAATGATTCCAGAAGCTTCTGGGCTCCAATCGAAACCTCGAACAGCATTGTAAACCCCAGCATAATCCTTAGTCCACAGACACTGCCCAATTTTCCAAGCAGCGACAAGCTCTGGCCGAGTCTCCTTAATCCCTTGCGGCACTGATTTCCACAAGAATCTCGCACTGTTCCTGTTTATTCCAAAAAACTAGTAAGGAAAAAAGAACGGATAAACAATTCTAAAACCCTAAATTGGGTCGGTTGAAAGAGAAGAAGCGAATTGAGGAGCGTTACAGATCGTGGATGTAGAGGTGGGCGAGGAAGTGTATCGTGTACGGCCACTCTTCATGGTATGCGACGCCAGTTGATGCTACCTGATAGCAATTAATAAATAGAAATTGCGAGAAAGAACAAAGCAATAGAAAAAAACCCTAAAAGGAGAAACTGATTGTGCGTGCCTGAAGAATGAGTTCGTCGCAGATGTCAGCGATTTTTTCAAAGGATTGGGAGGAGAGAGCATCGTGCAGTTGCGACAGGTCCATTGTTGATCGTTAGGTCTTCTAATTTCTACAAGAAAAATCAATTGGCTTTGTTTCTTCTCTCCTCTTTGATCTCTCTGTCTCTCTGTCTCTACCTCAGGCCTGGCGATGGTCGACGAAGAGGTACTTCTCTCGGGCTATTTTATAAATCATAGTAAATGGGCTTTTATGGGCCGTTGTGGGAGAAGGTATGAATACATTTAGGCTTATGGGCTATATAAGCCTAGAAAGGCCGGTCCGGATCCTCTCCGTTTTAGGACCCGATAGAACATAAATATATCTGGACCGACTATTCTGTATCAATAAGAGATCCTGACTGCGCGTAGTTGGAGAGATGTTTAAACCGTCTGATTTTCTTACAGTGCAGCAAACACGCAACATCCAACCGTACGATTTAAAGTTTGTATTCCAGATGACTTGAATTGAATGTATCTACGTGTCCGTTGTAGAAATAACTCACTGCTATAGTTCAACTCGAATGATAAAACAAAGAATTAATATATATAGTGTTCAACTTTTTCGAACTAGCTACTAGCAATTGCAGGATGCAATTATATGTACCTTTGGACATTATTTTTTTTTTATTTTTAGTTTTACATTAACAAAGTTTCAAGCAACCAAGTTTTGCTACTCAAGCAAACTAGCCGTTGATATATCTGTCTCATTTTGCTATTCTACTACACTTTCATGTGCTAACAGTTCCCATGCCTTCTTATGACATATACGAAGATTTGCTCGGGGTGGTAATTCGATTTGCAGTTTTTTCTTCTTCTAATTTTGAGGGTGCTAAGTACTATCGTTGAGAATTTATTTTTATTATATATCCCTCGTTTAACAAGAAGATCATCTTCCTCAAAAAAAAACACGAAGATCATCATTTTTTTTGCTTTAAAAATGGCGTAGGGTTAATTCACCCTTCAAATAGATAGGATTTGTTCCTTTTTAAGTGAAAAAAAGGAATCTTTTATCTTGTACTGGATGATTTTTTTTTCTTTTTGAAGAAGCAAAATCATTACTCTTTTATATATATATATATATATATATATATATATATATATATGTTTTAGCTATACCAACCATAATAGCTTGTGATACATTTTGTCTCATAAAAATAGAAGAGAAATGAAAATGTCTGATACAATAAATATGATCCTCAAAGGAAATTAAAAAATGATTTTCAAATATAGTATGTGAACGGAATGTTGGGTCAGGTCAACCGATCAATTGATTAAAGCCTTTCTATTCTTTTAACATATAAAACGTGTGAAATCATGTATCAAAATGGCACCATGACCAACATTAATTTAACTCATCATGAGCAAAGCTAGGGTGTAACGTGCTCATTAAGAGAATTTGGTGAGCATAACTCCAAAAGTATATTGGATCGGCTTTGAACAATAAATTCAAACTGTTGAAATCCATGTACTTCATAAGTGATGCATGTAAATGCAAAATTTTGGAAGTTCTGAATTCATTTGCTACAAGGTCAAGCGGTCAAAGAAATGAATTTTTTATAATTTATTTTATAAGTTGTTTTACATATTCATTTTCATTATTTCTTAATTTGACAACTTGACCTTGTAGCAAATGAATTCGAAACTTTCAAAATTTTGCATTTACATGCAGTCATTAATTACATGAATTTCAATAATTTGAATTTTTTATTTGAAACTGATCCGATATGCTTTTGAAGTTGTGCTCACCAAACCTTCTTAGTAAGCACATCACACCCTAGCTTTGCTCTTTAATCATTGTAAGTCATATACTTTATCGATCCATATTCAAAACAGATCACAGATTATAACATTTCTGCATCTTCTTTGTTTATCTTTCAATGCAAGATACAGTTACGTTACAATTTATGTCACATTAAATGCATCAGCTAACATTGTTACATTGGCAAGAAGCTTCCTACCAATTATAAATAAATTATACCAACAAGATGCTTATTAAAAAATGAAAAGGAAAACAAAGAACAAAACTAATTCAGATCCATCAACTTGTTGCCTAGTTCATGATCCATATATATTGACATACATCAATCTAGGGTTTGTAATTATTTACATGATATTATGTTCCAATTGCATTTGCATTTGCATTGCCTGACATATATGGTCTGGCACGTTCGTCCGGTCGAAACAATACTGGTACTTTTTCGGCAGCATCATAAGCTTGTGCGGCAGCCTCTGCAGTCTCAAATGTACCGAGCCAGATGCGTGCTGCCTTATGTGGGTCCCGTATTTCAGCTGCCCATTTGCCCCACGGCCGTTGCCTCACTCCTCTGTATTTTCTTGGCACTGATTGTTCGACCATGCCGGTTGTCGAAGGTTGGAGATCTGCTAAAGATGGAGTAGGGTTTTGGGCACATACAATACTCAGCAAATTTGCACCTGTTTGTTGTACTATAAATAACATGTAGGGGTATATATAAATATATAAATGTAATGTAAGAAATTGATCTAATAATTAAGAGGAACAAATTAAAAAGAAGGTTTCAACACAGTGCTGATGTGCCATGCCAACAAAATTTTCAGGCTAAAAATAAATTCAGGAGCTACAATTGCATGACAGAGTAGATAAAAAAAAAAAAGGTCTAAAATGATTTTGCATTCATAATAGACAACATGGAATTTGATTTAGAAGTATAAAGCGCAAACCAAAGGCCAAAGTAATGTGCAAATTGTATCTTTTAATGCATTATATATAGTTTTTCATATGAATTAATATCTCAGACATCAGACTTCCAATTTACTGATAGCATTCTCTAATTAGATTATTTATTTAGGTAATCATACGTTATAACCTTGTTAGCCTTATATTCTTACACACACACACACACACACACACAGAGATATATATTTGCATTTATATTTACTATAACAATTAGAAAACTCACCAAAAAGGCTCTCTTGGTACATATACATTGGCGGTGGTTGACGGCTGATTGGAGCTCGAACTCGAAGCAAAGCTATTCTCCCGAGATGACACGTGTCAGAGAAGATACCATGACTGACATCTCTGTTGCATGGCCGTGCTCCGTTAACATCAGAGGAGGATACATGTAGCCAGCTTCTGTTGGATTATTCATGTGTCCCTTTTGGAGATGATGTGAAAGCGCTCTTTAACAGAAATCAGATGAATACATGCGATAATAGAAATGATCAGATGATGAGATCGAACTTGGAAATTTATAGGTAATTAGAGAGGTTCTAGAAAGGTTGAATAGTAAGTAACCTTTTTTCGAGTAATTGAAAATAATGTTTGCGCATGCACGAGAATTCAGAAGTGAACAAACACGGAGGGTCAAATCAAACCGCTAAATAATTTTAAAAATCAAAATATAATATTGGAATATATATATCGTTTCACTGCCTAGCTAGTCAACGAGTTATTTTTTTTAGAAACCCGTATTGTCTATAATAATTACAAAATAATCCCTGTTTTAATTTGTTGCCAAATTTTGGTCCTTAGACCATAGAAAAATATTATAAATGGGTTTATATTTTTCTACAAGGAAAACATGCACAAAAAATAAAAAAAAGATATGCTTTAATTGCGTACGGAGGTGGTTGTGCCCTTTCTGTTAGGCAAAAGAAATTTATTTAAAGGATAATCTTCTTTAGGAGAAAGCGTCAGAATCATGTGCTCATATAATTACTCATAAAATAGATAAATTAAAACAGTGCCTGACCACAACATCCTCAGAGGATTCAAATGCATGAAAAATAACCGGTTGAAAATTCAAATTTAATTCAAGTTTCATTTTAACTGTCCCACGGCATCACATTTAATTTATTGTGGGATCGATAAAAGAGGTTGAAAAATGGAGAGAGATGAATTCATATCGACTAAGGTAACAAAAATTTTGTTTTTAGAAGTGGATCCTTCGATTAGAATCCGCATAAATATTAAGAGAACTCATTCTATATAATTTAAAATAAAATGCTATGGATATTATAAAATTGACCTTGGCTGATATGTGCGACTTCAATGTCATTAGATCTAGAATGGAAAAATCAGGACCTAATTTTGATGTCAGACTTAGTAGGAAGTTTAACACTATTGTCCAAGATCGTGCACTGATTGAGATGTACTTAGCTGATAAAAAATATACTTGAACTAATGGTAGAAATCATGCTTTGTTAGATATAATTTTCATTACTAATGCTTTAGAAGACCAATTTCCACATCGTCAAATTTCTTCACTTAGTTCCTTTGGTTCATACCATTGCCCTCTCCTCTATCCAAACCTCCCCTCCTTTTAAATTTGATCCTGAATGAACTAATTGTCCTAAGTTCATTCAACTTGTACACAAATGGTGAGAGAAAAAAACCTATTGACCCTACCAGTGAATTTGGCCTACAATGGAAAGCCAAATTAAAACACCTCAAAAAGAAAATTAAAGGTTGGACTAAGAATTATTATAGAGAAAAAAAAAAAAACTCAAGAGAGCTGCTCTAGCAACAATATTTGAATTATAGCAGATTAAGAAAACTAGATCCCTTACCCATCTGAATTTGACTTGTGGAAAATAATAACCTCTAACCTAGATCAGATATACCTAGAAGAGGAAGAATATTGGAAACTTCGGTCTAAAAATAAATGTATTAAGGGGATCATAATACTAAGTTTTTTCACAGAGTAGCATCTCATAAAAGAAAACATAATAAGATTTCTAGGATGGTCTCGAAGTCTAAGAAGCTTACAAACACACATGATATTCAGAAACATGTCTATGACTACTACAAAAAAAATTCGAGAAGAACCTGGATTGAAATATGCTACCTTAGACCCTGATTTCTGGCATGTGAATGACTTACTCAACTCTGTAGAACAACAATCCCTAGAAGTTCCATTTTCACTTGAGGAATTGAAAAATGCAATCTTAGATCCTGAAGGTTTTCGTTACAAATTTTATCAATATTTCTTGGACCTAATCCAACATGACCTGATGATCATGTGCCACCAATTCCACTCCCACCAATTGAACATGAACCATCTTAATAAAGTTGTAGTTTATCTCATCCTCAAAGTTCATGGAGCTACTCACCTCAAACAATACAGACCCATTAGTCTAGTCAATTGTAGCTTTAAGATTTTGTCTAAAATGCTTACCAAAAGAGTTGATTCTATCATGGCTAGAATAATTAATAATACTCAATTTGTCTGCTTGCCTGACATATATATTTTAGATAATGTAGTCTTAAGGTAAAAAATCATTCATCATGCAATTCATACTAAACAACCAGGTGTGATTATTAAAATTAATTTTGAGAAAACATATGATAAAATCAATTGGGTTTATCTGCTAGAGGTAATGATCAGTAGGAATTTTGGATCCAACACTGGCTTTATAGTTCTCAAACTTGCATCAACATTAATAATCAACTAACCCCCTATTTTAAATGTCAAAGAGAGGTCAAGCAAAGAGACCCCCTCTCCCATTTTCTGTATGTTATAGCTGTTGATACTCTCAGTAAACTCTTCAATAAAGGAGGAGAACTCCAATTTATCTCTGGCATTGGCCCCCTTGTCTCAACTATGCAACAGTGACAAATTGTCACTATGCTGATGACACTATCATCTTCCTCTCAGCTTCTCTAAACAACTTAGAAAAAATGTCATGGACCATGCAAGGCTTTGAAGCTTTATATGGTATTAGAATTAATCTCACCAAAACTGGACTCATTGCATTTTAGAAGAGGAAACCAGTTCCTCCACCAAGGAGGTTGCTGCCAGATTCACTCTACATAGCCTCAAAGACTAACTTTTTGGACTTTATGTGGCTACTTCAATATGTTTTGTTATGTTTTGTGTTTACTCTATGCAATCAGTCTGTTATTTTGCTAGGGGTTGCATTCTCGTATGTTTTTTTTGCCAGGGGCTGGGTCCCCTAAACATTGACAGTGGTTTTCCTTAACTTCCTTTTGTAAACATGACTAGTTTTGAAATGAAACGGGCCTTGTAGTCTTTTTACCAAAAATAAAGTATTATAAAATTGACCTCTATTCATAGCATGAAAATTTTATATTATTGAACTTTATTGATCTCCATAACTTGAAAACTTGACTCCACTTCTGAACTCATTGCATTTTATCTTGAACTGAATTGATTTGAATTTTAATCAAATGGTCTAGATCTAAAAAGAAATATTTTGAATTATGTCCTCACATTAATTCCATTATATTGACTATATATATATTTATAAACTTCCAGCTAGTATCAGAATTATAATTGATAGAATTCGACGATGGTTCCTTTGAGATGGTAATCCTTCTGATAGAAATAAATAAAATTGTATCTCTTTTGTATGAACATCAGGTGGTTATCTACTTTTAAAAAATATATATATATATATAGAGAGAGAGAGAGAGTAAGGCTAGGATGCTAGGATTGCATAGAGGGCTACAGTGCTACAGCTCAATATTTGAGTGTTCAAAATTCTAACGGTCAATTCGAACCGTTCATCTTGTTCTCCATATTAATATGTGTTTGGAGACCAAATTTTATATTTTTTGGAAAAATTTTACTATTTTTTTAGGTAGGTAGAAAATCACTTGATCTAAAAAATTCTGCACCATTCGGATATTTAATTTTCTAACTATCTAAAAAAATAGTAAATTTTTTCCAAAAAATGTAAAATTTGGTCTCCAAACACATATTAATATGGAGAACAAGACGAACAGTTCAGATCGACCGTTAAAATTTTGAAAACTCGAATATTGAGCCATAGCACCGTAGCCCTCTATACAACCCATAGCACCCTAGCCTTACTCTAAAAAAATAACTAACAACAACTTCACAATATCCAACAATTATTTAAAACTTAATAAGATCGAGATAAAATTAAAGAAGAAGAACTTTTCGTGGGTGTAAATCAAACAAAGAGTTTTATTATTTTTTTCGTATCTTTTTGCTTTCGGATACCAACGGAGAGAGATCTATATCATCAGATAAGAAAAAGGATATAGTAAACGAATATATTATATATTAATATATATCATCAGAATTAAAGAGCACTTACGCCTCTTCAGTCTATGTTTTAATATGTGCTTGTTTTTCATATTAATATGTGCTTGGAGATCAAATTTTATATTTTTTTAATTTATTTTTATTTATTAAGCCACTTTGAAAATTGTTAATCCAACAGTAACAGTAAAATCAAAAGGCATCATTGAATCAGCGATTTTCAAAGTGGCTTAATAAATAGTAAAAAATTTCAAAAAATATAAAATTTGGTCTCAAAGCACATATTAATATGGAGAACAAGATGAACGGTTTGGATCGGTCATTTGAATTTTGGATCCGATAATTTATGGTCCAATGCACAAAAATGCCTATGCATTGCAATGTACCATAGCCCATCTCTCTCTCTCTCTCTCTATATATATATAGTAAGGCTAGAGTGCTATGGGTTGCATAGAGGACTACGGTGTTACGGCTCAATATTCGAATTTTTAAAATTCTAACAGTCAATCCGAACCATTCATCTTGTTCTCCATATTAATATGTGTTTGGAGACCAAATTTTACATTTTTTGGAAAAATTTTACTATTTTTTTAGATAGTTAGAAAATCAAATATCTGAATGATGCATAATTTTTTAGATCAAGTGATTTTCTACATATCTAAAAAAATAGTAAAAATTTTTCAAAAAATATAAAATTTGGTCTCCAAACACATATTAATATGGAGAACAAGATGAACGGTTCGGATCGATCGTTAGAATTTTGAAAAGTCGAATATTAAGCCGTAGCACCGTAGTTCTCTATGCAACCCATAACACCCTAGCCTTACTCTCTCTCTCTCTCTCTCTATATATATATATATATATATATATATATATATATATATGAGGAGGGTTCAAATGCACCATCATTTTAATGCTCCAATATGCACCGTGTCCTTTATCTCCATTTTCAACGTTCGAACAGTCGATCCGAACCACTCAACATGATCTTCATGATAAAATATGCTTGGAGACCAAATTTCATATTTTTTAGAATTTTTTTACTATTTTTTTAGATAGATACAAAATCACATTTTTAAGGAGATTCTGGACCATCCGATAAAGTCATATTGTATCTATCTAAAAAATATTTAATTTTCTACCTATCTAAAATAATGGTAAAAAATTTTCAAAAAATATAAAATTTGGTCTCCAAACACATATTAATATGGAGAACAAGATGAACACTTCGGATCGACCGTTAGGATTTTGAAAACTTGAATTTTGAGCCGTAGCACCGTAGCCCTCTATGCAACCCATAGCACCGTAGCCTTACCCTATATATATATATAGAGGTTGGCTACTATGCTTATATAAGCATATCTCCACATATGCTTATAACTCATTTTTGTGCTTCCAATGTCCAAATGGTCGATCTGAACCGTTCATCTTGTTCTCCATATTAATATGTGCTTGGAAACTAAATTTTATATTTTTCTGAATTTTTTTACTATTTATTAAGCCACTTTGAAAATCGCTGATCCAACGGTGGCTGCACAAAACAGTAAAATCAGCAGCCACCGTTGGATCAGCGATTTTCAAAGTGGCTTAATAAATAGTAAAAAAATTCATAAAAATGTAAAATTTAGTTTCCAAGCACATATTAATATGGAGAACAAGATGAACGGTTCAGATCGACCATTTGAACATTGGAAGCACAAAAATGAGTTATAAGCATATGTGGGGATATGCTTATATAAGCATAGTAGCCAACCTCTATATATATATATATATATGCACCTTAGGATATGGAGATCGGGTCCATTTGATGCCGTAGTTATCACATCAATATAAGCAATTAAAATGGAAAAAAAAACTCATAAACAATAATTAGTGATTACTAACTATTGATTAAATAGCTCTATTCAAAATTTAAATTTATTCCCCACAACTAATTAACAAATATACGTAATTTTAACTGTTACTCAAATATATATCAATCATAAACTAATTTTGATGTGATTATATTATAATTGATTTTACAGAAAGTAGAACAATTACCAGTCTAATATGTTTGTATTTTTTAGCAATTTGGATGAATTTTTTACGTCAGCATCTACAATTATCAACTTATATAAGGACGTCAAAGTAAAATAATATCAAAACAATGAAAGTACCTTATAAATTAAACTACGATGAATTGCGCAAATGAATATGCCTATGGTCACTTGCTAAAGTTGTTGATACATAAAGACCAACTTTTGCAATGTGCAATTATAACAAATCATAAATCTATTACAATTTTAAGAAAAGAACAAGTTAAAGGTCGGTGCCAATTTCTTTAATTTCATTCTTTACTTACCAAAGTTGCTCAGTTTTTATTTATTCTGGTAAAATTACAAGCATGTGCGTCACGTAGCCCAATTGGTATCTTTTTCTTTCCTCTTCATAAGTAGAATGATATTCGGATGTCAGGATGTGTAATACCTGATGACGTGGCTCCGAGAGATCAAGATCAGCATAAAAAAATAAAAATAAAGAGAAGTACCTGGAAATGAAGCACAAAGACTTCATGAATGGCGTTCTACTTTGTATTGTACAATATTATAATTTTTATCTGGTTTCTGTACTCTCCAATTCCCATTGATTAGGAGCATTATTAGTTATTTATTACTCGCATGTTTCAAGTGCTAATATTTTTCATTTTGTTGAATACGGAGAGAGAATAAAGGAAAAAAGCCACAATATGGGCCTTTAAAAGAGAGGCCCAAATTAGAATTTATAAAGAAAATTGGGCCTTCGGTTTGTATCAAGTTAGATTCAGATTTTAGAGATATCTGACCTGAGTATTTTACCTCCTCTTTCAATTCCTCTTTTCTAAAACTTTTTCTTTTTGTTGTTCGTCCTGCGCGAAAATCCCCGCTCTTTCGTTGTCTCAGAGACTCAGAAACAATACGAGGTATGGTTTCGCTCTTTTCTGGAGAGAACTCTGGTAGTAATTTTGTTTGCATTTATGGGAGGAACTGTTAGTCTTTGGTATTATACCAGTATGTAGCAACCTGAATTTGAATATGAGATTCAATTCGAAGAAGAATTTGAATTTTTGGGAGTTTTTTTGGAATTTTGTGAGCGTCTACTACTAATGGTGTACCAGTTACTCTACTAAAACCTGATTTGCTTTGCAAGTATCTGGCAAAATTTACACTTAATTTCCCTTCTCATTCTACAAGTGTAGCATAGTAGTCGGATTTTGTCTATAATTTTTTCAACATTGGTAGATAATGAGTGTGCAATTTTAGTCAATGAGGAGGTTGACCTTAAATTTGTGCTTTTGTAACTCTGTTATTGAGCCGCTATCTGACTTTGACCAGAAAAAAAGGCAATATCTTTACTTTCTGATTTTTCTCTTTTCTCGCCGGTGTCCCAGTTGATAGCAATACTAAATTTTGTTTCCAGATCAGATTCAGAAGTCAGTCAATTAATTTAACATGCATCAAGGATAAGGCATACAATGGTAATATTATATCTTGATATACTTAATTCTGATTTGTATAACTGATAGCAGTTAACTAGTTATTGTACACTCAAATGGTTTTTGCGGAGGACCTAATATTCTGTATTCAGTTTAAACCAACATGCAATGTAAAGTCTGATTATGCCCCAATGTTCTTAAAATCCAATAGTTTCAATAAACAGAAATAATTGAAATGGTTGATTTATGTCTCTTGGTACTGAGTACCAGTTGGTTATTACCTTGACTGAGTTTATTTATTACTGTGCCTTTTTTAATTATTTTATTTCTATGCAAATTGCATTATTGCTTAGGACAATGAAGTTGAACGGCCTCCCCCTTATATACATATCGAGAGAAATGAATTTTCATGTCGCAAGTAAGCAATTCCCCGTGGAGTTCTCCTCTCTCTCCCTCTCCCTCTCCCTCTCCCTCTGTGTGCTTGGATGCGTGCATTGTGTTTGCGTCCTTATCACTTTTTATTTGATTAAGTGAATTTAGATTATTTTGCCCTTATATTCAGGCACAGAAAACAAAAGGAAGAGGATATCAACATATGCATATGCAAGTACACTCCTGACAATCCGGACAGTGCATGTGGAGATCAATGCTTGAATTTATTAACCAGCACTGAGTGCACACCTGGTTATTGCCCTTGCGGCGAGTATTGCAAAAATCAGGTTCATTTGCTTTTTGGTCTTTTTTTTTTTTTTTCTCTTTCTGTTTTCTCCCTCCTATTATGTTGAACCGTAATCTTGTAGTTAATTACCACTGGTGTAATTTGCAGTATTTCAAGCCAAAGTAATCCCAATTCTAAAAAAATCACAATTTAAATTTTCTAAAAATGTTCCAACTTGCTTGGGACTAAAGACTCTGTTGTTGTTGTTGCTGCTGCTTGTATTGCTTTTGAAATTATTGTATTCAACCTATCACAAGCATTTCGTTGAACTGTTTATTTTGTTTAGTTTAGTAACATCTCTTTTCATGAAATTTATAAACATTGCAGAGATTTCAGAAATGCCAATATGCTAAGACAAGGCTATTTAGAACTGGAGGTCGTGGGTGGGGTCTTTTGGCTGATGAAAATATAAAGGTATCCTTGCACAAATTTAATTTTGGATGCCAAATATGAGACAAAAAGGTCAACTACTGAATTCGATTTGTACTACTGAGTAATGGTAATCTGGTACTATTAGAGGATTTTGTACCAGCTTCTAGTACTCCTGTAGTGGCGGTATGATCTCAGTTTTGGTTCGACCGCAATATAGGAAGTGCTGTCATTTATGGTGTTGTATAATGCACAATCTGATTAATTTAGTACAAATTTGTCCTAGATTGATGTAAATATTAAAATATGTACAGGCGGGGCAATTTGTAATTGAATATTGTGGGGAAGTAATTTCATGGAGGGAAGCGAAACGACGGTCTCATGCTTATGACTCTGAAGGTAACACTAAATACTTGGTATCAAGTTATAAAAATATGAAAAGATAAGGAGAAAACCTTCTTTAATGTTGACCCTTTTTTATTTTTTTAGGAATTAAAGATGCATATATCATCTATCTAAATGCTGATGAGTCGATTGATGCCACAAGAAAAGGGAGCCTTGCTCGGTTTATTAACCATTCATGGTATAGATATTCTTTCATTTTCAGTTATCCCCTATATATATATATATATTTCTCTTTTACTTTTCAATTGACAAAGTGTAGCCAGCCAAATTGCGACAAGAAAGTGGTATGTTTTAGAGGAGGTTCGAGTTGGCATTTTTGCAAAGCAAGACATTCCTGTAGGGGCAGAATTGTCCTACAACTATAATTTCGAGTGGTTTGGTGGTGTCATGGTGAGGTGCCTTTGTGGTGCTACCAATTGTTCTGGATTTCTTGGGGCTAAATCACGCGGTTTTCAGGTGCTTTTGTTTTACTTTATCGCCTATATCTAATTAAGGATAACTTTACATGACTGCACCAACCCACCCTTAGAAACAAGAACAAACAAAAATAAATAAATCAGAAACAAAACAAAAAAGAAAGAAAGATAATAAAAATAATGATGATTTTCACTTTGGATTTCAGGAGGCAGCATACGTATGGGAAGATGATGATGGAAGGTACTCAACATCAAATCCGGGTTTTTTCGACTTGCATATTTTTGCTTAAAATAGAATTTCTAAATTTAGTTTTTAGAAGTCTAAATTTTGGGATTTCTTTGACAGGTTCTCAGTTGAGAATGTACCACTTTATGATTCTGATGACGATGAACCTACGAGCCTATCTGAGGCAATGGGGCTTACAAATGGAAGGGGTACACTTGCAGGAAGCTCAAACTGGACATCTCCAGTTTCAGATATTGAGGTTCTTGAGTCAGTGGAACCCCTGGATTCCATTCCAATTGATGCTGAATTCATAGATAATGTAAAAAAAGAGATCAGTACTAGCTCAGGTCCACATGCCAATCGGAGTAATTTCTCACAAAGTACCGTGAGACCAAATGTGCGAGGTATGATTGAGGATCCTTCCTTTATAGACAAAAAATGAAAAATAAAATAGAGTAAATTTAGTTTTTTCAATTTATGCAATTGTAGACTGAAGAAACCTAATTGTGACAAACTACCGCTAACTGTACCCTTTTGGCTTCAATCTACCTTTGGTTCTGTAATTATTAAATAAATAAAAGGTTTAATATCAAATTGCTGACAGTTACTTTTAAAAAAAAAGACAACATAACAGATGATTTATGAAATTTGGGGTCTTGACTCCCATCTTATTCTAAAAAATATTAAGGAAAGAAATGAAAATTGAGAAATATGAAGAGAAAATTAACACTTCTGCCCATTGTAACTGAAATTTTCTTTATATTTTCTTTCAGGGCGAAAACCCAAAATTCAAGCAAGAACACAGCTAAATGTGTCACTAATAACAGAAAGATTGACTTCTAAGGAGGCACAGGACGAAATTTTAGCTTGCGAGGTGCAAATTTTGACATTCTGAACCTTTGTTTCATTTTAGCTTCCAAGGAACACAGCTAAACAAGCTTCAAAAAAAAAAGGAACACAGCTAAAGGTGTCGCAAATTTGAAATTGCTTTCTTTGTTAACTTATTGTAGCATTTGGCAATTGATCAACAATTGTTACAGGAAACAAGCAAAGTTGGGGCTGCTCAGCTGAGCTCTGTGTATGATGAGATAAGGCCGGCGATAGAAGAACACAAAAGAGACAGCCAAGATAGCGTCTCTACTAGTTTGGCCGAAAAATGGATTCAGGCCAGCTGTTTAAAATATAAAGCTGATTTTGACTTGTATTCTACCATAATTAGAAATGTTGCATTAGCACCTAAGCACGCTCGACATAAGCTGAAAGAAACGGCTTTGGTGTAAAATGGGTTGAAGTATTTGGAGAATTAGATTGTTGAATGTTGCATGAATCATTTACCTTGTTGTAGTCGAGTTGGTTTATATATAAATACATTAGTTTTGTCATGACTGTTTAATGTTTATGCTTGCTACTGTAATTAGTGATGGTTAAGCACTTTCTATTAAATTAATTTAACTTGTTCTAACATATGGCGTAGCAAGATTATTTCACAAATAATATTATTTTGGTCGGTTGCTTTAATCGAAGATACCAATAACTGCATGTTTGCCGGATACCATGAAGATTAAGCCAAAAAAATAAGTGGTAAGTTTTTTTGGAAATTATGATAATCTAAGAAGACCTAGCCTAAAATCACTAGTGTTTGTGCTCTAATCAAGCCACTATTAGTGGTTAGCTTGAAACCTTGAGTTATTTGAAATGCCAAAATAGATATGAACTTCAGTACAAAAACTAATGGCTTGTACTTATCTATTATCAACTAATGACAAATAAAAATAAAAAACAGAATAAAAAACCCAGGGGAAAAAACACTAGTAAAATCCTAATCCTTTCTTTTTGATTAAGAATCTGTTCATAACATCCTAGTAGCTCAAAAGAAAAAAACTAAAGGCCAAAACAAAAACCCCAGCTCTCCAGAATAACGAAAGCACCTATATAAACACTGAACGGCCGAATATCAGCGAAGAATCAAATTTCATACTGCAAACAAAATTATCAAAAAATTAACTAAGCAGACCTAAGTAAGCTCTACAAAAAATAAGGCATGGTAACACATGCTTATAAACAGAGTGATAAGACTAGCAGTTAGATTTTGCTATGGACCTGGTTCACAGCTCCACAAAAAACAGAGATGCATCATGCATGTCTACTCAGAAGAATCAAGCCAGAGAATCAACTCTTCCTTGGCTAATTTAAATCTCTCCTCGGCCGGCCTTGAATCATCAGACCTCGACACCTGTATGCAAATATTAAGGCATTAGCTCCTTACACACCATCAGGTCATTATTTATTTGTTTATTTTTCAACCAATCCACCTCTATTATTCCTGAAAAAGTTGCTGTAATCCACCTCAATTAAGTGTATGTTTGGGTTGAAAAATGTGTGGTTGGCTGAACAAGTTAAACTCACATGAGCATGCATGACGAACATGGTTCGTGACATGTCAGAGAAGACCTGCACAGAGAGCACCTCAGCATCGTGCTTCTCTAGGAAGTACACTGCAGCAGATATGAGTCCAGGTGTTTTGGGTGCACATACACTGACATGCGCGTTGGGTCCCGCAACACTCAACACAACATTCGGTGATGCAGAAGTATGCATAGTGAAACACTGTTGCTGAGCTGGTGTCACCGCATCTGTTTGGAAGGGAATCTTGCTTATTTGCTCGGCCAAGAAGGCCTCCCTCGAAATGCAATGCTCCGGGCTGACAGCTGAGGAGGCGGCACCAAATTGAGGCTTTTGGTAGGGACCGGTGTTTTTGGTGCAGTCCCGCTTCCTCTTCTCCAGATCTTGACATTCATGCTCGAGTAGCTTTATGTAGTTAACCGTCTCTTCTGCTAATTCAGCCCTGCCAAACTGTACAAAAATATTAATCTGGTGATTTATTTATTTTATGTTTTAATTAACAGCTCAATGTACATAATTAATTAAGGAAATTATGCAATGAGCCAATGTCAAACAGATTTGTTTTACAAAACGTTTTTTTGTTTTTGTTTTTGTAACTTTCATGATATATCACCATTTGTTTTTTTTAAGAGAGCTTGAATATCACCTTTATTTTAATCTTTTGCACAAGACATGAGAAAAAAGTCAAAAGGATATTTAATGAGTCTGACAATAAATTTCAAGAAAGAGCGAATGATACTTGTATAGTTGTATTGGGTTTTGATGTGGGGTCCAATTTACCATCACCAATTCTGGAAGTTCACATGTTCAATTGCGGGTTGTAAATTATAGACCAATATATGAAAAGTAACAAATATCTTTCCAGAGGCAATAATTTTAGTTAGACAGTGAAAAGTACCAAGTATATATGTAACTGTTTTCATTGCTTGATTTTGCGAACGACATGTTTGTGAAAATGCCCAGGAGACATTGTCGTGTTTATTAGAAGAAAATAACTGGTTGAGATCAAATAATGCTCACAAGTCACAACATGTGGTGTAATTGAAAATAACAGAAAAAAGAACTCGTCAAATACACAAAAGATGGATAAAATGTTTACAAGAAACTTTCGTTTTAGTTACCTTAGGCGGGAGGTTCGGGAGGAAAGTGTGCAATACTGAAAAGAAGTCTTTCATCTTGTTCCTCCTGGATGCTTCATTACCTGATTTATGGGACCCGCCGGTCAGAACCGCGACTTCCTTCTCCTTTCCTCCGCCGATCTTAAAAGAACATAGACCATCTGATGTGCGCTTCTTACCTCCGCATGCATTGTCTTCTTCTTTGTCGGAGTTGCTCACTTGCGAATCATTCGCGTTTCTTGTGCCAGCTGAAATCCTTCTTTTCCTTCCTCGAGTCATTAGAGAGAGAGGGAGAGTACTGGTTAGTACTCACGAGCGAGGCAAATAGAAATAGGCGGTGGATTTTTGGAAAAAGAAATAGGGTAAAAAGGTGATGGTACTACTGCCTTTGCAGAATTGCAGGTGAACGGGTTAACGGGCTGATTTGTAAGGAAGCAGGAAAAGCCGTTTCAAATTATAAACAGTTTCAGCGATTGGTGTCATGGTCTCATGGACTCATCATATCATATGGTGATTAAAAATTATAACTCAGGAGCATAAGAATATTTCTGGTACGGATGAGAATTTGTCATTTATTTACTCGTTTGCAGGGCACAGCTGTCAAAACAACTGAACAAGCCCCACAAACTATATATTTGTCTTTAGCATAAAAGGAGTTAGTTTAATTGTTTCTTCCCCAGTTTTCACATTAAAATTTATTTTTGAGTTTAATTTAGTTCCGAAATTTTTATTTATATTATATTCTAAAAAAAAAATCACGTTTTTTGAGGAATTTCAAAAATACCAGGGCCACCAATTAAACTACGGACCCTTTCTTTAAGAGTCGCAGATTGAATTGGCGGCTCTCCAAAAATTCAAAAATGTACTTTATATTAAGGTTTTTGAGGGCCTCCAATTCAATCTGCATCCCTCAAAAAATAGAGCCGCAAATTGAATTGACAGCCCTGTTATTTTAGAATTTCCCAATTTCAAAGTTTTTTTTTTTTTAAATGGTATTAATAAAAATTCCGGAATTTAATTAATTGTTTCTTCTTATTATTTAAGGCGAATGGTAATCCGCACAATGCATACTCATAAAAATATTATGAAAATCAAATAGAAGAGCAAGATACAGCATCAATATTCCAAAAGTTTGAACAAAGGGACTAACTACCTAGCCAGGGCATGCATCAATGATTACCAAAAGGTTGCATCAGTTTGCCTGACTCAATTTTGTTTTATATTTCCATTTTGCTTAATTATTTATTTCCATTCCGTTTATTTTCTCAAGTTTCACGAAGCCCCTCTCCTTTTCTTTTGGCTCGTTTCTGACACGAGTCAGCAGCTGCTGGAGCATAGGCATAACAGTAGTCGTCTTCGTAATTAGTAATTACCAAAGAATAGAAATTTAAGTAAATTAAGTACATATGAGACCTATTTTAGCAAGGTGCAATATCTCAAGTAGAAATGCCAATACGTGCTGTGTGAGTGTGACTAGTTTCTATTTACGTTGTGATTGGAATCAGGCCGGATCGAATGTTCTGTTGTAACGTGACTAAATTAAGTTTCACATGATCGATTAAAATAGCAAGAAATAATCATGATATGTTAATCACATTATGATCAAGTCATACAATAATTAAATCTAACTTGACTGATCACGTTTGATCACTTTTGACTATTTTTTTTAAATTTCAAATTTGTTTAAGAAAAAAAAAAGAATAAGAGAACTATCGACAATGTAGAAAATATAAAAAATTATAAAATAAGAAACGAAGTTGTAAAACAAATAAGTATATTGTTCAAAATTTGAATTGTTATTTGAGATAAGTAATGTCATAAACTTTTTTATAACGTGCTCGTATTATGTCATATTATTTTTTTGAAAATTAGTAATGTTATGTTACGAAATTTTTACAATTAATTTTTAAATAAATTAAAAGTAAGAATCTGTGCTAATAAAATAAAGGTTTATACCTTAAATAAGATTTTCCTAGATAAGTAAATACAGTGTGAATCGAAATCGCATTGAAAATATGAATTTCTGGAACTTTAGAGGCTCAATGCGTCTGCACTGGTGGTGAGTGCGGATTGATGATCCGCACTGACCCCAACTTTTTTTTCTGAAAATTGACTAAGTCCTGAGTGCGGGTGTCTCGACCCGCACTGAATTTCAATGCGGACGCATTAGGTTCGGACTTTTCTTGATTCAGTACCATTTTGAGAAAAAAATTGACTAAGTACTGAGTGCATCCGCACTGAAATTCAGTGCGTCCGCAGCACTCATGAATTTCCTGTAATTTTTCTGAAATCCTAAAATCTGTCCAAGTGATGAGTGCGGGTGACTGACCCGCACTAAAAATTAGTGCGTCCGCACTAGAGTATTTTTTTGTGTTTTCTGTGCCGTTTGAATTTTGACAAGGGCTGAGTGCGGGTGGCCGACAAGCACTAAAAACGAGTGCGTCTGCACTCAGAGAGATTTTTAATCAAAACTCAGATTTCTTTCTTTTCCTTTCTCTCTTTCTCCTCTGCCCCTTTTCCCCCTCTTTCCTGTGTGTTCCGCCAAAAGAAGAAGAAACGAAGGAGAGAGCCCCCTCCCCCTCTCAAACCGCCTAAAGGCGAAAGTAGAAGCGAGAAACTGACCGTAGATCTCTCCTAGCCCTTCCGTTCGGTACTTGTTTCTTTCATTTTTTCTCTCGAAGCCTCGGATTCTCTCGATTGTTCAGGTTTTCGTTTTAAACCCAAAATTTATGTTTGAAACTCTTGTATACTAGTCCTTTGAGCTTCCTTGTTAGTTATTTGCCGATTTTTCTCTCAATTTTGGAATTTCCAGTTTTAGGGTTTTCGGTACCAAATCCAAAAATTTGAAAATGTGATTGATTGATTAGGTTAATCCGACTAAATAGACTTGTAATCGGTAGGGTTTCCTTTTGATCTTAAAATGCTAGCACATGTATCGGTTAATTCGAATTTTGACCAAATCAGGGTTTAACCAATCGGTAAAAATAAATTGTTACCAAATTGAGATGGTATATGGTTTAGAGGACCTAATCACAAAGTGCGTGATGGTTAAGAAGCGTTAAGTAAGGAAACCTATAAAAATGGTATACGAATTTGGTTAAGAAAACAGGAAATAACGCGTGTCACCCAATTGAACCTTCCGACCATTGAACCAAGCCTAAACCAAATGAATACGTGTAATATAGGTGTAGGCTCGGTCGAGCAAGACTTTGCGGAGCCATTCGAGACGCCTGATCCATAACTTCGCTGTACGCTCGTCGTAATCAGGTGTGGGGTTCTTGGACTTGTTTGATGTTTTATTTTTAAAAATTAAATTATTTCTCGATTGTCATGTTGAATACTTGATTGTTGCATAATTTTGTTTTGAATTCATGTGGTATGTTTGATCGTTGCATAATTGAAAAGGTGTGAGTTTATTTGCATAATCGAATCAAATTAGAACCAAATTCTTGTGATATAGTTGACTTGCATATTCGTCTGGTTGCCGAATTGAATTGTTATTCTGTGATCTGATTATGGTTGAAAGTCACCACAAATTATCGATTGTAAAAATTATTGAGAATAAATTGGTGAAGTTGAGCTGTATAGCTGACTTTGACCCTGTGAACGAAATTGCAAAGTTGAGCTGTATAGCTGACTTTGATCCCAGGATCCTTCTGGCGCATTAGGTGAATGACCCTCATGTTTTCCCAGTACCGGTTGGGACGAGGAGTAGGTGACTGTATATATACATATATTTATATGTTGATTGTGATTGTGATTGTGATTGTGGGTGACTCGTGTGTAACGTTTATGACTCGGGAGTATTATCCTACATGATAATGCATTTGGAAAGTCAATTAAATGATATGATATTTCGAATGATCTCAAAGAGAATTTTCATTATATGATTTCAAACCAGACTTTAGGAAACGGTTAAGCCAAAGCACTGCAGATGGGTGTCAGATAAAGGGTCCAGCTAGGTGGAACGTCTGTAGGTGTCAGTAACCCTACAAACGAGGGTCGGATAAAGGGTCCAGCTCGATGGAACATCTGTAGGTGCTACTGGCCTTATAAAAATGAGTTAAACCTGTTATGTTCTCGTTTGAACTTCATCTTGAAAATTCCATTAGCTATATTTCATTTGATTATCTGTTATCAAGCATATGCATTCATTTATATATATTGTGGTAGAAGTGTGAAAGTGATTTCGTATGGATTTTATTTTGTGAAAATAGAGTATAATTGCAAGTCCAATAACCTGATTGTGGCAAATTCGCACTGAGAATGAAATTCTCACCCCCACCCTTTGGGTAATTTTACAGGTTCTGGTGCGACTAGATCTGGGGAGGCACGTGAGTAGTAGGCCCCCGGTATATGTCACATTTACCATAGTCGTTATTTTTGTTATTTGACTAGAGATGTGTATAGTTATATGTACTGATTTTGTTGTATAACTCTCTATGTCATACCTGACAGTTGGTATCCGTAGGAAATACCTTTGATATATTATACTTGTACCAGTCTCGGGTACTTTGATTATTATATATGACTTGTTTTATATATTTTTGTCGTGTATTCTGAGTGTGTGTTGAACTGCCTTGTAAGTATACACGGAGTTGTATGCTTACGGCGGGGGACTGTTGCGACCCATGACCGCAGGGTGTGACAAGTAACGATGCGTGAATAGACACAACATAGAATATGCAAGTCACAATATGTGACCTACACATACCATGCCGTGCCGCCGTATCCTAGTATGATATATAGCTATATTAATTTATGAATTATTTCAAGTTAGCTGGGAATTTTTTTAATCACGAGACGCTATATTTCCATGAAATTAACTTCGAAAGTAATCTGCATATCTTTACGAATTGATAATTTGTTTCTAAAATAAGGTATGGATTAGTACAGTAATGACGCTGCACAGAACGGATGATTGTTCTATAGACGTGCGATACTAATAATTTTCGGAGATTAAAATTCAGAGAACATCAAAATAAAAGAGAGAGATATCTCTCCTTATATTTTTATAACAGAAAATTTCTAGAAAAAATTGTCTACTTTATTCACCCACAAGCCGAGTAATATAGCTACTACTCAATGTAGAAACTAAATAGCAAATTTACCAATATTTGATAACATATAACAATTCAAATTCCTAAATAATAATTTAGACTGTAGCGAGCTACTGTCCAGAGACAAAATTCAGAAATAAAATATAAAGATAAAATATTACCATAAGACTAAAGTAAGTAAATATTTTGCTGATTTGCTGAAATTAAGCTCCTAATTCGGATGCTCCTGCATCAAGTAAACAATAGTTTCTCTTGATATATAGTGGTAAGAGGTGTTTTGTAAAAGAAGTTAAGGGCAGTTCAGTCATTTTATCTCACATTACATCCATGTCGTGCTTTAGCATTATATTTTTTAAAAATCACAGTAATGGGATTAATTTGAAAATAAACAATATGTATCCGGACTCGAAACCGATTATACCGATTCAACCCGAGATCAAATTCAAGACTAAATTAAGGATTTAACTCTTTAAGTATGTATTTCATTCAAGTAGCCACGCAAAATAGTTGGGCAAACTTGCATATTATGCCATAAAATTCAAAGTTTCCTAATAGTAAACTGGAATGGTTTCTTTTCTAATGAACAACACTTTCAAAAGAAAAAAAAAAAGAAAAAAAAAGGAGAACTTATCTTTCTAGTGGCAAAGGCACATGGTTCCTATATGAGAAGTTATGGGTTCAAAACTCATAAAGTAAAATTTTTTTCTATAATATACATAGGAGTTTGAAAATGTATTAGATGGCTTGACCTCCAACTCATGATTTCAAAAAAAAAAAAAGGATAATGAATATCTCACAAAAAAATTGGAACAAAGGTAAAGAAGAAATCAATATCCACCAACAATATGAATTGACAAAATTATTTCTCATTATGATAGAATCTTACTCCAGAAAAATATCCACAAAAAAATTCAAGATAATGAAAATTGTGACCTAATAAAATTGCTAAATCCTTTCGTAAAAAAGGAGAGTAGCATTTACACTGAGAACCACTGCTTCTGACACCTCTAACACTTGACGGTTGGATGCATAAAACCACTTGCTATTACTGACTTGTTAAGATCCTTCACATAGACATAGACGAGTTAACATAAGATAACACTACCAATAGATGACTAGTGAGAATTGCTACATGTTCACATAATTACCCCACATCTAAAAACAATTTTGTAAAACTAAGTTAAAAAATCTTCAGGGGCAATTTAATCGATTTTGCATGATCTAACATGGTTTTATTACTCAACCAAACTAATAGATGACTAGTGTTGTAACATGCAAATGATAAATTATTTTGGTTTCGCTTCCAAACATTTGATCCAGTTTGCAGAAGGAAAAATTCTACATGTACCCTATACAAGATAAAAAAAAATCAAGTATAACTTCCAAGAAGGAACAATTCTCATTTGATGATGTATACGTGCTAATTTAATTATTGCAGAGGTAAGTCATAAGTGCAATTCTCACAATCCAACATAAAATATTCTCTGGTTTTAATCTTTTACATCTTTTTTTCTTTTTGATAAAAGTAGAAAAAATCCACCAATTTTCATTTTGAAATGACTAGTTTGAAACCACAATACCAAACAACTATTATTAGGCTCCCTATTACAACATGTATTTAAATGTTCTTACAACTAAGAGATTACAAACAATAAAGCTGCTAACTTTTAGCCTTTTACTTGAGCGTTTAGTACATCTAGCTACCAGCATAAGCTAACTAGTCCTTTACTGCTTTAGCATTGTTCAGTGTTCACAACATCTCATCAGATGTTGACCTTCTTACGCAAATCAACCAAAAGGGAAGGGAAAGAAAGCATCACATGCAGATATTCTTCAGTGAGTATTCTGTGAAATTTTCTGATTTGGAGACAAACTCAAGGCACTTCTCCTTGAGCCAAGCAGAGTTGTGCTGCTCTGCCAAACTCAAAGTTATCAAGACCGTTTCAATAGATAAAGCAACACACAACCTCTATTCACATTGTGCCTTGAGCATTTGTAAAGCATAGCGATCAGCAGCTACAAATAAATCCTGGATCAATTCAACTGAGAGTATTTTATGCTCTCGGTGTTCAAAGTTAAAATCGTCAGTATAAATGAAATGAAGTATAGCCTTGAACACCTCAGTTTTCATGTCATTGATCTTGATGCAGCTTGAGTTAGCTTATGTGAAGGGACCATTTAGCTCTTGCCTGAAACACTGGTGATCTGGCAACCAACAAGAATCTGTGAGCAGATATTTTCTCCCCTTCAACCTTAAAAGTCACATCAAAGCTCTCTCCCTTCCTCTAGAGCTTCTCTATATCCTCATACAACCCCCCTGAAAAGTCATCAACTCCACTTGGTGCACTCAGAACTCTACTGTTGCAATAAATAACAAGCATGCCATCCTTACAACAGCAAGCTTCTATTTTATGATGAACTTAACATCACAGTCACCAGGATTAGTAAAGATACCTGATGTAGGTTTCGCAATTGACACAAGTTTCCCTTTGTTGTCAAGTATGGCCAAGGAGTACTCTGCATAGATATCCTCTGCTTCGCTCAAAAGGCTTAGGTAAAGGGCTGCAAAGGGAGACCCGTCGTTTTCTTCACTTTCTTCATCGTTTTCTTCACTTTTTGCATCATTTTCTTGGTCTGAATCTGACACATGTGGGCAAAATTCTAGAGCCCAATCGTAGCCTTCAACACTGAAGGGACAGGAAGAGATTACTGGGATATGTTTCGATTTTAAGTAATCAAATTCAAAGCGGTGTGTTATACTCTTGATTCTGGCAAGATAGGGGCTTCCCAAGCATTGCACCGCCATCTGAAGACTAATCTAGTAATTTCATCCAACATAATCATTTATAAGTATAAAGCACAGATGAATTGTGTAAATAAATTATTTATTGTTGAAGGAATCCAACTGGATATGGATAATTAAGGTTTCAAGGGATGGCAAGAAAGAGAAGTACGTGGATGCAAGTAATCAAGAGATACGAGTCATTTGAAAATTTATCAAATAATAAAAACGAATTGGTTTTCTATGAAACATGAAAAACACACAAGGAATTAAAAAAAATGTTATTACTTGACCAATTGAAAAGTACTTTTAAGTCAGTCAGTAAAATTAATTAGCCACAAAATGATATTAGAAATCCTTAAATAATGGGGATAACATATCCAATTTGATCAACAATTGAGAGAAACGGGGACAGAGTAGACATTTAGGAGGCGAAGCCTCCAACAACGACGCACATACTTAGAACAAAGCCAAATAAAACACCTCTTTGGTTTAGCAGCTTTACTTTTTTCATTAATGCAATGACTTTAACAAATTATGTTAAGAACCTAGGTTTCAAGGTGTCGAATCTGTAAAAAGAAAACCTAAAATAGCTACAATCAAGAAATATAAATGGTAGTTTGGTTTTCAATCAGATACTTTGAAAACCTGTGATTGCGAACATGCACAGAGTGAGAGAGAGAGAGAGAGAGAGGAGAAGAGAGACCTAATATCTTCAACTGGAATGCAACCTGGTCAATTGGGATTTGGGATTTGGGATTTGGGATTTGGGAATTGGGAATATTTTAAGCGGGAAATGTGTTGGAGATGGCGCTAATTAGGTTTTACTTGATGGATGTTATTTTGGGCCTTACGCATCTCAATTTACAACTAGGCCCAAACTAGTTATATGGCTGATCCATATCTCTCTCAGTTGTTGTCATTGGGAAATGTTATCTGCATTGTAGATGTTATTTCGATCCAATTCATTATTGATGGATAAATTATTTTTTTTGATAAAAAGGCTGTGCTAAGTAACTAAAATTTTGGTGGACAGTAAATCCGCAATTTCTCTAGCTAAGAATCCGGGGTTTCATGATTGAAGCAAACACATTGATGCAAAGTTTCATTTCATTTAGGATTGCATTACAAGCAAGGAGATTGAGGTAGAATATATCAAAACTGTTAACCAAGTTGTGGATATTTTTACAAAACTCCTCAAAACTGAAAGGTTTCAGCACTTTAGAGAGATGATTGGAGTTGTGAAGGTGTTGAAAAAAAATGAAGAAATTAAACTTGACTCATCAAATTATGTATTGGGCAAAAAAACTAAACAGATTGATGATAGGATTTAAAATGCCTAACATGGTCCAACTGGCACAAATAAAGTATGAATTTAAAGCTCTTTTATATCTATTCTAAGATGGTGAAGTTTCAAGTCCATTAGAGTTTCATATCAAAAATTATGAGTGTTTAATTGAAGCATGTACATATATACTGTTTTGGTTTTGTTTTCCTCGCATTATATCAACAAAATTATTATGCTTTTTTCTGCATTGTCTTAATTGTCAGCACCAAAGCAAAACGAGACTTTCTGAGTTATGAAGGAATATTGTTTAAGGAGGTTGGGTGAGACGTGAGGCAATTTTTTAGACAATTTTTGGCGATTGATAGAAAATAGAAAAGAAAAAACAAAAACAAAACAAAAAACCACTGCGTAAAAGAAAAAAGAGTGTCCAATTCTTGTTAGTATAGATTTCGGATCCAATCGCATTCGCAGATGTCACGCTCACAGGCTTGCCAACTCCAAACCCTATATCCAAAGGCTTCGCGTCCAATTTTGAGCTTTGATGGGCCATCACTGGCGACTGGGCCGTATTGACCTGCCTTGCTGAGTGCACCAGCGCGCCAACACTCGATCAAGCCTATTACGCATGCTAAATTGCGCACTGCTCTGATCTATCGACATGTGTAAGACATCCGTGCTCGTTCCACTCCAGCCAACTCAGTCTGTCTCAAATGCAGATCCATAGGTCATGTGATTCAACAGTGCCGAAATGCGCAACTGTGCTTCGTTTGCAACAATTTTGGCCATAAATCAAAATTTTGAAAACGTATCACCCTCCAGTATAGAAAAGGCGGGAAAACCCTCGACCTAACCCTAGATACTCAGATCTACAGAATCTGAACAGTCACGTAAGTGACTCACCACTCCCCAAACCTCCATCTAAAGTTTTACACCGTATTCAAGTGGCTAAACCAGCAGATCGATCTGGTGGTGCTCCGTCTTCTGCTATGGCTTACCTAGCTCCGATCACACAGCTCGTTGCTACTCCCCGGTCCTTGGCCGTAGAGGCGGTGCTACTCCAGAGCTTTGCCCTCGACGACATTGCTGCCTGAGGTCCTGGGAGAGTTGAAACTGAGTTACGGAAGGCTCATCACGATTACAACTGGATTGTTGTTGTTTTTGATGAATTCAAGTACCTGATCAAAGCTCCAAACAAACCATGGCTCGAATCCCTAACAGCTCGGGGTTTTCTCCATCTTGAATCGGTCAAGTTTCCCATGATAGCGTGGGAAGGGGTATTCAGTGAAGGTCTGTCTCTAGAGGTCATCTGGCTTTGAGTTTATGGATTCCCGTTGGTGATGAACGAATAGATTGAGATTGAACACATATTCAATCCTTTCGATGCTTTCCTACTAGAAATTGATACGGCGACCGATAATGGCTATGATGTTCATTTCCTGCAATTGAAGATGGAGGCGTGTGATAGGAACTGCATCCCTAAACAATATATGGTTCCCCTCCGACAGATCGACGGTCGTCGATCGATGTATGATATGGAAATCAAAATAAAGATGTTGTTCTAGCAATAATATTTTTCGTCTATTTGACTAATTTGTAAAAATATACAATTATTGAATTTTATGATTTCTTCTATTTTTAGAGTTATGCAGGTTCAAGCTAATTGGAATTGCAATATGAATTGCTTGAACTGAAGAAATCATGAAAACAGTTATTAAGATTTTAAATTGTAATATTTTAAATTTGGTAAAGTGTGTTTGATGTTGTTTCAACGGGATATAAACGTTGGTAACATTTGTAAAACGTTATAACGATTTAACATGTAAGAAAATGCAAAGAGACAGCTTGATCAAACTCATATTTAATCTCAAATGTTACAGACATTTTATAAATGTTGTAACGTTTTAATTAAATTTGTGTTTCTTAAAATTCTATTTTTGATCAAGTTTTACAGAGCCAAATCATTGTGAACATTTTATAAACATTGGTAACGTTTTGATCGATCTCACATAAAAAGAAAACATAAATTCAAATTGAGGTAAAATGTTATAACATTTTATCAAACGTATGTAACATTTTAAGTCAAAAAGCTCATTTTGGAGCTGTCTCTATAAATAGACCTTTGGGCTTCTCCCCAAAGGTATCCCAACCGACCCTAACATTTCAAAAAGAGATTTTTCTGTGAGCTTGGTTCCTCCATTGTTAATTGAGCTTAAAACTTCAATATCTCTCAAACTACCTCAAACCCACTTCAATAGTATTAAGTTAGATTAGGTTAAAGTGATATTTAGAGTGTTTCTCTTGAGATTCTAAACTTGAGATCTTGTTCTCTCTTTGAGTTGGTCGTGTGACTTCCAGAAGGTTTTGTAAGGGCTCACTGGTTCACAAGTTGTATTCCTTTCTCGTTGGGTATAGAAAGACGCACCTAGAAGAGGTTGCGAAGTCCCGGAGACGTAGGCCTTTGATTTGTCGAACTCCGTTATCACCCTGCGTGTCAAATTTCTCTAAACTCATCTATTTACTTTTAATTATGATTATTTTCAATTTTTAGAGTAATTAGTGGTGCATTTAGTATAACAAGAGACTCCTCGAACGGAGAGCTTAAATGCTTGGGCACGCAGGAAAGAATGTCGACCATACCCTAATGGGACTGAGTTTGGGCAGAAACCCAGCCCTGACACTTCTGGTAACAACACTTGTACTGGTACAGGCGGTGCTGAACCCAACTTGTTCGGTACTGGTCATGCTGGTGCACCATTTTCTCATCCTAATGGCCTTCCCCCTTCTGGTGACTGTCAACACCAACATGATGAGGTTCCTTCCTCTGACATGATGGAGGAAAAGAAAATAGAGTCTCTACAACAAGATTTTGCTCTCTGGGCACAGCAGGTTAACCACCTTTCTGGGGAAGGATCTAGTACCATTACCCCAACTGCTGCTGCTTCTGTTATACTGCCTCTCCTACTGTCTCACCAGAGTCAACAAACTGGCAATCTACCACCTCCTCCCCTATCTAACTCTATGCCAGTCAATCATCCACCTCTAGAGGCTCCTTTTGCATCAACTGTGAAAGAAGTGGAGAATCCTTCTGTCACCGAATATCCTTCTGCTACAGAGGTTTCTTCTACTACAGAGACTCATTCTGTAAGTCTCCACATGTCTCCATCCCCTACTGATTTCTGTTTCACTATGCCAGATGCCACCTCAGCTGGTCTGCCAGTTACCACACCAGCTGGTCTGTTAGAAACTCTACTTACCTCTACTAACAATCCCACTCTAGACTTTTCTCCTATCACTCCCACACCTTACCCCTCTGATAGTGAAGATGACAACACCCCTATCTCAGAACTGGCTAAGAAACTCACTTCTAATTCTTCTACACATCCCAAATCTAAACCCAAAGCTAAAACTCCCTCCTCGAAGTCAGGTCTTATCCCCAATCAGCAAATGTGGGCTGAGAGATTGAAAAAGTATCCACCCAAGGGAAATAAAAGTAAATACACCTGGGGGAGGAAACCTAAAAAGACCTCCTCCCTATCTGTTAAGAAGAAAGTCTCATTTGCTGTTAAAGGTGCTGGTTCCAATTTCACTGGTCCTACTTCCAGAAGCAGTGCCAGACTCAATGCAGCTACCTGAGAGATGCACCAGGCTCATCCCCTGCTCAGCCCATTCCACTATCTGACTCTGAATCTGAAAATCCTGACATCCCTGCACAACCTAGACCAAGGAGAAGCCTGAGAGTTACTAATCAAGCTGACCCTGCCTCCACCATTAGTAAGGCCAGAAAGAGAAAATAGGCAGCCACTGGAAGCTCTCATGCTTCAGGTAACATACCCATGTTAAATACATTCCCTTACTCTAGACTTAGTTTAGATCAGATAGTAGATTTTTTTCAAGTATATCATATTAGATTAGGCAATTCCTCTGAAGACTTTAAGACACTAATATAACAAATACAACTAATGGATAGATGTAGATTTGAACTGGTAGTCAAGGATTTACTTTATCAAGCTAAGATAGATAGTAGACCAGTCACTTTAGATTTAGTACATCTTAGTAGTAGTATCCAAGAGAATCCAGTAGTCAGTCAATGAAGCTCCTTAATTGGAACAGTATGGGTCTTAATTCTAGCACTAAAAGACATAGGCTTAGGGACATTATTATAGATAATCACATAGATTTGATAGCTATTCAAGAAACCAAAAAAGAATCATTTACTAAAAGATGTTTAGCTAGCATCTCTAGTAACTTTGATGTCTGGTTCAGGGTGTTTTCTATTGGCCATTCTGGGGGTATCCTGTTTGGTGCAGATAGTAATAAAATTAAGGTCCCACATCATTTCTTATATAGGTTCTATTTAAATGTGATCCTAGAATGCAAAACTAATAATGCAGTTTGGCAAATAACTATAGTTTATGGTCCAATTTTACGTAGACACAAACAGACATTTTGGGAGGAACTTACTCTTATTGGTGAGAACTCCCAACCATTTTGGGTGTTATTTGAGAATTTCAATTCAATTAGAACACCTCAGGAAAAATTTAGATCAAATTTTGACATAGGCATCAGTAGACTTTTTAATGATTTTGTACAAGATCATCTCTTGATAGAACACAAATTCCTCGTTTAGGTTGCCAGAACTGGCGAGGTTGGCTAGAAAATTCACTTGGAGAAATGGTAGATACTATGCTCTCTTAGATAGAATTTTCACATCTTTAGATTAGAATCTTTCTTACCCAAATAGTCATATCTCAGATCTTATAGTCATCTTTCTGATCAATGTCCCCTTATTCTCCAAACACATGTCACCCTTACTTCTATTCTCAAAATCTTTTTTGATCATCTCTGGCTTGAGCAAGAGAATTTCGTTAGATTGCTACCCAAATGGTGGCAAGAAACCTCCCTTAAATTACCAGATATTGTCCACTCCTGGAATTGTAAACTTAAACATGTCAGGAAAAGGATTAGGAGTTAGGCAAAAAAAATTTATGGGACTAGAAGAAAAGAAAAACAACAACTCATTTTCTTATTGCATGACCTTGAATTAATTAGACACTCTAGGGAATTCACACTCTCAGGAGATGAACAATGGCTATCATACACTTTCCAATTAGAAGATCTATACTATCAAGAGGAAGAAACCTGAAAACTCAAATTCAAACAAAAATGGTTAGAAAATGGGGATGCCAATACCAAATTCTTTCATATAGTAGCTACATATAGATCTAAGAAACATAGGATTAACTCCCTAGAAATAGAAGGCCAACTGACCTCTGATCCCAATACCATTCAAAAATATGTGGTAGATTTCTATAAGGACTTATTAGGTACTACAGGATTCAAATTTGGACATTTAGAGGAGAACTTTTGGGATGCGCCTGATATCTTTACCTCTTTGGAACAATGGTCTTTAGAGAGACCATTTATAGAAGATAAACTCAAACATGTCCTCTTTGTATCTGAACCTAATGGGTTTACCATCAAGTTTTATCAATTCCTTTAGGAGATAGTTAAGGCAGATCTTATGCTTTTGGCTCATTATTTTTTTGAAAATACCCTGAACCTTCATAAGATTAACAAATCTTGTATCTGCCTCATCTCCAAAGAGAAAGATGCTAAACTCATTACCAAATACAGACTCATTAGCCTAGTCAACTGTAGTTTCAAATTGTTTTCTAAACTCCTCACTTTTAGATTAGAACCTATCATGTTTAGGATTATTGACTCTAGCAAAGCTGCCTTCATCAAAAATAGATATATCATAGATAATGTAGTTTTAAGTCAAGAAATTTTACACTCATGTCAAACATTAAAACAACATGGAGTGGTGATCAAAGTGAACTTTGAGAAAGCCTATGATAAGATCCACTGAGATTACTTATTAGAAGTCCTAGCTAGTAGAAATTTTGGTAATAAATGGATTCAGTGGATAACCCACTGGCTATATAGCTCTCAATCTTATGTGCTGGTCAATGGGTCTTTGTCTAAGTATTTCTATTATAAAAGGGGAGTCAGGCAAGGAGATCCACTATCTCTTTTTTTATACATCCTAGCTGCTGACACACTTAGTAAGATTTTCTCTAAGGGTAAGCTTCAGGACAAAATTGTAGGTTTAGTGATCGCACGAGAATATATGCCAAAAAGTTTCAGTATAGCAAGCTATACTTTTTAAACCTTTGTTATACTCTGTCAATTCAGATAGCAAGTGTACTATCCTGTCGTTGAGTATGCTCAGGTATCGATCCACAGGGACGGAAGAAAAACACTAGACTTATCCTAAAATCACTTGAAATTCTAGAAGTGAGAGAGATTGGTTTGGTTTTGGTTCTAACAATTCTACTGATTTATAACAAGTTTAAAAGACAATAAAAGATAATTAAAGTTGTTTTCAATTGATAAAAGGGCGTTTCCAGGGTTCAGATTTCATTTCTGTTTAGTCTCGAGGCATACGGCCCGTACAGATTCCTGTACGGTCCGTATGGGACCTCAAGTTGATGCTGCAGCTACTGTTTTCTGTGTTGATACTGTGTTTAGGGTTTCTTTTGACCAGATCTAGATATCTAACCTCAACTTTCGCATTTTGGCCTGATACCCGATTACCGGACTCAAATACTTCCCTCTTAGATGCGTTAAACCTCAACTTTCGCATTTTGGCCTAATTTATCTAAGTTATTTGTTAGTTTACTAAAAGTATCCAAGGACTTTCGCCTCAAGGAAAGTTTCGCCTTTCGGGTACTCCTTGGTTTCACCCTACTTCATATACTTTATTCGGTTGGAATGAATTTCATAGACTTGGCTCCTAACACTTAGATGTGCGCATTCATCTAACGGGATGACTAATCAGATTCAAGCAAACACAAATAGAGCAATAAAAATACTACATAACAAAGTAAAAACAAAGCATTCAACACAAAATCCAAGTAGCATACAAGCAAAGCTAAACTAGAAACTACATCTTACCCCTAGAAACAAAGTAAATTAGCTACTCATGTTCATAAGATAACACAAATAACAAGAAATAAAAGAGTTCATGATAAAACAGTGGAAAATCCGAAGATCCGTTCAAAATTCGCGTTCTTCCCTTCTCCTCTTCTTTTCCTCTTGTCCAAGCAAACCTAGCATGAATAATTCGATTTGATAGATGGAATGTTCTTGATTGATTCCTTAAATCCTCTTTTTCTGCTGTGGAATATCTCCTTTAATGCCCCAGATCACGCCTCCAGGGGTTTCCTTTTCGGCTCCTCAAATCGTGCTCAATTCAGATTCCAGCTGGATTTTCCGAATCAGCGTTGTACGGCCCGTACGGACCGTATGCCTGGCTTTGACTTTGAGACTTTGTGCCTCTGTTGTGGATCCTTCTGTGTGGTTGGGCGGATCTTGTACGGCTTGTACATAATACAAGTAAAAAAGTCCACATTCATAGGCTTTAAAGCACAAGTTTCATTGTAAATTAGGGCCATAATTTAGATATAATATGGAGATATCATTTAGGACCCCCTTGTTTAAACAATAAGGCAATTACCAATTGCCACTATGCTGATGATACTATTCTATTCTTATCTGCCACTGCTGAAAATGTAAAATCAGTATGATGGGCAATGATGGTTTTTGAAGTCCTTTCAGGAATTAAGATGAACTATTCCAAAATATCCATGTTTCCTATCCATGTCAATAGAGATACTAATCTGAATCACCTATTTAGGTGCCAGTGTGACACTTTTCATTTCATGTACTTAGGCCTCCCTCTGAGTAATAAAAAATTGAATATGACTGACTGGCAATTCTTAGTAGACAAAATTGAAACAAGGCTTCCTAGTTGAAAATGACACTTACTGTTTTTAGGTGGTAAACTTACTTTAATTAATGCAGTCCTGTCATCTATCCCTCTTTATACATTGTTTGTGTTTAAAGTATCCATCACTATACTAAATATGATTGATAAACTTAAAAGACAATTCCTCTGGCATGGTAGTGACAATTTCAAAAATAAGTATATTCTGATGAAATGGTCAGTAGCATGTTTAGCCAAACAACTGGGAGGAATGAACATTCTTAATCTTAGATAAATGAACATTTCCTTGTTACTTAAATGATGGTGGAAGCTTAAAAATCCATACTACTCTAGTACTTGGAAAGCCCTTCTTTGCATAAGTCCTCTTTTTGGTTAGCAATAAGTAGGCTAGACTCTTTAGAAAACACTAGTATTAGTTTTGACCCAAGTAGACTCAACTCCACAGTAAAATTCTTGGAAGATATCTGGTACCAATATTGTACCTTAGCTACTAGTTTTTACCAATTATATCATCTTTGTACCAATAAAAATGGCCTGTTGTCAGAGGCTATTAATTTTCAGGAGAGTGTTGTCCAGTTTAGAAGAATTTTGGTAGGGGCAGATCAGGCTGAGTGGGTTCAAATTATATCCATTGTGAACTCCACCCAACTACCTGACTCATTTGATACACTCCTTTGGAGATGGAAAATTTCAGGAAAGTTTTCAACTCATTCCATTTATAGGATGCTTAATAATAAAGGAATTATTGCTTCACACCCTCTCATTTGGTAGACCTTGACAATGCCTCCTAAAATTAGAATTTTTATGTGGCTCACAATGCATCAAAAAATCTTGACTAAAAATACTCTTGCCAAAAAAGATTGGGTGAGCAATAAAAAATGTCATTTTTGTACAAATCATGAAACCAGAGACCATCTGTTCCTTACCTGCTCTCTGGCACAACAGATTTGGTTTTACCTGGGCAAAAGTCAGAATTTCCTTCCTCAATGGTTTACCTGGGAAGATATTTTCTAACATGCTCTCACCCTTCCCAAATTTGAATGTATAGATTTGTTAGTGGTACTTAGTGCAGTTTGTTGGACCATATGGAAGCATAGAAATGATGTTTGTTTTAATGACATTCACCCAAAAACTAGTAGAACATTAATTTTTCTGATTAAATCTTTAATTGACTATTGGTCAGGTAAAATGAAGAAACAAGCAAAGGAAGCTGCTCAATCATGGATGCCAGTAATTAAAGATGCAATTCCTCTTAATGTCATTCCTCCTAACATGGAGCTTGTTCCTTATGTAGTTCCTGATGACATCCTGCCCTCTGCAGCCTCTGGTGATCTGCCTCTCTCTGGATGAAGGACAACCTCAACTATTTTGTAGTTATTATTAACTTCAGCCCTATGTTAAGTAGCTGATGTTTAGCTTGCTTAGACTACTTTTGGTTCCTTGCCATAACTGTTAGTTGACTTATATGTAGTTTATTGATTGGATTAAGTGTGTAGTTGCTACTGCTTGATTTATATTTTACTTAGAACATTATCTCATTCGCCGAGTAAAATGCTGTAATTAACTATTTCATTAATGAAACGGACTATATAGCCTTTTAAAAAAAAAAAAAATGAGACTTTCTGCTAATGAGATCTATTTTAGCATCCATATACTTGCAAACCTGAGAATTTCCATGTTAAAATTTGCACTTTCTGAATTGTTCCAAGTTAGTTGGAAAATCATGATGCGCTATATTTCCATGAAACTAATTCTGAAAGTAACCTACAAATCATCACGAATTGATCATTTCTAATTAAAAGAAGGTGTGGATCAGTACAGTAAAAAATAGTTCTCTCGATAGGGGTAAGAGGTGTTTTGTAAAAGAAGTTGAGGGCAGTTCAATCGTTTTTTCTCACATTACATTCATCATTCATGTCATTCTTCGGCATAAGATATGGGAAAAATCACACTAATGGGGTTGATTTGAAAATAACAATATACGGATTACAAACAGATTAAACCAATTCAAGATTTGAGGAATTCGACTCTTAACTCTTAAGTATGTAGTACATCCAATAGCCACGCAAAATAGTTGGGCCTAATTGCATATTACGCCATAAAATTCAAAGTTTCCTAATAGTAATTGGAATGACTTCTTTTCTAGTGACCAGGACTTTTCAAAAGAAAAAAGATTAAAAAAAAAAAATCTCAGAAAATATTAAAACAAAAGCAAAGAAAGCATCCATATCCACCAACAAGCTGGCTAAACATGGGAGAATGATGGGAACAACTGGAGCTGTGAAGGACACTTTCTGGTAATGCAAAGCCTACGGGCATGTTTGAACGCAAAAAAAAAATATATATATATATATATATATATATATATATATGTATGAATCAACAAAGTTATTTCTCATTATGATGGAAACCATCTCAAAAGAAATTCAAGATAAAAGAAAATTGTGACCTAATAAAATGACTAAATCCTTTCGTAAAAAAGGAGAGTAGCATTTGCACTGAGAACTGCTGCTTCTGACACCTCTAACACTTGACGGTCAGATACATAGAACCACTTGCTGTTATTGACTCGTTTTGATCCTTCCACAAAATGGCCGTGATCAAGGACAGGTGGCACTTTTCTATAGACTGCATAATGGCCACCCCCATATCTCCCATAGTGCTCTACAACCGCACAAAGGGAGTACATGCAACTCTTCATACCAAAGGAGATGTCTTTCGAGTTACTATTTTCCTGCATAAAAATTATAAATAAACCAAATAATACCATACAGGTCCTTGTAAACTGCTAATTAATATAATTCATGTCCGCAGCTTTACCTGGTTTTCTTCGGATATCTCTTCCCTATTTTCTGATGTACCACCTAAATTAAATTTCTGAAATCCTTTCACTTCGGCAGAAGTAGTTCCTTCCATGATTTTTAATATATGTGGAACCAACTGCATATTTGGGATTGATGGCTTCTTTTGCAATGCATAGTCATTCTGGAGAGTTGATGTAGATTTTGTAAAAGGAAATAGGTCTAGAATAAAGGGAAATGATATGTGCTCCTGCAATGATAAATGATTGTTCACATATATATGCTACAACAAGAATAAAATGTACTTGCGGTTGCCAAAACACTTGAAATAAATACAGACAAAAAACTTTCATTTAGAGAAAGAAGCATACGCCAGTACCTCATGTTTAACAAAATCACCAGTAACACTCATCAAAGCACGCTGCAAATGTATGCACAGTATCTATATAAAAAGCAAAATAATTGAAATAGGTTAAAAAGAAACATATGACAGTATTGTTAAATTCTAAAATACAAAGACCTAAAGTTACCTTTGGGCAATGGTTTAGAGTTAACTGTTTAGATGCAACAGAAATTCCAGACCATGTAATTTCATCCTTCTTGAAAAGGTTTGGGCATAAGCAATTGTCATAATTCACGCAGCCCCTAAGCTTGTTTATTTTACCCTAAAAGGAAAAGTTGGTAGTTAAAAAAGAAAATGAAGAACATACCAGAGTCGAACAATTTTGAAGAAAATAAATCAAAATTAGAGGTAGGCTAAACTAAAAAGTTACCTCTTCTGTTTCTGATTTCAGTGACATGTACTTTATGGCAGAATTATGCCAACACCTGTCACACCGATAATTTTCAAGAAGCTCAACTGTGCTAAAATGTTTGAGACAATCGACCAAACTGCAAGTATCAGTCTAGAAGGGAAAAAAAAACAGCAAAAAAAAAAGTTTATGAATGTGAATAATTTAAGCTAGTACAAAAATAAGGTAACTACGAAAAATAATATGAGGAACTAACAAAGGTTAGAAGGAAGCTCCTGTTAGACATACGATATCTCCATTTTTGTCGAGCACTGGTAAAAGAGGGAGGCAATCGAAATGCTCATAATCCATAGACAGCTGTTAAGATATAGACAAGTTAATATAAGATAACACTACCAATGTTTCTCTCATTTGCATCTAACCATCAGATACAATTGAGGTATTTGCACTGTTGCACATAACAGATGGCGTTTGATAGGAATGTGAGATTAGGTACATGTTGCTACATGTCGACAGTATGGTCAGGGGCAAGTTTAATCGATTTTGCATGATTTAACATGGTTTTATTAGTCAACCAAACCAATAGATGATTGGTGTTGTAACTTGCAAATGATAAATTCTTTTGGTTTCGCTTGCAAGCATTTGATCCAGTTTGCAGAAGGAACAATTCTGCCTGTACCCTATATAAGATAAAAATATCAAGCACAAACTTCAAGAAGTACTGCATCATATACACCCCAAAAAATTAAGAAAATCCTCACCTGCTTCCTCCAAAGTTACCCAAACTGTGCCTCTACTTACTCATTTATGTAGAGAGAATAAATGGGGAGAAAGAGCAATTTGGAGGAATACATGATATTTCCATGTTTTAAGGACATTTCTCATTTGATGATGTGTGAGTGCTAATTTACTTATTGCAGGGATGACATGAAACTAACCAATTGCACAAAAAGGCAACTTAAAAGCAACTTAATAAATAGGATATGTAATTACCACAGAAGTACAACTCAAACAAGTCAGCATGCTTCGAAGAGTTCCATCAAATGGGCCAAAAAGAATCTTCTTCCACTGTTCCAATTCAAGCCCATATCCCATCTCCTTCTTGTAAACTCTAGAAGCAAAACTAGTGACACTGGATACAGAACTACCATGTGGCACGTAGCCAAGTAAAATCTCACTCTTCAGAGAAGTCAATAGGTGAAGTAATGCCTCTGCAGCATCCTATAATTTTAAAATAAAACCATATCAGATGATAGTTGAAATCCTTCTGATTTAGATGGTATTATTGACTATATGTAGATTTTATGAACATACCTGTTGTCTAGTTAGATTAAAGTTACTTGTGTACAAGCTCAAGGCAGCCATTACTCTCTTTGGGCTTAGTACCATCATTTCATCCCTAACCATGCCCAGCTCTACAACAAAAACATAGTGAAAGAGCTTTTTAACATTATATGTTGCTAGGTAGATGACCAGAATAAAATGTTAAACCAGCTGATTGATGTAGCCCAATGCACCAGCCCGCCACAAGAAAAAAGGAAAGATTAAGTGACAATGTTTAGTAAATTTTGGTATGAAAACCAATTTAAACAAACCGATATGGTTTCTCACTTTCTCCTGCAATTTTTCCCATTTGAGCCATTTCTGGTTTCTCGTAAACTTGGTAAGTAAAACCAAGCAGTACAAGATTATATTTCCAATCAACACAAAGAGTCATGTTCTTACGAAGAACTTAATAAGAACATCTACCTTCCAGAAGTAAGATCAAAGCATGTATAAGAGGCAGTTCTTCAGTCTTGTCTATAACAAGCAAATGTTCACTCTCAAGTATACTTTTCAGGTATGGAAGGAAATTGCTACAACTGGCAAGTGCCTAAACAAGGAAGGCATAAAAATTTGATTAAGAAGGAAAGCCTATTAGTTACAGATTTGTTAGGTATTTGCAAAGAAAACACAAAACTTTGATATTAAGATTAATGTGATTGAGAAGGAACATCTTGCTAAATAATCACAATTTTGTTTTGCCCTAGTTGTAATAACTCACTTCTTGGGACAAAAGTTTGTATAAAGTTTTCAAATGTGTTCATAGGCAATAATGACTGGTCGGGTGGCTTTACCAGATAACAATAGAATGCTTATCTTATTTAAATTTCTGAAATGTTTTTTTTCTTTGAAATTAAGTGTTGGCTACAATCAACAAGAGATCTAAACTATGAAACCGAATTTGAACACAAACCTTATCCAAAATAAATACATACTATAGATAGATATATTTCCCATAAAATAACTACCTGTAAAATAACATTAAGAAAGCAATTATTTCCAAGATTATCAAGACCTCCTACATAGTGAACGATTTCAATCGAGGCTTCTCTGTCAGAGGCCCAAGGTAAAGTGGTACTACCACGTAGTGCTATATACAAACTGGCCACTCCAGCTCCCAAGCCAAGACATGCTGCCACAGGATGGACTACAAATGAAGAGGTGTACCGGACCTGGGATAACAGCTCAAACCCATTCTTCAATGTAGCAATTAGGGAACCAATGCTAATAGCTCTTTCGTGCTTCATATCTGTGTAATAATCACAACAAAAGAAGCAATCAACAAATTAGCTGTATCCCTAGTTACCATTACCGCGCAGTAATTCCTCAACTTATCTTCTTCTTCTTTGTTTTCAACGAGCTAATTCAACTTTAACTCTCTGTTGTGACGAAACAAATTAAAATCGGAAACCATTATCAGCACAAAATCCGTTCGAATTTGTGGTTCTATTCCAAATTCACTTTATCAACACACACCGCGGAAATAATAAACAACATCCAAATTTCCGATCCCGAAATTGAGCTAATAACGAGGCACGATAGTGATAAGTGAAACAAGAGTGAAAATATCATACCTAAATCAAACTTGAGCAAGTGAAAGAAGGGAGATAAATCGCGATGTCATAATCGGATGTCAACCTGTAGAGGCACCTTTTGTTACTATTAGGGGCGAATCCAGTAACCAAGATCTTAATTGATACCCGGAGCTCCGCCAATCTTCTCCTCGCTAGCGTATACGGCAGAATTATTTCCCCCCCGTTTAAAGAATCTGGAGGGAGATTGGAGAAGCGGAGAAGTGGAGCAGTGAGGAGCACTAGTTTCGATTTCTAGGCGCTCAAGAAACAATATCAAACTGCTTACTAGACTTGGTCTACGAGTAATTTTATAGAGCATAGTATGACTGAACTGTGGGTCCGAAAAAGGAGGTCTCCATGGGACCCACATTTCAGTATGTATGTAGTCCGTTCAACGAAGTTAGTCGTGTTAGGGTTGTCAAATTGGGTAAGACACTCCGACCACAGAACAGGGTAATTCCTTTGGACCTAAAACTGGCCATGGCCCATAGGGCATGGGCCTTTCAGCCTTATCGGATTTAATTCAGACTACTAAATATATGATCCGATAAGAGTTGGCTTTACGCAAGGAGACAAAAAGAAAAGCGAGGAAAATGCAGATAATTTTGGTGTTTTCTGACGCTTTTAACAAACTACAAGCCATTGAATAACAAACTTCATATATGTTTTGGCAAAAAAAAAAATTCATATATATATGCTGCCTTGCACACGTTTTAATGGCATTTCATGTACAAAAGGTAAATAAAAATGTTGATGCTTCGCTGTGTAGATTGTTTTTAAAATCATGCTTAGGTTGCAAGCTCCTATAAAACTTAAATTTGTGAGAACCACTTCTAATCTATTGATTATAATAGATTAGAATAATATCTCTTGTATGGAAGATCAAATTAAAATCAGAAAAGAAGATTCTTTTGTTTTTCTTTGCTGCGATCTATTTTTATTGATTTGTATTGAGTGTTACAATGCTTATATAGAGAAGCTTTGATCTAAACCAGCTATACAAACCATATCTAAACTACGGTTTGCATCTCTGGTTAAGAAAAATAGAAAAATAGATTTCAGTTTTGTGTATCTTGAATTGAAGTTCTTCAGTCTTGAATCTCTTGCCTCCAGCATCAGATTGAATGGATGTATCCATTTATCATCTAATACTAATCATTAGGGTGTTGTTTGATTGAAGTATAAATCATTGTATAGATCATTGAATAAGGAACTTAGACCTCGGTTATTTTACCCATAATTAATTAATTAGACCGATCTTAACTAGATATAACTCTAAAATTAAGTCTTTAAATTTAAACCACATCTCCATATGATTTAAGAGTTAGCTTCCTACTGTGCCACATTGTGAGTGGCTATTCATTTTTTCTCTCTCTCTTCTTTAGTCGATACTATCTTTTAATAGCTTAAATCATGATCTTCAACGACTAAACATAAATAACTTAAGCCAACCTAAGTTGAAATAACTAACTTAAACCTTTAAAACTTTAGGCTTCAATCAAATACTAAATCTAGAATAATAAGTTTTGTATATATAGAAGATTTAACCACTAACATAATATCTTTTGTGCAGAAAATTGCATGTTCACAAAAAAGGAGCTTGATTTTTAATTTCTTTTCTAATTAAAATGAGATTTGTTCATTACTAATCATCACTCGTATCAAAATTTGAGGTTTTTCAGAACCAACATATTGTCTAGTGACAAATATAATATTCTTTATGTGATAAAGTTGTAGGTTCAAAATTCAAATAAAAATTTATTGTGAAATATTAAATAATTGAATGACTTAATTTTCGCCCTTCACTCAATAATTTATTTCGAAACTTTAGATGAAAATTAAGTTAAACATTAACTTTTTAGTACTCAATTGTTAGAGCAAAATGGTTAAATGCACAAATGAAATTTTCGAAGGTTGGGGAATTTAAATAACCTTAAGCTAGAAATTTAGGTAGTGTTTTAGAATCTAGAATTAAAGAAAGAAGGAAAGAGAAAAAAAGGAGGAGATGAGAAGAGGCTCTCCACAAATAAGGAGAGGAAAATAAAAGTACAAGTTGATGGCCGCTTCATAAAATTATGTCTTTATTCACATTCTCTCTTTTCCTCTTTTCCGTTTTTCTTGTTTTTCTTTCAAAATACAAGTTAGCTAGTAGAGCAAGTAATCATATTTTGGACATCTAGTTCTTTCTTCTCATCCTTCTCTTTCTTTTCTTTGCAAGTTTTCTTTTAAATTTGATCACCACAACTCTTTTTTCTTAACAGAAAGTTTGTACTTTGTAGTTTGTTTTTGCTTTAAAATAATCATCATTGTAACTCCTTAGATTTATTCTTATTATAGATGTTGATCCAATAAAAATTTAAAATACAAAAATATAGATTTTTCCACGAGCTTTCCATGAAATTATGATTTATCTAAATTTGTTATGTTTGATTGTGGAGTAAGTTAATGAGGAGTAAATTGCTTAGTCTATCTTATTCCTTAATTTTTACACCTTGTTTAGTAATTTAAGTTATGGTTTAAATTAATACGTCTAGAGGAATAAGATATTAGGAAATGAATAATTATCTATAGCAGTGAGTTCTACATGTGAAGTATGTTAATTTGTCTGAAGAGCTCAAATAACTTACTTCAAATTAACTCACATCTTATTACATTCTACTTCTATTTTATTTTTCATTTGATAGCTTAAGTGTGAAAGAGTTTACTCCATATCTTATGCCACAATCAAATATGAACGAGTTAATATATATAACAAATTTATGGTCAAAATATATATCAACGTTTGTCAAAAATTTAAATAATAAGTTGACGCAGACATGTTGAGCATAACAAAAAATGATGAATTTTTTGATCATGATACATTCAAATTCAGAATAATTTTGATTAATATTCGAAGTTATTATGATAAATTAAGTTATGGTCAAAGTATCAACATCGGTCAAAATTGTCCAGAAAACTGTCTATGTTGAGCATACTTGTTGAGCATGTCAATGTAATGTACTGTTATAGTATTCATTACATTGGTCAAGGGGGCATATCTACAAATTAAGATATTTCCGATTATTAGTGTCAATAAAAAAAAAATCATGATACAAACTATTCCTCTACAAATGCATTAATTATGATTTTCGAAGTACTTGGGGAATTAAAAAATCTCGGTTGTATTATATTATAGGTCGATTTGGATGCTAACAGTATTTGTATAATACTTGACATATAATTGATATGGGGGCTATGGTACTATTCACAGTGCAGATTAGTTTGTATTACATATTAATATTTTTATTTTTTAAGTTCACATAGTTAATTTGAACTTTTAACATAATTTTTATATTAAAAATGTGCTTACAGACTAAATTTATATTGTTAAATTTTATTTATTATTTTCAAAATTAGTAAAAAATTATTACTTTGAATGATCTAGAATCTTTTGATCAAATAATTTTCTACTTATCAAAAAAATAGTAATGAAATTCTAAAAATTATAACATTTGATCAATATTTATATTTTTATACGGAGATTATATTGAAGAGCTAAAATCAATAATTTTAACTTTGAAAATAGAGATTCTAATAGAATCAATATGTGCTATGCAGACTATTGAAGCCTCACTACTCTTAGTTACAGGTTCATGTACTTCAAGAGTAGTTTAACAAATACATTTTGTTTTTTTAGGTAAGGTGGCAATGCCATCTTACGAATTTTTCATTGATAAAAAGTTATTTACAAAACTCAAGTAGACCATTTAGCTAATATTTACACGAACTCAAAATAAAGAAAAGTAAAGCAAATCTGCTCCCAAATAAGCTTTCTCAGTTGAACAAATAATTATAAGCATGTACGTTAAAAGTTTGTGTACTTGAAAAGTATATATATGAGAAAGAACATGCAAACAAATATATATAGATTCTGGAGACTTTAGAAACCAACAATATGCGTTTATAGAGAACTAATTTTCAGTCTAGTGGCAAAGACACATGGTTTCTATATGAGAGGTTATAAGTTCGAAATTCAGATGAGAGAATTTTTTTATTGTAATAACAAGGATATTAAATAGTTGAGTGGCTTGGTCTCTAACTTTAGTAAAAAAATAAAAAAAATGTGTTTATATATATTTTTTTTTTCTTCAGTGTGTTCATGTCTTTCAAAATTATGCGCGCATCCAACGTACTTAACTGAGACCTCATTTACTTGGCGCAAAAAAAGTTGATATACACAAAAAAAAAAACATATGTTATATCACATATATCACATACATATTACATCACATATATTACAATGTGGTACTTTTTTAAAAGAAAATTAGGTGGCAAGTGCCAGCTATTTTATTACTAAGGGACAAAAAAGTTGTTTGAAAAATTATAAGAATATTGTTAGAATGACAGGGCAGCAACAACAAAGATAATTATCTTTGACAATAACAATAATAATAATGATAAAATTATTGATAACTATAATCATTATTATGGTAAATTATAATAAAATAACATTAACTACTAACTAGGGGCGAACCAGGATTTTCGTCGGGGAGTCAAAAAAATATCGAACCAGGTTTAAATAGATAATCGAGTTTAAATCCATTAACTAATTAGGTATTCAATAAAAAAAACATTGCTTTAACTTGTACTTTCCCACACTCTGACTTGTAATTTATGATTCTTTGACCTATAATTCTAATTATCAATCATAATTTAAGAAATTTATTTTAATTTTAACTCTAAATTTAGCCCGAATTACAATTCAAATATTCAGAGGGCGGAAAAGTCCATCGAAACATCCTGGATTCCACTAAAATTCAAAATCCAGAGGGGGCAGCTACCCCTCCCCCTGGAACACTGTAGATCCGCCCCTGCTACTAACAATGATAATGATATAATGACAGTAATAATAATTGGAATAAAAAATAAAAATGCTAAATGAAATTAAATACTATTAGATTATTTGTTAAAATTGCTGATTAACATATTATAGTTGCTATTTTGAACTCTCTAATATAGACTTGACAATAATTCTTAGCCAGAATAACGAACTATCCACTATTCGTTTATTCCGTTATTCCAATATTGTTAAACGAACTTTACAACTGAAGTATACAAAAACAACATCCTAACTCTATCATATATCCTCTCTCTACAAAATATTTAACTATCCATTATTCGACTATTCCAACATCATCAAACGAGTCCGAAATTTACAACTGAATTATACACTAACAACATTTTAACTCTATCACATCCTATCTATACAAAACAATTAAACTACCCACTATTCCACTATTCCAACATCACCAAACGAGTCCGAAATTTACAACTGAATTATACGCTAACAACATTTTAACTCTATTACATCCTATCTATACAAAACAATTAAACTACCCACTATTCCACTATTCCAACATTACCAAACGAATCCTAAATTTACAACTAAATTATACACTAACAACATTCTAACTCTATCATATCTTATCTATTCAAAATACCAGCACACTCAACCTATATCTGGTCCTCTTTCACAATGTATCCTCTTGCCATATCTCAGAAAAGCCAGGATGGAATTAGTGTTAATAAATAGGCGGAATTAGTTTAGAATAAAATGCTATGAGTATAATAAAATTAATTATTATACATAACATGAAATTTTTATATGATTGATTCTCAAATATATTTTTAACCCTTATAACTTAAAAATTTGGTTCCGCGTCCTGGGCTAATTAAGGAACCATTATTAGTTCTTTATGCAATAATCCTAAAAAAATTCTCAAATATATTATATTTCATGTATAAATAGAAAACATATATGATGAAACTAGAAAATTTAGATAGAAAGAAGCTAAAATATAACATGCATGATGCATATATGGTCGGGACTTGAATCCAATTCTCCACAATAACAAACTGGAATTCTAACCACTGCCGAGGCTACAAGCACAAACATGTAATTCATGAAAAAAAGTTAAATATAAATAATTAAATTATTTCAATATATATGATTAAAAAATTTGAAATCATGAAACTAGATAATTGCATCCCTCAACTATAATATAAAATATTGTTGCCCGCCTCTTTATATATATATATATATAATTCAAGACCTAGCTAGAGCAATTATTTGATTTATATATTACACATGCTACAAGAGCCGCTATTAATATTTAGATGGATAATATATCCAGCATATATGTAATTATTACATCTCTTTTTTTAGGAGAAGGTGGTGAATTTATCTGATCTGGTTCCCTACAATTATAAAATTAATTAATCCTCCAGCTTCACAAGATTATCAGTTCACCAAAAAAAAACGCTCTCACCAAACTTCACAAGATATACAGATCAAAACAAAATTGTTTTATGTCTTTTGCTGATATCCAAATTCATCCAACTTTTATTACAGGAGTGGTTTTAGGGCCTTTCTTAGTTAGAAGGAAACCGTTGCTTTAGTTTCTGGTTGCCACGTAATGATTCAATAACCGACATGTGTCGTCAACTGCGTTTAAAAGCGCCAATTCTTTTTTCTGATTTATTTTTTTTTAAAAATGATTTTTTTATTATTTATTTGCGTTAGTTATTATTTTTTACCTCATGATGTAAATGGAGATATGATTATGTTAGTATCTAAAGCCACAAAACTTTTCTTCAACTTCTCTACCGTAATGTGAATAACACAAAACCAATGATTGGAAACTTCCAGCTTTTCTTTTCTGATATCTATGGAAACTGAAATGTAATTTGAATTTCGGATAAAAGTTCCGGTCAATTCAAATAAAATTTAGAAGTGAAAAGAGACCAGCAATCAGTTGCTGGATCAATGTATATTATATGAGTAAAACTACGGTACATTGTAATGTATAGATATTTTTGTACATTGAACTATAAATTATCAGATTTAAAATTCAAATAACCGATTCAAACCATTCATCTTGCTCTCCATATTAATATGTGTTTGGAGACTAAATTTTATATTTTTTAGAAAAAATTTACTATTTTTTTAGATTTATTAAAATTCGCTGGTTTTTATGGTCCAAATTTGTCAGAATAATAACTATTTTCAATAAATTTAAAAAAATAGTAAAATATTTCTAAAAAAATGTAAAATTTGATCTCCAAACACATATTAATATGAAAAACAAGATAAACAGTTTGAATCGGTCATTTGAACTTTAAATACAATAATTTATAGTCCAATGTAAAAAATACATCTGCATTACAATATATAGTAGACTTACTCATATTATATATACACTAATACATGGTAATTAAATTGAGACGCGGAAAGACCAGTCCAAAACCAGGTCAACAGTACTATTAATTTACTGATTGATGGGCCGCCCCCAACTTTTCTCCTCCTTGCTTTAGGCAGATACATTTTTTTTCTCTTTTTTGCCAATTAGATGGTTTGTTTTCTAGTAACGGTAGTACGGTACACATTGCTTTGTTATTTTATGTCTCTTTTCTCAACCTTCACCTACAGTTACAATTTCTAAAAAGTTGAAAAGGACTAAAATGCCATCACCCTTTCTGAACCTCTTATATATATATTTGAACCTTCTCTTACCTTCCTATTCCCATCTAAACACTCCATTTAATCTCTTTTATTCCCCTCCAAACACTCTTTCTCCACCCCCCCCCCCCCCCCCCCCCCCCACCACAATGGCTGGAGATGGAATAAGAGTAATCAACACCACAAACAAAACCGATTCATGCAAAGGAAAAAAACGTGCGCTGACGAGCCAGACACAAGACGGCATTGTTTCCTCTACGGTTCGGATAAGCAAAGAAAAAGAGGTTAAAACAAGTGGTACCGGAAACTCAGATCATGAGGAGCATATACAGACCGAAAGGGATCGCCGCAAGAGAATGCGGGATTTGTTTTCTTGCTTGCAGGCGTTTCATTCGCACCTTCCGCCTAAGGTACTGATCATAGCATTTAATTTATTACTTTAAAAAAAAATTACAATTAGGGTTTTGGGCTCCCGGACGCTTCATTTATTATTTACTCGGTTATAATTAGTAGAACGGCGCGTCATTAGGTTTCGACATGAACTTTGATTTATTACGAGCAAGAAAGAGAGATAAAAACATCATAATAATTATTTTCTAACTAATAGAAGGCGAAGAAAACTTAGATTAACCTGTCAAGAATTAGATTAATTTTAAGGAGTATGAAGGAAGGACTAGTACAAGTACCTCCATGTATTTATTTTTTCCTAAAATAAAAGGGTGTGTTAACCAGGTTTCTGCATGCATGATGTACAAAGGAAAAGAGAACAGAATATGGCAAATCCAAATTAGAAACCCAAAAAAAAATATTGCATTAACCACTACTCCATAGTCTAAAAGCTTCAGCAATTAATCTCTGGTATATATGTTTTTGGAAAGTAGATATTAATTATCAGAACTCTACGAATAATCCACATTTCAGTAAGATCATTTCAGTAATTAATTAATTAATTAAAGCCTCCTGATTAATTATTCAAGGCCTGCTAAAAATTATCATGCATGATTTATGTTATATTTGATCCAAATTGCTATATTGGGGGCTATTGGGCTATGTATGTTTATTTATTTATTTTTATTTTTTGAAAGCTTGGTAACGGCTACCAAGATAATTATATGTATGTTTATTTGTTGCTTATGCTAAGAGTTAAGACTCTTGTAAGAGAGAATTTTAGTCCAAAGAAAGTAGTTTGCTTGTCTCTCTTATGTCACTTTCTCTCTTTCCTCTGAAACCCTAGCAATTTAAATTTGCAGATTGACAAGGCCACAATAGTGGAAGAGACGGTGAATTACATCAAAAACCTCGAGTGCACGCTCGAGACCTTGCAAAAGCAAAAGCTGGACCGCATCCAAAGCGCCTTCTTGGTCAACCAAAATCCTTCATCCGCTGCCTCTTCCTCCTCATTTATCAGCTCAGAGCATCCCATTTCAAGGGAAGCGTTCCTTGCTGATCAAGTCGGCAAAGTCCCTTCCCCACTGGATATGGCCGTGCCACTACCCCCACCGGCACAACACTGTTACAGCATCCAGACTTGGACTTCACCAAATGTGGTGCTGAGCATTGTTGGGATCAATGCATACATCAGCGTGTGCACGCCTAAGAAACCCGGCCTCATAACAGCAGCCGCGTTCTTCCTAGAGAGGCACGGTGCCGAGGCGCTTGCTGTCCAATCCTACTCCGACCCCCTCCGCACTATGTTTATCATGTTTGCTCGTGTATGTTGACGTTCATGCTTATTATCTCTTGTGCTCTTTAATCTATTTATTATTTTTGGTCTATGACTCTATTTGTTAATTTTGATAAGATACAGGTAAATGAAGCCGCCGGTTGCTTCGATGGAACCGCGATGCCGGCTGATGAAAGGTTCAAGTTAGCCTTAGGAGAGCTGATTATCTGGCTTGGTTCAACAAATTAAACATTATTCTTTCTCTTTGGGTTATTAATTTCTCCTTCCAGTTGCATGCATGTTTTAATAGAGAGTTGTTAATTCTGTTGTGGTATCAGTCGTTTGGTCATTTAAATTGAAGATGTTCTATATATCTCTAAATATGATTAAAATGCATGTCTTAGATATATCATTCATTATGCGAGAACTGAAATGTTTAATATGATCTCAGTTATAGATCCATTTCTAATTTCCTGGTAATTTTTCTAGGTCAATGCTACCATGGACCTCCGAGTTGATTTAAAATTGATGGGCTTAAAGCCTTAAAACTAAATAGAAATTTCAAAATATTAAGGTTTGAAGCAAGACAGAATTTTGGGCCTTTTACCACAATATCCAGGATTACAATTTAATTTTACCATCTAGCATTTTTAGAAGGCCATATATGGGCCTTGTGGATCAAATTCCAACTAAATTCATACTATATTCAAAAAGAAATGCTCTCTCTTTCTGTTGCGAGTAGAACTAGGGTGTTCTTAACTCCAAAATCTATTAAATCGGTTGCAAATGATGAATCCGAACTGTTGAAATCCACCTATCTTATGAGTGATACGTCTACATGTGAAAATTTTAAACATTCGAATTAATTTAGTATAAAATCAAGCGGTCAAAAAACATTCAAAAAATGAATGCACTAAAATTAATTTATTAATCTTCTAATTTTGACCGGTTGACTTTATATTAAATTAATTCGAATGTTTAAAATTTTCATATCTAAACGCATCACTCGTAGGGTAGAAAGATTCCAACGGTTCGAATTTATTATTTAAAACTGATTTAATAAATTTTAGAATTAAGTTCACCAAACACTTTGGTGAGCTTAAGAACAATTCTACTTCTGTTGCAATCTTGCAATGATTACAAATTTGGAATTTAATAGATTAGCTGGAATCAGATGTTAAAGTTGCCTATAAAATATTGTTCCCGGTAAAAATTATAAATAAAATTTGCACAAAGAAAAGATTATGATGATGATAGTTGATGTCATATCCATTCCCGTCTTCTAGTTAATAATGTATTTTTTTTGTCCCCAAAGATGGATTAGTCAAAAAGTTTGAGGTATCAACTCCACTTCCACTTTCATGTTTGAGGATTAAAAGCCTGACCAATAGGCATGTGAGGTTCAGATCTATTGTGGATGTCATTATGTAAATTATCCATGTATCAGTCAATTATGTTGGAAAATTATAAAGTCCAAACAATTATGCCTTATTTAGATATCAAACAATTACATCTCATCTAGGAGTCAAATACTTAGGACGTGTTCGACATTTCTATTGGGAATAGGAATAGGAACACTTAGTTTTGAACTGAAAAATTACTGTTCACGTGGAAAAAAAAAATTCAGTCTGAGTGAATTTTCTTTTCCCCACGTGAATAGTATCACGCCGAACAGGCCCTTACACCTCAGGAAAGGAGAAACAGTTTTCCACCTTAACTTAAAGACCGTCTTATGTAAAGAGACCCAAAAAATAAATCATAAGTGCAGAACATAATATCCGATTCCATGTCATTTGTCATGTAATAACCAAAGCCATAGTAGAGCCAACCGTCTCCGTGAGCACGAGACAAGTCTTCAATGGTAAGAAGTCATTCTCGCCTTTTGTCGTCGGGTCGAGGAATAAGTTTTCCAAGACAGCAATGTGCGGCCCTTGAAAAATCATCTCCATATTTCCTAATTGATTTCTCTTCTCTATTCTTTTATGGTGAAAGAAGAAGAGAAGACATGCAGGACTGTATTTTTCTTAAGAAAAAAACATATGTTCAGTTTATGTGCTTTTCTTTGTTACCTTGTGCCTTGGGGACCAATCCTTATATATAATAACCTTTATTATTATCTGCCAAATTGGAAAAATATAATGTGTTGTGCATCAAAAATCGTGCTGGCGCATCAAAAGTTGTGTGACTACATCGATATCTGTGCGGACAGCACAACCCTCCATAAAGGCAATTTTCTAAACTACAAATTTCTAAATCAGTCCATCAATAATTTGATCTTTGCCTAAATTGTTCTACACATTTATGGACCACATCCTAATGAATATATTAATTGTCTATTACTTTATTTTATCACTTTAATTGACAATCATATATAACAGTAAATAATCCATAATTAGATTACATATATGCTCAATGTTGGCATTAAATCCAAGGAGGTTGACAATAAATCTAACAAATTATGCACTCTATGGTTGCGTTTGGATGAGGCAAAGAATAGTGACAACCCGGGTTAGCTACTATTCCGAACTACTATTTTACGTTTGGATGTGTTTTGATTAGCAAAAATGGACTATTCTTTATTTGTCTTTAGTGGATTAGCATGCTATTCTACTAACTCAACTAAAAGTTGAGTTAGCTCACTATCTCAAATTTGAGCTAGCTTATTATTCTCACTAACTCAAGTCTTCATCCAAACACATCCTGTATGAATTACTGTAATGAAATTAAGAATGTACTTCACAAATCACAACCAATACCAAAGAGAAGAAAAGAAAATGGAAGGACACCCAGGCCCCAGCAGAGTGTACATCTTGGCTCTTTTATACTTCGATTTGAATGTGACAAAAATCATAAGTTTATATAAAACTTTCATCTTATTTTTCTTCCACTCCCCTCAGCATCCTTACAAAATTTTCGTTTCTGAAGCAATCAGCTTCGGTCTTAACTAATCAGGCTCCTGCTCCCCTTCTCTGTCCTCCCATCTCTTTTTTTTTTTTTTGATTGAAAGCCCGTAGACGATATTAATCAGGACAAACCAATTACATAATTTTGTATCAATACATATAACATTTATACCAGTATATAAAATATTATAATTGAACCCCCTTACACAAATAGACAAGAAAAATCAGAAAATAAAAGCAAAATCCAGAGTTTCTGCGCTCCAATCGATAAGTATATGTTGAGTCTATAGGATTTCTGTGCTCGTGCTCAGATTGGTAGATTGTAAGCCTGCATACTTTCTTGTCGTTGGCACAAATCAGTACTTGATCAAAGCAAGATAGGGTATTCAAAAGAGCATTTGTGCTCAGATAAAGTTTGTACCTGAATTATTAAAAGGAAAAAAACTGAAGAAGAAGATAGAAATGGAGAAGAAGTAGAAAATAAGGAGGAAGAAAGATATCAACACATCATCATTATCATCATCATTATTAACCATAAACGTAGCTTATTTATACATCAACACCGAGAGAGACAATCGACACTCAAACTCTCGGATCGCGATTCGAGGTCGAACGACGGAAGCAGCGAAGACAGAGAAGAGAATGAGTAAGAGAGGCAGCAGAGGAAAGAAGAGACAACGGAACAGAAGCCGGACGAGGGGCAGCAAGGTGGAGGTGATGGGTGGCGCCGCCGACTCTCTAAACGGCAGAAATCCTAACTCTAGATCTTTTTTTCTTTTTCACTTTCGCTTCTGTCGGAGCGTCGCTCAGGTCTACTCCCATCTCTTTTAATGAAGAAGTTTCAACCATCTTGTAGGCAAGGAGCTATCTATTACCCATTTGACCCGCAGCACACTAGGATTCGAGGAAAATAATGCACAAAATCATAAAATGGCAAAGGTTCAATGGAATTGGCTGGAAATTGGGAGAAAGGAGAGACAAGAGAGAGAAACAGCATCCAGCATTCCAAAATAATGTACAGGTCCTGATTAGGCACTGCCAACCAATTTGAAACAAGACCAAAAATGAAAATATTGTTTTGTTATTTGATATGTTGATATTGAAGTTCATATGTCTTAATTTGTCACCCTTTTAACTATTGTTTTGATAATTTCATATTAAAAAAAAAAATCACTCTTAATCCCAAAGTTCCAAGAAAGTAACAATCAAAATTACATGGAAAACGAATTAAATATTTTTTTTTTTTAAAACATAAATAAGTAATCTTGTCTTGCGGATCTTGACATGTAGAATTAATTAGTTATTGTAATTATGGTATTATTATTAGAAATTTTAATCAGTTTCAATATCAAAAGTTTTAGTAGAACTACGGTGCTCTTAAGCTCACCAAAGTGTTTGATGAGCTTAACTCCGAAACCCATCAAATCGGTTTCAAATGACGAATCCGAATCGTTGGAACCCGCCTGCCTTACGAGTGATGCGTCTACATGTGAAAATTTTAAACATTTGAATTGATTTAGTATAAAGTCAATCGGTCAAAATTAGAAGGTTAATAAATTAATTTTAGTGCATTCATTTTTTGAACATTTTTTTACCACTTGACTTTATACTAAATTAATCCGAATGTTTAAAATTTTCACATGTAGACGCATCACTCATAAGATAGGTGAATTTCAACGGTTCGGATTTGTTATTTGAAACCGATTTGATGGATTTTGGAGTTAAGCTCACCAAACACTTTGGTGAGCTTAAGAGCACCCTAGTTCTACTCCAAAAGTTTTATTAGAATCCAAGATGTGGTGTTCTTAGTTTTTCTTTTTCTGAAAATGCAGAAAACGGATAATTGCATTTCTAATGTATTTAGCCAATTTAGTACAATCTCTTACAAATGGCGCTTGAATCAATCAAGAGCCATGACTATTTTTGCAAAACATTGTCTTTCTTTGTTTTGTTTTTTTTTCTCTTTCTTTGATTTTTGTGGGGTACAACCGGTTCACCAAATTATTCCCCTAATTAAATGAAGAAAATGAAACAAAAAGTCTAGTCTCCGATAATTTCGTAAACACGGATCATGTCGTCTAACCATTACAGTTATTTAATGAAAGTTTAATTTTTGGGACCATTTTTACCTAATTTTGCTTTTGCTACCTTAACGGGACCATTTAATTTCTTGATAGCAAAGTTGACCACCCCAGCTAATAACTTTAATTTTCCTTTAATACTTTTTCATACGACTCATGAGTGTGAAGATAGATTGATGGAAAATTCGTATCGTCTTTTTTTTTTTTACTTTTGCAGAAGCTGCGAAGTTGAACTCTCAATTATCCAAGAAGGACAACTGTCCCTGTGTATTCATCATGCCTCTACTTTCTAATATTAATAATATAAAATTTAAAACTTGAAAATAAAATTAAATACTAAAATAAAACCGTTAGATATTATCTATGTTAATTTCTCAATGTACATATATATAAAATATCACGACATTTAATTTTATTTTGATCTGCATCAAGAACTTGCAAAAATAAACTGATATAGATAAATTCTGAGCATTGATTTTTTAACTTATTAATTCACACAAAAAAAAAAATATCAAAAAGCAATATTTTTTTTCATGTACAATTAAAAAAAATAATATAAATCACATCTAACAATTTTATTTTGATATATAAATTTTAAACAATTATTATAAGACCAAGAACATTACGCAAAGTACAAAGACTTTCAATCAATTTAAATAGCATAAAGCAAAGTAAAAAAATTGAAGATATTTGTACCCTCTAACAAAATAGCATAAAATAATCCGAGAACATGAAGTTCACTCAAATTACAAAGACTGTCGATCAATTTAACCCTCAAAAAAAAAAAAATAACAACCTGTATGATAAAGCAAAGTTTTTAATCAAGCATGGTTAACCAACATAAATTGTCTCCGTTGAATAAATCTAAGATTTATAACAATAATGAAATTATTTCTAAATAAATGAACTAAATCATATATAGTTAAGCAACTCTGCTATAATTTTACTAGGTGTAATATTTTATTGCAATTAATGTTCTAGAATTCTTGCTTCTTTATTCCATCACTTCGAAACATTTAAATCCACAACATAACAGCACAACAACTATGGTTTAACAGAATTATATCTGATTTTGGATTCAGATCTGCTATTTTCTCAAAAAAATTAATACCAACTTAATATATTATTGGATTTATTCTGAGATCTACATATAGATATATTCAGATAAATTAAATTCAAATTATTATATTATGAATATTCATTGACAATTTAATAATATGTGTGACAGATCCAGAGAAATAAAATTGAGGAGAGGTTCTACTTTCATGTGACACCCCACTGATAAGCCTACAAGGCTATGAACTTAAAATTACACCTGCATGTGGCTGCATGGATTCAAATCTTTTTTTATTTTAAAGAAATATGTAAGATCTCCGTTACTTTTGGAACTGGATATCCTTGCTACATGGATCAAATCATGCCCTTGTTTAAACCAAACTTAATTTCACAAGAATAGTATTGTTAAATACTTAAATGTAAAGGTGGTAATTTATATGATTATACTGGGTGGTATTTTTTTTAATTTGGAAATTTCTGTCATTTTGTGGACTGAAAGGGAAATGGAGGTGTCCCTCATTGAAAGGGAATGGAGAGTAATATATGATAATAATATTTTACAGCCTGTTAGGAACTAATCTGAAAATTTCACAGCCTGTTTGCCAAAGGGAAACCTTAATGATAATCTTGCATCTTGTTAAACCAATGTTATCATAATCGAACCGGACATCAACCCGGTAGAACTCCGAGTCATTAGTTCACTGATCGGACCAGTGGGTCTTTTTTTCTATTACAGTTACAACTAATAACCTAAAATACTAATCAGCTATTTAATTTTTCGTCTAAATCCTTACAAAAATGAATGCCACATTTTACATAATAAATATTATTAGTTCAAAAATTTGCACAATTAACAATACTAAAATACCATTTCAAAGAAAAATAAGTCAATTGTTACAAATAATCTCACACATTTCAAGTAGCCTCATACATCAAATATGAAAAGTTTAACATTTCAAATAACTAAAATACACCAACAACAAAATTTAAAGACTAAAAGTTACGATTCATGAAAAAAGACACACCGGTATTAATCATCCACTCGGATATTGCTAAATCAACCTTCTCTTTTTTTCTTTTGTTTGCAAAGCCATCTTAATAGATGGTTGAGCATGGGGTGTGATATGAGATATGTAACCATCAACATCACGTTTTGCATTGCCAATTTCTTCCTCTTCTGAGCATCGTCTGTCCTCCACCAAACACATTTTCTTACAAAAATTCATTAAAGATCATCAAAATCAACTTTAACTTTATAATAATCATTTGCCTTAAGAACGTATATCTATATAACTTAATTCTAGCAATAATCATCATTAATCAACCATTGCAATATCTAATTAAATGCTTCAAACATAACCAAAATTGAGATATTTCATCCATGCTTACCTTAATCAATTAATATTGCTTCTCTCTATTAAATTACACAACTGTAATATTAAGCATGAAAACACCAATTATTTGTTAAAACACTAATTTATCCTCATCAATTCAGATTTTAGACCACATTCCGCAAGTATCAGAAGTACAAGTAGAGACCATAGCCGACACTGGTAAATAACAAAGGTGCATAGTTAATTAATTTAGAGTTTTAAACCCCACACATATACACAAGCAAAACATAAAATTTACAACTATATTCTATTAGTTAGTGCTACGCTCCCAGATATAAGACAGTACAGTCTAAGTGGAAATCCCATGTCAAAATGTCTTTGGTTTGAGCATTTTATCAAACAACTTATATGCATGGATTTATTCAATAAAATTAACTCAAAATTTTCATAAAGTTACCTGTTCATGATCTTAAGAGGTTCTTTTGTGATTCGGATTCAATCCAAGTTTGTAAAACGAGATTGGGCAACAACCAAATTGACAGCAAAGAGGTCGAAGTAGAAGGAGATTTGAAGGAGATTTTAGAAAAACAACATCCCATCTTCATCATCGAAGGAAAGAGAAGTAATCACAGGAAAACTGAAGAAAGATTTGAGAGAAAAGAAAAGAAATATACAATATCAGAGATCAGTAGGAGAAGGAGATTTAGCTTAATCTGCTTTGAACCGTGATTTTCTGTCGGTTTAAATCAGTGACTTCCAATAAAAACCGCTCGATTTAATCTGTTCTGAACGGTTCATTACCTTAAGCGATTCAATTCAAGAACCGAACCGGACCAGTGACTGGATCCGGATTTTTTCGGTTAAACCACCGGTCCGATCCAGTTCAAATAACACTGTGTTAAACATTTTCATCTTTAGTAAAGCATATGATTATTTATTGCATATAAAATAATTTGTACACAGGAAAGTTTTTTGGTCCTGAAAAGAGAAGAAATATGTTTATAATAATATTTATTTAAGGACCGTATAATTAAATGAGAAAGTATATTGAACAAGCTAGAATTGCATGTGTAACTTTTATAATTTGAATATAATGAATGTGAATTTCTTTTTGTGCAATTTGAAAATTATTATGTCAATGATTAATTGACAATATTTGGAAACTTTTAATGCTATAAGATATTGAAACAAGAGTAGAACTAGGGTGTTCTTAAGCTCACCAAAGTGTTTGGTGAGCTTAACTCCAAAATTCATCAAATCGATTTCAAATGACGAATCAGAACTGTTGGAACCTGCCTATCTTACGTGTGATGTGTCTACATGTGAAATTTTTAAACATTCAAATTAGTTTAGTATAAAATCAATCGGTCAAAATTAGAAGGTTAATAAATTAATTTTAGTGCATTCATTTTTTGAATTTTTTTTGACCGCTTGACTTTATACTAAATTAATTCAAATGTTTAAAATTTTCACATGTAGACTCATCGCTCGAAAAGTAGACAGGTTTCAACGATTCGAATTCATCATTTGAAATAAATTTGATGGGTTTTGGAGCTAAGCTCACCAAACATTTGGTGAGCTTAAGAACACCCTAGTTCTACTCTTGAAACAAAACACATATGATATTAACCCAATATCTTATATTACATCCAGTCATTTACAGTTATAATTTGAAATTATTATCGTTGCCACAATATTATAAAGTCTGACTAGTATAATATTAGTGTCATTTTAGCCTATACAACGCCAACTCCAAAATCTGTCAATTCGACTTCAAATGGTTATTCAAACCGTTCAAACCATTCTACTTCATTAGTTGTGCATTTACATGTAAAATTTATATTTTTTTGAATTTTATTTAATATCAAGTCAAACGGTCAAACGTGGAAATTTTTAAGTTAATTTTAATTCATTTATTTTTAATATGTTTTACCGCTTGAGTTGATACTAAAATAATTTGAAAAATATATTTTTTTTGCATGTAAACGCATCACTCATAAAGTAAATTGGTTTAAACGGTTTGGATTAGCAATTTGAAGTCTATCCGATAAGTTTAGAAGTTTGTGTCATATGATACCAATGTCATACTAGCCGGACTCAATATTATATGCACACAAAAAGAATTATTCAATATATATATATATATATAGAGGTTGGCTACTATGCTTATATAAGCATATCTCCACATATGCTTATAACTCATTTTTGTGCTTCCAATGTTCAAATGGTCGATCTGAACCGTTCATCTTGTTCTCCATATTAATATGTGCTTGGAAACTAAATTTTATATTTTTCTGAATTTTTTTACTATTTATTAAGCCACTTTGAAAATTATTAATCCAACGGTGGCTGCTGATTTTACTGTTTTGTGCAGCCACCGTTGGATCAGCGATTTTCAAAGTGGCTTAATAAATAGTAAAAAAATTCAGAAAAATATAAAATTTAGTTTCCAAGCACATATTAATATGGAGAACAAGATGAACGGTTCAGATCGACCATTTAGACATTGCAAGCACAAAAATGAGTTATAAGCATATGTGGGGATATGCTTATATAAGCATAGTAGTCAACCTCTATATATATATATATATATATATTATTGGCTATGCATGCAATATTTAGTTGCTTAACAGTGCACGTTCTCAAAAGCACTTTTTTTTTGAAAAATACTGATAGACTAGCTATCCATCATTGCATGACATTTTAAGAAAGGATGAAAATTCTTCTTAAAAAAAAGGATAAAAAGAAGAAAAGAAAACTTTACATTTTTGTTTACTATTACCTGGCTGGCTGCAATCAGGACCACCGACATAAGGCCCTTTTAATTTTTTTGTTATTATTGTAGACAGTTTGATTATTTATTTAAATATGAAGCTACACTAACACTACACTACATTTCTCTCTTCCATTGTACTCCTGAGCAAAATTCGGATCCGGTGAGGTATCCAATGAGATATGAACTGTCTATTTTAAATTTGACACGAATCTTAAAGAAGTCATCATACATCTAAGAAATTGGCACTCTTTTCCAAGTCCAATTGAACCTTGATGTCTTGGGCCTTACAAATCGTCCGATTGAAAGCAAAGCCTTCTAAATTCTAATTATATTTTTATTTTTTACATATTTAATTTTTGGATAAATTATTCTGATTCGTTTGATTTTGATTAAATGTTTTACGTGCTAATACAGAACCCTCTGTCTTGTATCTTTTACATTTTGAATGGAAAACAAGCAACTCCAAATACAGTTTAATTTATAATTTTTTTTAATATGATTTATCTCATTTTCTTTCTAAATGACTCTCGCATAAATTAAACATACATCTTTTCATAGATTTATCTTAATGAAGTTTTTTTTTGGGTAAAAATACTAACACTGCCGGTTTGGCTTCATGCATCATATCAGTCATATATTTTTCAATTTAACCGTATTATTCGTGTGCTGCGTGAATTCAAACCAGCATGGTTAATAACTTAATATCGTTATATATATATTTTTTCCTTTTCGATTTTTGGGGGAGGAAATGAGGAATTCGTATCCTCTGAGATATCTCAAACTTTGCGTGACTTTATGAAAAATTTCAACAGTTTAAATCCGCTCTGCACGAATCTCAAAGCACACATAATACTGACCCCTACATCACCCCCGAATAGGCACCGGATACGTCGGTCACGCAAAAGTTGAGATATCTCAGAGGATAAGGATTCGAAAATGAGGAGGGAGCTGGACCAAGAATTCGTATCCTCTGAGTTAACTCAAAATTTGAGTTAAGATCTGGACCATCTAATTCAAATTCACACTAATATTTAATGGCCCTGTGCATTATAGGCATGGACCGGATTGGTCTGAATTCTGATCACACGGCCGAAAAAATGAATTCAATAGTTACGTTAATGCAGATGATATGAATTCCTGGGCCAATGGGTTAGCCCATGAAACAATACACTGTTTGAATTATTTCAATATTGTCTATGATTGCAACTTTGTCTCGGGACATAGCATCCATCCAACGGTGTAAACCAATGCATTGCTTATATTATTTCCTTCATTCCTTGTCTATGATTACAACCTTGTCCTCCAACATAGCATACATCCAATAGTGTCAATAGTCCGTGCCAACAAATGTGTTTGTTTAATTGTTTGAGATGTGAGGGGGTTAAAATGTATATTTCTAATATCTTCTGTTGATCATATCTTCATTTTTAAAATATTTAGTAATTGAAAAATTGAAAAATTGAAAAATTGAAAAATATATTAAATTAATATAATAATTTTTAGATATGAGATTTATCGCGATTTTTATGCCTACATAAAAATTTATGATAATTGACTTTGTTTTGATTGTGGTCTAGAATTTACAAAGATGTATTCATATGGACACTATATGGGTGTTAATATTTCGTCATTTGATTATGACTAAAACAAAAATGAAATAGCGTAATTGTCATATATGTATAAAAATAATATAGATATATTTTATTTTGTTAATTAAGTTTAAAAATTTATCATTGAGAATTTTAAACTGAAGCTGCTATCTCACGAAATATAAAATTATTTGAATCTTTCTCGAAAATAAATTTAATTCGACAGATGGTTTTTGCAATTTTGCTGCAAATTTATTTTTTAACCCGTTCAATTTCCATAGTTTGAAGCTACAGTCCTTGTCAACGACGGCCCATCTATTTTTCAACTCAATTATCAACCCATTTCTTCTTTTCACCTGGTGGGATTTATGGGATGACGGTTGATAACACTAATTTATTAATTATCTTTAGAATTTGACTTTCCTAATTACTTTTCGATTATAATATAGCTTCATGATTCAACTTAACACACTATTACGCAAAGTTAACAGTCCCGCATTGACCAAGTCAAAGAAAGAATCTAGTTGTAAAGTAAACTGATTTTAGATTAATTGTTAGAATTAGTGAATTGTTAAACAACAGTTACATGCTAAAGGGGAGCTAAACTTTCAAATAACGAATGTCAAAAATATATGAAAGTTAATCATATAAAATTTTCGTGTAGAGAATAGAGATTAATTTTACTATAACGTGGCATTATACTATAAATTATATACAAAATCATAAATAAATATATATATAAAAAAAAAAATGAGGTTAATTGACCACATTGTTGCACCTCCGCCTCTTGTTACATGTGACTATGGATATTTCTATTATGAGAGATTCTAGAAATAGAAAAATACAATGGTCTGAAAGTTATGACTCTTGACCAATCTAAACCAATTAGTGAAAAGTAAATGATGCAAATCTAATATTATTATTTTTACGGTGGAGATTAAGGCTCCATCCTCCTCGCATTTTTATGACACCTTTTTAGTATTGTGTTTAGAAACTATAGGATTTTGTTAAAATTCTATAAGAAGTCAATTTTTATAATTTTGTAGCTTGTTAATATTTTTTTGATAGGAAAATACTCTTGATTTTAAAAATTCTAGAATGTCCATTAGATATATTTTTCTCTGTTCGAAAAATAACAAAAAAATATATAAATTATTGAATTCAATTCTTGATCTAAGAAACAAGATAATGTTTTTACTTAGCTGTAAATAGATTGCTCAGAACTCAGAAGTACTGCTAGAATTAGAATGTGCTGTAGGTTTGGTAGTTTTGCAATATCATGGGCATGGCCAACAAAATCATAAAATATCTTCACTTGTAAAATAAAGACCTTACGGGAAATTGAAAGGATGAAATTGAAAAAAGAAAGAGAAAAATATAAGACAAGATAGCAGTCTCAGTCCAAAGTGGAGCAATGATCACATAAATGAGCTACCAACCAACACTGCCATGGTCAGAGTCAAACAATCCATTTGGACTATGAAACTGAAAGACACATTTTAATCACTTCTGTTCAATCTTCTCAATTTAGAGAATTAATGGACATATCCATTTCCATAATAATAGGAAAAATGAGAGAAAAGGAGGATAGGGTATTGATTTAGACATCCAGCTTCTTTGATAAGCATGACTACAAATGTAAAAAAATTAGGAAACAATAATAATAATAATATTATGTTTTCAATGAAATCGGTGCGATTCGTCCCACTTCTATTAACAAATAATATATTTTGTACCGTTTAGATGGTTCAAATACAAGTATGGACCGAACCGAAAATTTAATATAACGAAAACTGAACTTGATAAAAGTAATATTTAATATAATATATGTTAAAGCGAGGGCATATCTCTTTGCTTTAATTAAACAAATATTTCATTAATAGAGAAGACAAAAAGAAAGAAAAAAATAATAACAAAAATTACACATAAAATTTACAACATTTTTGAACCATAAGAGGAACTTCGCCACCCTGAACTCCCTTTAATCCGCCCCTGATGTAAGATCTTAAGTTATTCTGCTATTTATGAATCAAAATTAGTTTTCTTTATCAGCTTATAAGAGATGACCAAATAATTTTTATCAAAATCCATGATTCATACAATTAATTAGAGAGTGAGAGTAGAAGCACAAAGATTCATATCAAGTTTGGAATCTAAAGATAGTAGAGGAGAGACATTCGAATATGTAGCAAGGGAGGAATTTTTTTGACAAATCATAATTAAAAAAATTATTTTTACTAAATCAGCATGATTTTTTTTTTTTTTTTTTTTGAAAAAACCACAAAGACTGAATGTTCTGTTCGGTCTCCACTTTTTTCTTTTCTTCAAACCGAACGGAGCATTCGGTCTCAACAATTTTTATCATTTTCCGTGAACAGCACCACAGAAGATCCAAAAATGACCAGACCGAATAGGCCATTCGGTCTTGTGGTTTTTCCTTCTCTGCCTGCTCCACCCAACTAGTGGATAAGAAGAAACCAGCGTCAGATGAGAAGAGACGGAGGTCTGTTGACCTTCTTGTAACGACCCACTTTCATCCACTAGTTAGCTAGTTGCTTACTTGCTTAGCAATTGCTAATAAACGCTGCATGGAAGCTTCAAACTCTGAAACCACAGAAAAAATATCCATATAGGAATTTGAGCAGCCAAAAGTTCCAAAATTTTATGTCATTGGTTCTTTATTTTAACATCTCATTAATTATGTATGCTGAAAAATTTATATTATGAGAAGCTAATGAATAATATGAAATAAAAGTTTTTAACTATATTTTCAATCAAGTTAGATTTTTAATGCTCTTCTAACCCAATAATAAAGAAATTAGTAAATCTAAGCGAATTTTATTTTATTTATTTATAGTAGTAAAATAACTATAAATTTTAATTAATTCATGAATAAAAAGAGTTTATATGACAGCAAAAGAAACATTTAAGCATGTGTTTTAGACTTCTAATTGATAATTCATCACTACATCATATGCCACACGGTTTCCGTGTAAAAATTGTTGAGATCGAATGCTCCGTTCAGTTTGAAAAAAAAGAAAAAGTGAAGACTGAACGGAGCATTTAGTCTTTATATTTAAAATAATAATAATAATAATCGTGCTAGTTTAGTAAAAATAATTTTCTTAATTATGGTTTATCAAAAAAATTCGCAAGGGAGAGCAGCTTTTGTTGTATTTCTCCAGCTGCTGCTTTTGGACCTGCTGTAATTGTACTTGCAACTCAAATGAGGCCATATTTAATGCATGTCATTCATGTTTTCTGCATCGCCTCCAGGCTATAGAAAACTCAGAATTAATTGTTGGTACTTGGTATAAATATTTTTTTTTTATATTTAATAAGACTGCACTAAAATTCAAAGAATCTGATTCAATGCCCATAACATGATAAGACATTAACATGTCACCTATTCACTAGCGAATGAAGTGGGAGCTTTTTTCCCGGATGTTTAAAATTTTAATAATTATAGCAACTTCGGTTTTAATAAAAGATTTGGTATTATTGAGTATTTTTTTTATTGGTGTATTTTTTGAGGTAATTTTTTTTTTTTGACTGACAGTCACAATTTTAATAATCATATTAAAGTTATAAAATTGCAAACTAAGATTATATGCCTTATTTGTGATTTAAATAACATGAAATCACAGGAAATCACAGGAAATAATAAATTATTAATTATTATTAATGTAATTTTGACTTTGAAAATTGTTATGTAGTAGATTTAGAAAATTATTTTGAAAAGAATAAATTTATAAGGTCTTAAATTATTTTTGTTATGTGAGATCAGTAGTTGAGGTGCTATTTGTCACGAATTAAAATGTTCTAAAGAATAATATAATAATTAATAGTTCAAAAAAACGTCACAGATCGGGAAGAGGGGGGGGGGGGGGGGGGGGGGGGGGGGGGGCGCATCATATTATTCCCAAAATAAATCATCAGATTAAATTCTATATTTTTTTAAGTTAAATCTTGCCATATCTAGTGCTTTTATTTGGACAAAATTACTACAATAAAATGGCAAACAATTTTTTTAGGTTAAAAGATTTATTTAGGTGACATATTCAAATAATAATGGCCGACAAAAGTTAAATGCATTGTTTAGAGATGTTGTCAATAAAGGTTGATATACGGTGCATCATTTTCTCCATAGATAACTTGATGTGGAGTGGAGTTATCGTTGACTCCTTAATCAATGAACAAGCCTAAAGTCTTGAAAAATTATATTGCAAAGGACATCATGAATTTTCAAACTTTTGAGGCCATTTTTCCGATATTATGAATAGTGTAGGGGCTGCTTGTAAATTTGATATCTCTTGGCGCATGCATCTTAGCGGTAAAGGACAAAAAGTCAAACAAATGGATAAATGAGAGGGCAACTGATTGAAAGTTTCGATTTGAAACTTGCCTCCGAAGGATAAGCACAAAAAATAGAATCATCGAATTAAGCTTATACTTACAAATCCGTTATACCTAAATTTTTCAAATGAAAAAATTAAATTGCAATTTTTACAATGTCAAATTGGCAAAAATTCAATCAACCTCAATTCTCCAATCTCCATCCAAACCATCTTCCAGGGCTCCATTGTGTAGGCATCAGTGTAACGAGTCACTCAACCACAAGCCCAGTAGCCCACACAGGCCAAACACAATTCCTTTGCATTGCAACAGGGGCTTAAATTGTGCAGTTAAAAACGAATCATTTCATGTGTCAATAAGTTTGTAGCAAAAACCCGCCCGAGTCGGAGACGGCGTCGTAGCTTGGCCAAGCCAATCGCAGCAGCTTTAACAAGACCTGAGCCTTCCTCTTGGCCCGATCCGAGAACCCGCCTTGCACCATCAGCAACAATTGCCCCATTGCCCCTGCCTTAACCGCCTCAATTTGGAGGCTATCTGATGAACTGACGATTGCCACAAGGGCACCCGCTGCGTGCTCGGCTGCACGGCCAATTGCCATAGCCTTGACCAATGCCTTCACGGCTTCTGCCCCGCCACCTGCTCCACTTATGACCGCCTCTCTGCCTCCCTCTACCCGGCACATCAATTCAACTGCAGCGGCCCCACGCTCTGTTTCGACCTCTCCCAATTTTTTCATCACTGCCTTAGCAGCCCCGGCCTGAACTGCGCGTATTCTATTCTCTTTTAAAAGACACATGGCAAAAATGCTCCTGATGCCGACTCTTACTGCACGGGAATTCGACTTTTCTTCAGTTAGTCTGACTAAGCCGTGAATTATGCCGTCAGTTTCACCTAAAGCAGATCGAGCTGTGGCGGATACGGCTGCGCTCACCTCCACTACCGCACCAGCATTGATTCGTGCCTCTAGAGATGAGCCGTGCAGTAGAATTTCACTCAGCCGATTTAACCGGTCAGGCCGGGCAGCAATATCAGCCTCGGCCTCGGGCTCACCTAACCCGACCATTGCCAACATAGCCATGGATTCAGATTCAAGATCCGAATCCGAATCCAAACACAAACCATCAAAAGCAATATTCAGTAAAGCTGATCTGGTCTCACTAGTAGCCATGACAACCCGATTCTTTTCGGATTCCCGGGCTAGAGCCCTTAGCCGTCTAACAGCGGCAGCACGTGCGGCCACGCCACCCCCTCCCGAGCCCGCTTGAGCCAGAAGGATCCGCACGTGATCGGGCTCAGCAGGCTGCTTGGGAGTCGGGATCCGCTCGATCCCGAATGAACGATTGTCGACGCACCACTCCTGGATTAGGCGGCGGAGAGTGTGATTGGGTATGAGAGTGAAGTCCGACAGTGGAGCACGGGTGACCGGGCAAGTGGTGTTGCCAGTTGCGACCCAGGATTCGATGCTGGCGCGGTCGTATGTCTGGCCGGTGCAGACCGTGACTGGGTCCCGCATGAGCTCGAGGGAGATAGGGCAGCGAAAGTACCAGGGGATTTGGAAGTTGGAGGGATCTAGAGGGGAGATGGTTCCAGGCATGTCGACTTGCTGTAATTGGTAATGCGGGAGGTGGGTGAGGAAGGAGAAGAGGGTATATATGTAGATGGGGAAGACTGGTGCACGTGCGGGTTGTGGGCCGGGTGTTTTTGTTCGGCCCAACGGAGCGGGCAGCAACAGCAGGCCTCGGTGCACTTTTTGTAATTTTTCAGCTATACTCCTGAGAATACTCATATTTATTAAATAATTTTTTCTTTACTCAAATCTTGATGCGTGGCATTATGTAATCAATGAAACAGTATGGCACCTCAACAAATTATACTTGCGTTTGGACTTACTTTAATTTTGTTTTCTTTTTATCTCTTCCTGGACCCACTAGTTGTATTCAAGGAACTTGTACTTAATGAAGCGTGCACGGGCTACTTAATGACAAACCAAAGAAAATCGTATGGTGCTAATTATGATTAATAACATCGTTAATTGTTACTTTGCATGCAAGTATCAAACAACTAATTGGCATATGAGTTTCTGCTTTTACAGTATTGTAGATATCGACGAAATGCTTTTCTATGTTATGGAGGTTATGTTGATTTTGTTCCGAAGACTTCGAGAAAATTTTTATCTTGTTATCTAAAACATTAAAATGTACTTCCGTTATCTTAAAAAATTTATGGATAGATGATACAAATTATTAGGTGTAGAACTGATAATAAGCTTGACGAGAAAAAAAATGTCAAATTGTTCATGCATTTTCCATATTTATTCACAAAGATATTGAGCATTAACTAAACATTCTTTTCTTGAAAACTAATGAAGCACAAAAATTTCATAAAAAAATGTATATACCGAATATGTAATGTTTTCAATCTTAAATAAAATTAGTGTGTGCTTGAATGAAGCACGTGGACATATTTGTGAAAATTTATTGTCACAAAATTACAATACTAAATATTAATTATTTCAAATAAAATAGAGGTAATGTTTTCAATTACTTGAGCAAAATTAACGTGCATTGTCTATAGGCAGTGGCGAAGCTACTGTGTTATTATGCATATAGTCAAATAAATACTCATGTATCATTTAGAATTTGAAAATATTCTACATTTTTTTTAAGTGTTTTTGCAAACTAATTCCATGTGCTATGGGTTCCTCTATGCAAGTTTCCATTTTTTATTAGCACACTTTACGGGGGATAAAAACTGTTATGCTGATCATGAATCGCACGAATCGGTGATTCATGCCGTTCAGCAAAAATGGAGGGGGGAACATACAAATTTAATCATACAACAAACATACATTTTTTTTTGCTCATTTAGACAATTGGACGACAAACTTTCCATCAGTTAGTGATCGTACATCAGTATTACAAGGGGTTAGTTAACAGGTTTTGATTCTCAATTTATGTTCAAAAAATCTCTACGAGCTTGATCGGTTATATAAGAAACACTAGTGGAAAAACTGAAATTAGGATTGGTTATTTACGTACATTAGGATCGGAAAATAACTGATTCTGATCTCGGCGATACAAATACGAAACTAATTTGAATCGGTTAAACAGCAGATGCTAAAAGTTTGAATTAGAATCAATTATTTTAAATAACTGATCCTAATAACCAACTATTAGGATCGGTTATTTGTAACAACCGATCCTAATAGGTCTAATCTGAATCAGTTGTTACAAAGAACTGATCCTAAATGTGCTTATCAAGATTGGACCCATATTTACAGCCGATCCTAAATATACTTATCAAGGCTAGACATATATCATAACCGATCCTGATTCAAATTTTTTTTTCATTATTAGTGGATTTATTTAATTAATAGCCGATTCACCCTGATTCTATTTTTCTTCTTTTTTGCAATTTTTTCTGTAATGATGTGCCCGCCTGATAAGCATAAATTATATACATATTCGATCTAGTTTTCATCATGAAATAATATCAAATATCTTGTATTTTGAATATAAAAATAATAGAATACACCTAGAATCACGTTACTGCATTTGTTTGGTTTTAATTTGCAGGAAACGAAGAAAAACGAAGAAAAATAAAGAAAAATGCCCAGTGCAGACGCACAGTTTTCGATACGGACATACTAAGTACTTAGATAGATTTCTGGACGCGCGCCAATTTTAAAAAGGTATAATAAGCTATTCATCAAAATCCTTGCAGACGCACGGATATAGATGCAGCCGCACTCTGGTCACACATGAAAAAACCAGCCCAGTGCGGACGCACTGTAGCAGAGCCAAAAATAGAGTCTGAACTTAAAACGGCCACAACTTTTGACTAGTAACTCCGTTTTGGGCATATGACCACTTTTCGGAAAGCCAACGGGAAGATCTACAACCTGAGAATCTAAAAAAGGAAACTTGGAGTCAGTGCGGATGCAGTGGACCCGTAGACAGCCAAAAATACATGTTTTCAACACGGTTTCTATTTTTAGCGAGCCAGAGATGCTTTTTGACAGCTAAACTTGGACAAGGCAGCTTGGAAAATAATCCAAAAATAGCACCCACTAACCCCACTCACCCCACAACTATGCCTCTTGATTGGACATAGTCTTTAGCTATAAAGGAGGGGGTTCTTTCCCATTCAAGTATCTCTCTTCAGAGGGTCATCTCTCTTCGAAGGGAGATCTCTTCGCAAAGATCAATCTCATCTCTCAAAATCTCTTCTCCACCAATACTTAGCATAAAATTCTGCAATCAAGGAAGCAATTCAAAGACGAAGAAGAAGAAGATTTCAAGAAGAATGCAAGAATAAGGGTTCTTCATCTAGAGAATGGTGTAATCTATTTCTCTATTTAATTTCTCTTTATTTTAGCCAATCTTTTGTTATGAATTCTTTGTTGAATACTTGCATCTCCATGAGAGACTAGTTTTCTCTCTAGGGGTTTAGGTCAATGCATGAACTTGTATAATAATATCTTATTCGGTTATTTATTTTTATTATGATTGTTTTATGGGATTCGAAAGAGCCAAAGAAGTTAGGACGAGAGGAGAGTATCAACTATGAACACAAATACCTTAGATTTTCATTAAGGTCTAACCAACTGCGAAATCAAATCGGAACTACATAAATTAGGGTTAGGGACTTGGTGAAGGACGTAACTGTGAAGTCATACCCTTATTAGGACATCTCAAATTGAATCGGATATTGGTATGAATGACGTAACTCTGAAGTACCAATATTTGAGGAGATGAGAGACTAACAAGAGCTTATGGTCTAGGTATCTAGGATGAAGAACGTTACTGTGAAGTCCGAATTACTTAGGTACGTTATTAATTCATGAAAGTGACTCTTAATGACATATTAGGTTAGAAACCTCATCAAATCATACATGAATTTAAACAATACCGAATAGATAGAATTAACAAGGGATTGTAGACCAAATGCCCCTAGATCTTCTCAATTCTTGAAAACAACCAAGATTCTATTTTACTTTCCTTTTTTACTTTTATTGTTTTAAACCTCCTCTTCTCGGGTATTGAACCCAAACTTAGGAAATTATAACAAACAAACCCCCCAATTCTACTTTTATTGTACTTACTTCTTTTTATTTTTATTATTTTTTAAAATTAATTAATAAAGTCTAAACCTAGTAATTGTCCATATTCCATGTGGATCGATACCCGATAATATATTACACGGTAGGATTGTATACTTGCAATCTGAACTGAAAGTGTATTTAAGATTAAAAGGTATAGTTTGATGTACTGAAACTTTGTACTATACATTTTTGGTGCAACACCGCCACAATATTAGTTCACCAATAATTTCAACACTCACAATTTCAAATAATCATACTAAATTATATCAAAACATTACTAAATAATACTCACAATTTACAAATAACACTCCATAAATAACATATTATCCAAATTACCAAATATTTACATTTACAAAATCAAAGTTTATCATTATTCAACACACAATTTCATAAATCTAAAATCAGTGAAAACTTAAAATCAAACCACAATGGGCACAATTCACCTACAATTTTACTCAAAAATACTTATCTAGCACTTAATCAATTCGTAGCCAACCCCTCTCCTCGTTAGTAGCAACATCGATGTTTTCGCACCTTCCTCGTGCTATTTAGCATAACACTTTGAAACGAGTAAACTAGCATTTAGCATTTATAGCATTAACTGTAATATTCACTAATCAGGTGATGCATCAAAAATTTACATAGGTCATGCATGAAAAATTTAAGACTCCAAATATAAGCATTCAAATATCTACTATTTCCTTGGCACGTCTTCAATGACCAAACAATTCATGAATCAAACAAAACAAAACTTAAAGACAGATTTTTACTAGCAAATGTGACGTCGGCTCCAGTTGTATCAACTATTTCCTTTGATGCATGAATGACAGATCTTTTCCTATGCCTTCACACCCTGCTTTCATTCCACAAAAGAAGCATACATTGTGATTAATTCATAGTATACTTGAATGAATGCAATTTTGAGGTAGTATATAAAATAATTCCACAAAAGAAGGAAAACATGCATTCTTAATTTTTCTAAGATTACACTGTCTTGATTTGTCAATACTAAAAATTAACAAGAAAAGCTTAAAAATTTCAGTTCCATCACAAGCAACAAAAATTTATCAATTTAGAGTTTACCTGCTAATTTGTCAGTGCTAGTCGGCTTCTAACGTCTTACACAACCAATAGAAATGCGGAGCCATTGAGGGAGGAGATGCGCAGAGATTAGTGAAACCTATTGTTAGTGGTGTCTATAGCAAGCCCACTGATGAAGATTTTTCTAAAAGCAAAAGCAAAAATTATTCAGTTAAGACAAATCATATAAGAAACATACGAAATCACAGATTGGAAGGTACATTCACCTAAAGCATGCAATCTTAAACTCATTGGATTAAATTGAAAAAATACCTTGAGGGCAAGGACTAAATTGAAATTGTCATCAACCATTGGGCATCTTCCAATCTAAGACGTCTTACCTAGAAAACAAGAATATGTTCAATTAGTAGTTTGATAAGAAAATATATAGAAACAATTTAGTACTAATCAGGTAAGGTCCAACTCACATTCATAGAATGTATGAAGTGTTTATGCAATCTGACATGTAAAGGTGTCAGCTTGCCAGCCACACCACTTCAATTATCTAGTCAGTAAATAGTAAGTTTCAGCAATTGTTAAAAAATGGAAGCTACTGACAATGTGGGTATGCAATATGTTATACATTTAACTGTCTTATCCTTCAGTTTACTAATTTCTTCTGACCTAATCACATATTTCAGTTGGTTTCCAATAGTTGAAGCTACTGACAATGAATTAAGTCCTAAAAGTTGTCAAGAAATTTAAAATTTGTTGTATTACTACATTAACTAATTTGTATAAAAGGCGCACACAAATTTGATAGCATCAATTGAATTCCTTATCGTTAATTATTACAAGCATCAACTACACAATACTTCAATTGGTATTAAAACAATGAATAAAATTTGTAGGAGTATATACACCTTGCTTGTTATTCGTTAATTATTTCTTCTAGTGGACACTACTTTGACTTGTGGAGAACTATTTTTTGCAGAAAGATTTTTTTTTTTTTTTGCAGATTCACACCAAAACAAACTTGGCATCGAAGAAATTCACCTCAAGAAATAAATTTAATTCAACAAAATAAATTTAACTTGTACAAATGATTTGATTTTATCAGATCAAATTCTAGCACCTATAATGTAACTTAAAGACCTGGATTGAATCACTGCTTTAACCCTAAATGTAAGAAATCCCACAAAATTAAAATTCTCGGCTAAGAAAGCTAAACCCTAGAATCACAACTTGATTCATAAATTCTACGGTAAATATTTTCCTGAGGCGTAGAGGCGTCAGAGACGGGGAGAGAGACGAGTGGCGGAGCAACGTGTCGAGAGACCTGCAGGGATAGAGATTTGCGGCAAGGCTGGCCAGAGGAGAGGGGGATGGGGAAGGGCAGAGGAAAGATGAAATGGAAGAGGAGGCGAGCCTAGGAGAGGTGAAACCCTAACTGTGAACGAGAAGATGCGGGACTTGGAAAGAATTAGGGAAGATGTGAGCGCGAAATAGAAACTGAGGAGTGGGAGCTCTACATAAAGTGAATTTGGGTATTATCTGGATCGGTTAATTAGAAAAAAAATGATCTTATACAAAATCCTAGCATCAAATTAGCATTAGGATCGGTTAATTCAAAAAAACGGATCCTAATAGTATTAGGATCGATTATTTTAAAGACCGATCCTAATGTATATACTATTAGAATCAGTTATTATAAAGAACCGATCCTAATAATCGATCCTAATAGTATATACATTATGATTGGTCTTCTAAAATAATAGATCATAATACTATTAGGATCGGTTCTTTAAAATAATCAATCCGAATACTATCAGGATTGGTTCTTTATAATAACTGATCCTAATAGTATATACATTAGGATCGGTCTTCTAAAATAACCGATCCTAATAATCTATAAATTAGGATCGGTCTTCTAAAATAATCAATCCTAATAGTATTAGGATCGGTTATTTTAAAGAACTGATTCTAATATTATATATATTAGGATCAGTTATTATAAAGAACCGATCATGATAGTTTTTAGGATCAGTTTTGTTAAATTAACCGATCTAGATAGGTATTAGTATCGGTGTTTGATAATAACATATCCAGATAGGCTGATCCTAATTCCAGTTTCTTCACTAGTGAAATAGTGGATGTAACAGGGAAATTGTAGAATGGAGAACATACATTTTTTTTCCATGTATTGCACCTGTGTTCAGAGAAACAATAGGAACAGCGAAAATGGGCACTGATTAAAGTATAAAAATGGTAAGAAATGATTATTATAGCTTCATTGACCTTTTGCTTATATTATGGTTAATGGTTATTGCATAGTATATTGTTTTTTTTTTGGTTGAAAATAGTATATTGTTTGTGAGAATGATTGGTTGCAAAGGAAACCATGACTTGTTGCTCCAATTTGAGTTGAAAAGAATTGTTTGTTAGTATCAATTTTAGTAATTATTTGTGAGAATGACCATTGTTATTTAGTAATTTTATGATCATTGTATCAATTTCATGAACACTTTACCAATTTTCATGCATAATCATTGTACCAATTTGTTCTGCGATTTTTTTTCTGTAAATTTGTCAATAGAGAATGGACAAATACTACAAGAAGGGACCTAAATTTTCAGTTGATTCATCTTCACAAGGATCGCAACAAATCTGATCTAACTTAGTAATAGACCTAAATTATATACATATTCGATCTAGTTTTCATCATGAAATAATGTTAAATATATTGTATTTTGAATATAAAAAGAATATAATACACCTAGAATCAAGTTACTGTGTTTGCTTGGTTTTTATTTGCAAGAAATGAAGAAAAAATGAAGAAAAATGTCCAGTGCGGACACACGATTTGCGATACAGCCGCACTAAGTACTTCGATGGATTTCTAGACACACGCTAATTTTAAAAATGTATAATGAGCTATGCATCAAAATTCATGCAGACGCACGGATATCGATGTAGCCGCACTCTGGTCGCACAGAAAAAGTCTGAGCCCAGTATGGATGCACTGTAGCAGCCAGTGCGGGTGGCCTGGCCGCACTGTAGTAGAACTCAGAATTGGAGCTTCAACTAAAAATAGTCACAACTTTTGACTCGTACCTCCATTTTGGGAATATAACCACTTTTTGGAAAGCTAGCAAGAAGAGCTACAACTTGAGAAGCATAATGTGAACACACTTTGGTCGTAGACTGCCTAAACTCGCATTTTCGATGTATTTTTCTATTTTTTGGAACTGCTGGCCACGTTTCAAGAGCTAAAATTAGGCATGAAAAATCTGAAAAATATGTAAAGATAGCACCCACTAACACCACATTCTAGGCTCCAAATTGGACATAACTTTAACTTTAAAAGAGGGGGTTCATTCCCATTCAAAGGATCTCTTCGCAAAGATCAATGTCATGTCTCAAAATCTCTTCTCCACCAATACTTAGCGTAAAATTCTGCAATTAAGGAAGCAATTCAAGGAGAAGAAAGAAGAAGATTTCAAGAAGAAGATAAGAATGGTGATTCTTCATTTAGAGAATGGAGCAATCTATTTCTCTATTTAATTTCTCTTTGTTTTTGTCAATCTTTTGTAATGAATTTTTTGTTGAATACTGGCATCTTCATGAGAGGTTAGTTTTCTCTCTAGAGGTTTTGGTCAATGCATGAACTTGTTTAATTTTATCTTATTCGGTTATTTATTTTTGTTATGATTATTTATTGGGATTTGATTGTTAATTTCTGAGATTTATCATTTGTGTTAATTACATAGTTAGTACTTGAATTGAACAAGTCCCGTGTTGGATTTGAAAGAACCAATATTGCTAGGATGAGATAGGAGAGTACCAAATTATGAACACAAATATCGTAGGTTTGAATTAGGATCTAACCAATTTGTAATCTAAGTCGAAACTACAGAAATTAAGGTTAGAAATTTGGTGAATGACATAACTTTGAAGTCAACCCCTAATTAGGACATCTCAAATTGAATCGGATATTGGTATGAAAGACTTAATCGTGAAGTAACAATATTCGAGGAGAGAAGAGACTAACAAGAGCTTATGGTCTAGGAAGTTAGGGTGAAAGACCTAACCGTGAAGTCTGAATTACTTAGGCACGTTATTAATTCATGAAAGTGACCCTTAATGACATATTAGGTTAGAAATCGCATCATATCATACATGAATTTAAATAATACCGAATAGATAGAATTAACATGAGATTGTAGACCAAATGTCCCTAGATCTTTCAAATTCTTGCAAGCAACTAAGATTCTATTTTACTTTTATTGTTTTAAACCTACTCTTCTCGGATATTGAACCCAAACCTTAGGAAGTTATAACAAACAAAACTCCCTATTTAATTTTACTTCCTTGCACAAATCTAAAATTAATCGGTAGAGTTAAAGATTAGTATTTCCCAATTTTTCTGTGAATCAATACCCAAAGTACAAGGATAGGTTGTGCGTTTGCAACTAACATTTCTTTGAGTATTTAGATTTATAAATTTAAAAGTCTAAAGAGTATAAAACAAGCATAAAATCATATATTTAAAATACTCATTACTTAGGCCCTAATCATTTTTATAAAGTTGATTCATCTTCACAAGAACCTCCTTATGATCCCGCTATGTCCTTAGTAAATGTTCGTCTACTTCTGACAAAATTTCTAACTTTGCCACTGTCTATAGGAGAATAGATGATTTAGAATGGAATTTCAACTTGCGAGGTCAGTACTGAGATAAACGAATTAAGTTACATTTTTCAGGGAATTTCTTTATAATTAATATTTTGACAACTTTAATAGTATACTTTTGAGGGTTAAGTTTAATTGTTTTTAAAGATATTTATAAATATGGTATTGGACTTAATTCGGTTGATGAGCGGACAGAGCGGTAAAACTTGATCAAGTTCGATAATTTTTCATGTGTATCATATAGATATAATGCATATAATATTTCAATGGTCAGATTTAATACTATAAAATATTTTTTTATTATTAAAACTATCAAAGTAATATATTGTTAATGGATCCCACGTTATTTTTAAAACATATTAATGATTACAACGAAAAAAACTTTTTCTGAACAGCTTTTTTGTGATATCTTTGGAAGAGCAGGTACCAATATATAACTACCAAAGGACCAAATCAGAAAACATCCCACCATAAATTCATAATACATAAGTTGTCAAAATCCACAAGCCTTTCGGTTCTGTTCTGCCCGTTTTTGGCGTTTATCATCTCGCTCCCGTTCCCATCATTGCCAAATTCTCTAATCAATTCTCCCTGGCCCACCGATCAGAACCCAACGGACCGGATACCCTCTCGTGCCACCCGTGGGTTTTTGTGCTTCGTTAACAATGTCGGCAGTTGGAACGTATCTCGGCCGCCGGATCTTCTCACGCACGGGACTCGAGGCATCGGACGGTGTAGATCTTCCGGGTCAAAGATGTAGGGGTCTCGGGTGGTGGGCGGTCAAACATCTAAAACAGAAATCGGATAGGGGCGGTGGGCCCCGCGCATGCAGCATCTTTCCGAACGAATCAATTTTACAATCTTTTACTCATTTCTAAAAAAGGCCGCATCTAATCGGGCATCTTTGAAACGAATCTCTCCATTAGTCCATTTAATTACTTGTAAAACGTAGTAGGATATTCGTGTGGATTGGAAGAAGCACTGTAGCAAGCTGGCACATATTGGCTCATATATTCGAGGGCGAGGCTCCCTCAGACCCTCCTCTCCTCGCGCCTGGGCCTCGGGGTACAAATATTCTGTGAAGACCACGCCAATTGCTTGGACCAGACCAGCTGTTGGCCCGCAAACAGGAAACACCTCTCCTTCCATCCAATGAGAAATCGACACACAAAGGTAAAGGTGTCCCCCTGCCGATAACCAGAAGAAATTTAATACTGTGAAGTGTGAACCATTCAAGTAAACAGCAGCCATCGACTCGTCTGTGTAACTGAGACCAGATCCCCGGCAATTGCACGGTGCTGCGCCACAGGCACCGTAGCCAAGAGTCCAAGACGAAAAGTAGAAAACAAAACCAGCGGTGCACTGTTGCATGGCACAGTAGAGAATACAAAACATAAACATCTATTAATGTGTCAATAAATTATAGACATTTTATTTATTGTCTTTAAATTAAAGGTATCGCATTAATTAACTTGTTTATTTCAAAATACTTTACTTTCGAAATTATTTAATGTTAATGTTATTTTGAAGGCTTAGATTATTCTTCTTTACCCCTCAAACTCGTACAGTCGAACTCGATTATTATTTCTCTCTCAACATTCAATATTTTATTATATTACGTTGGAAGAAATATGTCTTCATATGGAGTACAGATCAAACGTCAAATGATGATGAAAGCTCGCGGTCAAAAAGAAGATAAGACGAGAAAGACGGCAGAGTAAAAGTGAGATATCATTTTTTTCATTTCTCTTGATAACGTATATTTTTTAGTAGATTGGAGGTTAAATTGTCTAATTTTTTTTAATATTTATAAATAATTTTTTATTTGAATTTTAAATCTGTAACTTCCTACATGAAAAATATTATTTTAATCACTAGATCAAAGATTGATTCCCCTCTTCATCAAGTATTGAGTCCGGTTAATAATAGTATCAATGTATTTCAATCATAGAGACACTAATTTTAAAATCTATCAAATATGTTTCAAACAAAAAATCTAAACTGTTCAAATCAATTTTCTTTATGAGTAATGCATTTACAAACAAAATTTGTAAATTTTCAAAGCCATGTTTTTGGAAAATCAAGCATTAAAAAAAGAAATAGATTTTTAAGTTAATTTTAATGAATTCATTCATTATTATTATTTTTACCACTGGACTTCATATAAAATGAATTCGAAGACTTAAAAAATTTGCATGTAAATGCATCACTTATTAGGTAGATTGGATTGAACGGTTTAGATTTGTTGTTTAAAGTATGATTGATGTATTTTGAAGTGAATGTCATTGTGTTACTACGGTCGAAATAACACCGATGCGATAGTAACTGAACTCATACTCTGACTACTATAATATTAATGTTATTTCAACTGTAGTGATATTTTTTTAAAATCCATCAAACAAGCTTTAAACACCAAATTAGAAATATATATCTTTCTTACAAGTGATGCATAAATAAATGGGCCACGTTCAATTTTGCAGTTTGTCTTGTTTTTTTTTTAAAATCATGATACAAATTGTCCTCTTCTAACAAATTTTAAACAAATAGTCATTATAATTCCTCTTTTAGATTTTATTTTCTTTAACGAAGACGTTATCCGCAGCACGTCCTAAAAGAACTTGAGATAATGCGACAGAAAAGAAAATGAGTATGAAAGTTTACAGGAATATTTTTTGTTAATTTTTTTCCGAAAAACATAGTTTGTTTTATAATTTTGAAATAAGATAAAATTGTAAAATTATCGTTTCGAACACTTTGAAGAATTCACTCGCTTAATCTTACGAAAGGTTAAATTGATATGGCCGCTGCCGCTGGTCAGTATTATTTCTAGAAAAAGGTGTAATTCTAGAAAATAATTTAGTACTCGCCATGAATATCACCCTCTTGATTGAATTGATGGGGCCACTGACCAGTAGTGTTGCCACGCGTGCAAGGAAGAGAATAAGAAAAGGAAGCGGGACCCACAGACAGTTGGTGGGACTAGGCGTTGTCTCCAGTCAACCAGGCAGGAACGCCGAGTCCGGCAAGCCCGGCCCCAGCTCTTTCTCCTTCTTGCTTCGCGTGCACGTGCTATGCCTGGTCCGCACGTGTTGACAGCTGTATCCTTTCATCCAGCTCTCCTCTCTTTATTTCCTTCTGGTTTTATGCAAAATTTAATGGGTTCCTTATGTGTAGCAGCTAGCTTATCAGAATACAAAAAGTGATATGTTACATAGGTTTCCCATACAGAATGAGATACTGAATATTACTGTACCTTTCATTGGTTTTGAGTTTTGACTGCATCCGGTTCCGGTCTCTTTCTCTTCCGTTCTTTGATGGAATCAAATATTCTTCTTTCCTTTTTATCCGTCTGGGGCCCGCTCGGACTAATGTGCAAAGCCAGTAAAGGTTGCATCACTCATTCACTTGTCACATGTGTATTGAGTTATTTAACCTAACAGTTAGTTTCTATTTTTGCAAGGAGACTAATGCTTTCTTATATTTTTTAGAAAAAACTGTAGACAAAAATGTTGATTAAAAGGAATAATTAATATAATTCAAGCAGCAGTTTTCATTTTAGAAAAATGTACTTCACTTGCATTAGGGACTGGTATTTTTCCTTTTCATAATTAAATGAGGGAGAATATGAAGAGCTCATAATTTATAAATAAAAAAACTAGCAATTTGATTTAGTTATTATATTAATATAAATATCTCCATTCATTTTTTAGTTTGGTGAAGTTGTTAAAATTTAAATGTATTCAGTTTTTATGTCATGAATTCAAATTTGTATTATGTATTGTGGATACAGGTTCAGTCAGAAGTATCTATATATGAAATAAAAACGATATGGTTTCTTTTAGCTGAGTTAGTTCATTACTTTAACATATATCGAATATTAACTTGATTTTTATTAAGAGAGGAATACTACACGACTTTTTTACGGACAAACACTCTAATTTCTCACTCACGGACGCAAGAAACATTAGTTTCTAAGTCTTATTTATAGCTCTCTAATGTCGATTGGCAAGTTCTAGATAATACATATGTTATTCGTAAGTAGTTTCTAGTAATTCCTATTACCAATATATTACCGACTTTGATATGCCGGTTGTATATTTATTGAATATTCTAGAATAACTAATCTACTTGGGCCTTGGTGCAGCGCCGAACTTCAACAATATATTATAAATAGAGTTAAATAAGAATGACTGTATAGCTCGTGATGATACTTCAACTTTTATTTTTATAAACAGAGTAAAAGTGAGACTAAAAGTGGCAAATGATTGAACTGCATATCAATGTGATAAATAACGAGTAAAGTGAAAGGAAAAGAAAAATAATATAAAATGAGATCAACAAACAAATAAATGACAGTAATTGAAAAGATGAATGATTTATTCATATCATAAACTATTAACATTATAAGTTTTTTTTCTCTCAGAAAATGAACTTTTAATTTTATTCTTTAGTGTCATATAATATCACTGAAAAAATATATCTGCTTTGTCAATTCTAATAATGTAAACTTACTATAAGGTACTTATGATGAATATGAAGTAAAAGAAGATAGTATTTTTGGTGAGAAATAGTTGTTGCTCTCTTTTCTTGAAAGAAAGAAATGGAAGCCCTCAATTCGATTCGCTACACGATTGATTCATAGACAGAGAAGCAGCCGAATATATTTCCCTCAATTGGTTTTGACCGCACCTGATTTCCTCCCCAACAGTACGGAATTTCTGCCCATTTTAATGATGTTGGATTTTATGTGGCTTACACAATATATAATTTGAGCAGCCATCGCTTTGACAACTAAAGTTTATTATCTTTCATTGTTTTTTGAATAAAAGTGGGTTATCACAAGTTTCATTAGAAACTAAATATCTTTCATTGTTCATGAACAAAAAATCACTACACGACATAATACTTAACAAAAGCCGCATAAAACCATGAGACCATTACATCATCATATGTATTTAATTTCCCAGGCATTAATATCATGGAGTACTAGATTTGTGATAGAAACGCGTCAAATACAAAACCATTCTTTTTCTTGTTGCAAAGCTTATTTAATTGATATTTTTTAATCATACTTTATCAGGTTGTTGCAGGCATTTAAGTGTAAAATGCCAAGGGGTGCTCATTATATTTTCGCTCCCAATCATGCAAGAATCATGACTTCTCCATAAACAATTTTGTAATATAAATATATAGAATTGTATTTTTTTTATTTGTTACTGGTAAGCTTTTAAACAGACACACTTGATCCTATACATGTTCTGTTCTTAGTTAATATTGGAGAATGAATTTATCGAGCATATTTCTGATTTTCTTTGTTTAACTTCAATTAGTTTGATTATTGTCAGTGGCGTAGCCAGAATTTGAGTTAGGAGTGGGCAGAAATTAGATTCAGATATTTTTTCTAAACGGATTCGGATTTGAATCGCCTCCATAATTTTCTTTCCACCTACTTCCACCTACCAAATTGCATCTCTGCCTATTGAATCGGTTATAAAATTGCATGTGCATTGCTAAATTGAACAAAAATTTAAAAATACTTTTCTTTTATAATTAGATTAAACGACTCACAAACCATCTCTGAAATATGAACTGACAATCGGTACTCCAAATTGAATTCATAGGTAAGCATAATCAAATCTAGGGGTAGGCAAAACCTATCAAAGAATCTAGTTAAAAGAAAAAAAAAAAATTCAGAAATAGATAGTTGCCTACCCCTGTCCCACTGTGGCTCCGCCACTGATTATTGCACAACTAAATATGTAAAATTACAAAATATAAAATTTATAAGCTCGTTGCCTAAATTTTAAGTGTCTATTTATATTGTTTGCTTTAGTCGGCCCAATTAAATTAAAGAAAAAGAAATTGGAAATGGGAGACTGTTGTCAATTGATATTATCAATGATTAACATCCTAATCCAACGGCTAGAATACGGAACAGGAAGCTTCCTGGTTAATAAATTGAGAGCGGATAAGCTTGTTTGACCACTGCCAAGAATTCACCGTGAATAACGTGACTGTTAATATTTTTTAAAAGTTTCCAGATTGAAAATAATATAAATAGGTTTGCTGTGAATTGTGGTCAGAACAGATAATCAGCCTATGGCAAATATGTTCTCACGTGCTTGTCAACTCAAATATATCCAGTGAAATTAAATGACAATCATTTATCATCTCTAAACTCCGATCTACCTTCACGTGCAAATCCAATATTGCACATGAAATTAATGATACTTAAATCTGACTTACATTTAACTGTGCATTAGCTCCGTTTTTGCATCATTCACTTCTTCATCGACATCGACAGTTTATCACGAACTGAACGAAGAAAAGAAATTCTCGGCCCAATGGATATAGGCCCAACGAAGAAAAGAATGACCTCTTATACCCTTGCCCCATCTTCCTAAAGTAAACCATAGAAAAGTGCATATCAGCAGCCTTCCAATTCAAAGTTCATATCAGCAGCATAACAAGTTGCTAATATATATATTACTTATTACAAGGCAAAATATAGCACAAATAAAAGCTAGAGAAAAGCACAATATATAGCAACTAAGCATTCTCATCAGTATGAATGTCCCCCATCCAGCACCACAATCTCAGGAGCTTCAGCCCATTTGCGCAGCGAAATGTCGTCAATCTAAGCAGGAGTCCAAATCTCATCTCTTGCACAACTGCTTCCTTCATATTTCCAGACCAATAGTGAATTAAGGATAAAATGAGAAATACCATAGAACGATTAGATTTAATCTGTCCGTACAGTTGCTATATGGATCAATAATTGGGTAAGCCGTTTCTGCGGACATCTTTTTCCATTTTTGACCCATACTGACAGACTTCACACAGCCATGTAGAGTATTGACACTACCCGCCTAGGGCAATCCATGCCCGGTCCGCCCGTGCCCGCTGCCCGGGGTATCCGTATCCGAGTCCGGGTATAGGACGGGTAAACGGATACACGGGTAGAGGTATAAAACGGGCAAGGCACGTCTTTTCGGAAAAAAAAACCCGATCATACCCGGACCGGTTTACTCGTACTCGTATACCCCCGTGCCCGTACCCGTGAACCCGTCTGCCCATGCCTGTTCCCGCACCCGTATACCCGTGTACCCGTACCCGTACCCGTACCATTTTTTTAAAATTTCAAATTTTTCAAATTTTTCCCTCCCGCTTTTTATTCTGTTTTTTTATTTCTATTTTTTTAATTTTTGTTTTTTAATTTTTGTTTTTTTAATTTTGTTTTTTTAATTCTGTTTTATAATTTCTGTTTTTTAAATTCTATTTTTATTTCTGTTTTTTAATTTCTGTTTTTTAAATTCTGTTTTTATTTCTGTTTTTTTATTTCTTTTTTTTAAATTCTGTTTTTATTTCTGTTTTTTAAATTCTGTTTTTTTTAATTCTGTTTTTTAATTTCTGTTTTTTAATTTCTGTTTTTTAAATTCTGTTTTTTAATTTCTGTTTTTTAATTTCTATTTTTTAAATTCTGTTTTTTAATTTCCGTTTTTTAAATTCTGTTTTTATTTCTGTTTTTTAATTTCTGTTTTTAATTTATTATTTTAAAGTTTCTGATTTAATTATATTTTTTTTTTATATTTTATTTAACCCATTAAAAATAAATGAACGTTTAGAAAATATATTATCAATTTAAAATGTAAACTAAAAATTTCGAGATATAAATAAATTATGAAACTATATAATTAGAATGAGAATTTGAAAATAAAATAAAATGGCTCGTGTAAAGAAATAAATAAATACATTTGTACTTAGCCGAATAAATATACATGTAAAGAAATAAAATAAAGTTCATGCATATATGTATATCCAAGGAAACGGCCATTTTTATTAATACCCTAAAAAAAAAAAATATTTATAAATGCCCCCGCATTAGCCCATGCGGCGCATGCGCCGCATTTGACCTCTGCAGGTAAATCAACAAGTCTGGATTGATACAAGGACCAAACTGCAAAAGTAATTACACCAGAATGTAGAGCATTCAAAAATACACATAATTGACACAAATTTTAATTTATTCAGATTTTTCTACAGTTAGTTATGAATTTTCAAAAGTTCAGCTTTCGAAGAAACTTTAAACATCGATAACTTTGGCTAGGAAAGTCGGATTTGTGCGTATGACCACTTTTCGGAAAGGGAGGACGAGACGAATCTGAATATCACCCAAGGGGATCAACCCTGGGTATTTGAAGCATCAGAATTAAAAAAAAAACATCATTTAGTGTCTCAAAAATTCAGTTTAAGTTTTCTTTCGACGGCAGACGTTGGATCAGCGATTTTCAAAGTGGCTTAATAAATAGTAAAAAAAATCAGAAAATATAAAATTTGGTCTCCAAGCACATTTCAATATAGAGATCACATCTAACGGTTCAGATCGACTTTTTAGATTTTGAAAACGAAAAAAATGACTTATAAGTATATATCATCATATGCTTATGTAAGTAGAGTAGCCAACTTCTATATTATATATACATATACATATACGGTTCAGATCGACTTTTAAAGTAATTGATTTAAGTAACATTGTTTTAAAATAATTAATAATTTTTATTTATATTTAAAGTAATTGATTTTAAGTAATTAATTTAAGCAACATTGTTTTAAAATAATTAGTAATTTTGATTTATATTTGAACTAATTGATTTAAGAAACATAGTTTTAAAATATATTATCAATTTAAAATGAACGTTTAGAAAATATATTATCAATTTAAAATGCAAACTAAAAATTTCGAGTATAAATAAATTAAGAAACTATATAATTAGAATGAGAATTTGAAAATAAAATAAAATGACTCTTGTAAAGAAATAAATAAATACATTTGTACATAGCCGAATAAACATACAAATTTTCGCAAGAATAATTTTTATATATAAGTTACAAATTTTATTTATTTAGAAATTATAAAGATGTGACTTGATAATTTTATGTATATATATATACACTATTTTGATATTGAACTATTCAGATTTTAAAATTCGAATTATAAACACGTAATAATATTCATACAACACCGTAAAAAAAAACCCGAAAAAATAGAAAAAAAACCCGGACCGTCCTGCCCCCCCCCCCCCGTGAGTACAACGAGCATGGGTACAAGACGGACAGGGAACAGTTTTTTAAAAAAACCCGTGATGTCCCGCCCGTGATTCACGTCTACCCGTGATATCCGTGTCCGTGCCTGGATATACCCGGCCCGCCTTGGCCCTACCTGAGAGCAATGCTCTACAGCCATGATACATCATGGTCAATATTTTATGTGGCATACATTTATACTTTGACTGTGATTGCCAGTGTGCATTTCCAGTTTAACATGATCTAACTCACTACAAATGTTTAATCTCCTTTTTCTAGTTTTCTTAGGTTTCTAGACATTATTTTGTTTCAAACTTTCCTTTTTTATTTTGACATACTACTCTCCCTAATTATATTATTCTACATTTTTTATGCAGTGTTAATGCAATTATTATTGTATATATTTATCTATGTAGATGATAAACTGTTGTTTTCGTTTATAACTTCTGTGTCATTAAGAATGTAATTTAGCGTGACATCCATGTTCAAAATAAAAAAATAAAAATTGAAAACGAGAGAACATCTAGAAAAGAAATAAATTGTAAAAGAGATCATATATTTATGGTATTTTTGTTTGTTTAAAATATAATAATTAAATACGAGATTATTTATAGCTACAAATACCACATTATCTAAATTACAACTGATGTTGAAAAAAGTTATTTATGTATGAAATATTTTTCATATTGTTATAAAAAATATTAAAATTCATCTTACAAGGTAGAAAACCACCGTTATTTGATGAGCCGCCTCTTAGAATTATAGTAACATGTTTTGTGATATAGTCATATTTTATTTTATTTTTTTGACATTTCTAAACCGAACAACGAATAAAATGCAAATCACAAATTATTCACGAATAAAACATGAACAAAAACGTGGGGAGAGGTTGGTTTTTTATTTACTTCCTTATGGTACAAAATTATTCTCAAATTATATTTAAAGTATCTCCGAATCACAAATCTTTAACCTGTCAAACCAAATTCAAATTATTAGTTTGTCACTATGCATAGAATCCCCAATCGTCCTTCATTTCATCCACTTCCACACAAGGTTAACAGATTGTGTCACAGAGGATCAGAACTCTAGAACCGGCCTTTCGTAAGAGCCAAGGGTAATTGGAATTGAACATGGAGCAGAGCCAATCAATAATTCGTTCAAGACTTCAAGGAGATCTTTTTTATTGTTAGAAATTTTAATTAAATAATTAGTAAAAAATTTGAGGAAGTTTGAGTTTTTTGTGGCGTAAAAGATATTGAATTAGTAATTTGGATTTAAAATTTGAAGCTAAATTTGTAGTCTTGCTTTAAAATTTTCTTTTCACAAACAAACATAAAGGTCCACGATTATTCTCCACTTTGAATTTGGAAAAAAATAATAGTTTTGAGATGGAAGAAGCGAGGGAGGAGATAGATTATTCTCCACTTTAAATTTGAATTTCAACCACTAACTCAGCTTCAAATATTAGAGCAGAATCACTAACTCAGTTTCAAAGTTTGAAACCGAACCACTAACTGGGCACCTTCTAAGTTGTCAAAAAATTCACGTACTCAATCTATTTTTCTATATTATATTATTATTTAATAAAATTTTCTAAAAATAAAAAAGTCACGGTTCTTGTAAAGTTGTACTTTTTTTTTTTTTTTTTGTTGAGATGAGTAAAGTTGTACTTTGAAAATTGAAATTGAAACCAGTCAATTTCAGATGCACTCAAGATTCAGCCGCCTGGATAGTCCACCTGGCCGAGCCATGTCGTTAGTCATAGAAATTGTGATACTAATCCTCTCCCGTCCTTCCTTTTCAAACAGTACTGTTTCTCTCCATTGCTTCAAAATCCTGCCCTTTGATCTTTGAACCGGGGTTAACTGTTAAGCCGTTAACTCGGCAATAATCAACTTCATTAAGTATTCCAGTTCGTTGAAAACGGAGAAGATTAGAATCTAGGACTAGGATCTTTGAGTTTCGACTCGAGAAAAATAAATTTATAATTAACCAAAGAGAGACTATAAATACCCTCCTGAATTTCCCCCATTTTTATTTCTTCCAATCCGTGCTGGCGTGCTGCTCTCTCTGCTGTTCTAGTTAGAGAGAGAAAGAGCATATAGAGGAGATGATGGGAGGAGAGGCGGCGGTGGCGAACGGATCTAAGGCCGCGATGGGAGGAAAGATAACGGGGCCCACGAATCCGATGGTGACGCCGTTGCTGACGGATTTGTACCAGTACACCATGGCCTATGCTTACTGGAAAGCGGGAAAGCACCTCGATCGAGCTGTGTATGTTACTCTTTTATTTATTTTGTACAACTTATTTTCTTATTGATTATCAAAATTTCTATTTGTTAATAATTTGCATATTCTGAGGGGTAAGGAGGGTGGGGCTGATTGAATCTTCGCTTTAATGGGGTTTCTGACATTATAATATTTCCTACGATGCTGGACCAATTATCTGTCAATTTTTGTAGCTTTTTAACTAGAGTTTCATGTATCAGTTTTGAACTTTTGGTCAAGCAAGGTAATTCTTTGTACAAGAATAAGGCGTGCTCAAATAAGTTGTTCTCAGTTTTTCTTATCAATTATGGTTTAATTTTCCATTATTTAAAAGCATACTTCCATAAGGTACAGCGATGCATATATATAAGAAGAAGCTTCTCATTCTTTTTCTGAAGTATTGGTTTCTCTTAAATTTTTTTAACTAGTTATCTTTTAATTTTTCTATCATTTAGAAGCATGCTTCCATAAAGTACAACAATGCCATATAAGGAAAAGTATGCTTAGTCTATTTCTCAAATATTGGTTCCTTTTAAATTGTTAATTAGGTTTTTTTAGGGTTGGTGGCGAAAACGCTGCTTACAAGAACAATATAAGAGAAAAATTCAAATCAGATAGTTCTTACCAAATGAAACTTTGCAAATTTTTTTTTTGAGAGAAAACCTGTAGGCAATCAGCTAAGATATAAATGAACAAGTACAGGATACAGAATATGACAAAAAACAGTAAATATTGGGGGCTTTTCTCTTTTCCACTTTTGGATGAGGGTTCGGTTTCCTTTTTTATTTTTATTTTACAGTTCCCATTATTCTTAATTTCTTATTGGGCATTTTTGGTAAGATTTTGGTCTCCATCTAATAAGATGTCTTGTCAGTATGATAGCACATGATAGCTCTTTAATTATCTGGTAGAATTTGACCAAGTTCACACCGTGTACTTTTTTCTTTTAATTTAATATCATAAATTTATTTTTAAATTGCTTTACGTGGAAAAAAAAAGGATTATATGTTGACAGACGTATTGCTCATTGCTCACTAATTTCTAATAGATTAACAAAGGAATACGAAAGTACTACTTCAATTGTGATATCAAGAACAGGATGTCAGCAATTTATAAATGAAATTAAAAAAATATTTTTGTAAACATAGCAGCTCAAGAGTTGAATTTAAAAAATATATTTATAATATAATTATTGCAAAATTTTGGTGTATCAAGACAAAGTAGGTGGTTCTCTATGTTAATTTCTTGTCAATAATGAATCTGACAAAAGTTTTGTACTAGAGTGATTGATTTTTGTTGATTTCTTATAAGGATATGCTGCTGTGTCTCGATCAGGCTGCATTATAAATAGAATGTTGAAAATTAAGCAGCTTTGTTGTTGTTCAATCGTGCCTATAACACTTAAGTGTGCTTTTGTTCAAGTGAATTAAGAAATAGAAATTGTAATTATTCTGTACACCTTTGGCTGGTTAACTTGATTGCTCCTTCTGACTAATATGCCTTCATTCTCGTATATATATTTTTTTTGTCTTCAGATTTGATTTATACTTCAGAAAGAACCCTTTTGGTGGTGAGTATACTGTTTTTGCTGGTTTGGAGGAATGCATCCATTTTGTTGCAAATTTTAAACTCAGCGATGATGAAATTTCTTTCTTAAGATCCACAATGCCAACCTGTGAGGTATATGTTCTTTCTTCTACCAGGAAGGTTTCTTGTCTATTCTTGAAAAATAAAATAAAACTTATTTTCTTTTATTTTCATGGTTTTTTATAGGAGGGTTTTTTTGAATATCTCAAAGGTGTTAATTGTTCTGATGTGGAAGTATATTCCATTCCGGAAGGTTCTGTTGTTTTCCCAAAGGTTCCCTTGATACGTATAGAAGGCCCAGTAGCTGTAAGTTGTTATTGCATTTTCATTGAAGCCTTTTACTGTATATTATACAACTTCTCGATTATACATATGCTAATTTGTTATGTCAATAGGTGGTTCAACTACTGGAGACCCCATTTGTGAATCTTGTGAATTATGCATCTCTTGTGACTACAAATGCTGCAAGGCACCGCTATGTTTCTGGCAAAGCGAAAGTTTTACTCGAATTTGGTTTAAGAAGAGCACAGGTTTATACATCATATGCGTTTTCATTTACTCCTAAGCCTTTTCATTGAGCTCTATTTTCTTACATTGTCATTTAATATTAATTTTTGCAGGGGCCGGATGGTGGGATAAGTGCTTCCAAATATTGTTATATTGGTGGCTTTGATGCAACAAGGTACGTCTTCTTTATACAAATGCACAATTGTGTTTGCTTTTTGTATTTGTAATTTTTTTTTTTAATTGTCACGTCAACTGTTGCCACCTGTTCTTTTTTATTGAAACAACCATGTTTTATTCATGAATCAATTTAACATTTTACAACCAAGTTACTAAAAAAACTTGCTAATCTGAACCAACTGAGACCAATTGAAAAACTGATTGTGTTTCTTATTCAGGCATTCTTATTTTGCGCATGGTACTCAATCACTTTGGTTGACAAGGAATGAATATTAACTTGGTGTATTTGTCTGAATTGATTTGTCATTTTTTTCTATTTGCAGTAATGTATTAGCTGGGAAGTTGTTTGGAATCCCGCTTCGAGGAACTCATTCTCATGCCTTTGTTAGCTCTTATATGGTTAGCGAGCTGATACGCATTTTAGAAAATTATGCTTGTGTTTGGCACTTATCATCATATCTAGGATCCACAAATGCTACTTTGCTATGTACACATTAGATTTATTATTTTCTTTCTTTCGTTTTTTAATATTGCTGGTTTTGCCTTCAGCATAATTTCTTGAGTTTTTCTGTTTGTATTGAGGTCTTGGAAATGTATGATGTTAAGTTCAAACATCTATCTTTGTTACCTAAAATTTGTTCTCATCGGCCTACAGCTAACTGATAAAATCATGACATAATGGTACCAGTGAGTTCCACTGTACTAGTGAAGAACATTAACCAAATTTAAATGTTTTTGTAGAGTGCTGATGAGATCCCAGACAAGACATTGAGGAGTAGTGACGGCTCAAAGACCTGTGATGATTTTTTCAATTTGGCCCTTAGTTGGCTCAGAAAAATCCAGGTTTCCATTTCTGTACAAAAGTTTATTTTATAAAATATCATACATATACTTCTTAAAAATCGAATATCAACTAATTCCATTATCATCTGGGAAATATATTGTTACAACCTTTCTCTTCTTTCTTTACTTCTTTCGTCTTTTATGTCAAGTATAGTAATAAGAGAATGAGATTGTAATGTTTGTAGAGGCGGAAATGTTGTACATTTCCAATTTTGTATATGCTCTTTTTTTTTCATGGGTGTATAATTGATCCTTTCTGACCTCTTCAGGGGTATACATGAATTTGCCCCTTATGGAAGTAGTCTGAATTTCTGTTTTAATTTCTCGTGTTAGGGTCAATTTAATTTTGTTTGTTCTTGTGCTTGCTAGTCGGTGAGTTCATTGCATGGTTTGTTTGGAGAGACAAATCAAAGTGAGCTGGCAGCATTTACGTCGTATGCCTTGGCATTTCCTAATAACTTCCTTGCACTTGTTGACACTTATGATGTAAGTTTTTAATTGAAATGAAAATTACTAACTACTAGAACAAAATAATGGTGGAACTAGTATGAGCTTAAGATCATCGATCTCAAAAACCGTCAGATTGCCTTCGATGGATGAATTTGAACAATTGATCTTGAACTGCTTGAGGACAAACATCTTTTACAATCCATCTTTCTTTTTGTTCATTTTGTATATGAATGCACCAAAATGGTTCATATTCAACCTCTTGATCTTATACAAAAAGAGAGAAAAAAAAATGAAAATCTGGGATCTAAACACTTGGATGGTCAAGTGCTTCACGATTTCTGGCTAAAATTCACTGTTTGAAGACAATTTGACTATTTTCGAGGTTATGCTCACAAAATTCCTCTGGTGAGCTTAAGATCGCACTAGTTTAACGCAAATAATAAATAAAAGTTATCTGTACTTAATTGTTCTCTGCTAATTGAATCTTTTACCAGGTGATGCGAAGTGGACTTCCCAATTTTTGTGCTGTTGCTCTTGCACTTCATAGTTTAGGGTAACTTAATGTCCCTTTTGATTTTCAAAGTTTGTTTTTATTTCTTTATGTTGGTCTAGAAAGAAATTGAATTTGATGTATGCAGGTATAAAGCATCAGGAATAAGGTTGGATTCTGGAGATTTAGCATATTTATCAATAGAAGCTAGAAATTTTTTCAATGTAATAGAGAAGGAATTTGGAGTTGCTCATTTTGGTAAGATGGTCATCACAGCCAGCAATGACCTAAACGAAGAAACCATTGATGCCCTCAACAAACAGGTAAAAAGGATGCAAAAAAAAGAAAGTAAACAAGTAAATAAATTTAAAGCAAATCAAGATTCATCCATTCTTTTATTTTTTTCATTTACCTTGATGTGAAAACCTAGCTTTTCTCTTTTTTTTTACAAGAAGCGAACAAGCGTTGTTGTTACGATGCAAGTGCTGTCCGATTTATTGTAGCACCTCTGTACTAACACTAAATAATTTATTTTAGAACATAACTATTCAAATTAATAGATAATTATCATAAAGATTTGTTAGATTCCAGCATAATATGTGGTGCTAATTTGGTACTTCTACTTGCTGCAGTACATCTGTCATAAGCTACTTGGCATGATTCTAAAATGAAATTTTGTTATTCTAGGCAGCTCAAATACTTAATAGACGTTATATTTGTTTCATTTTATGTATTTTTGGCAGGGCCATGAAGTGGATGCCTTCGGAATAGGTACATATCTGGTGACATGTTATTCACAAGCAGCGCTTGGTTGTGTATTCAAGTTGGTAGAAATAAATGACCAGCCTCGCATCAAACTCTCTGAAGATGTAACTAAGGTACACTTTAACTAATGAAGTAATTAATTGCATATATGAAGGAGTAAGCAAAGAAGGGCAATTTTGGAACTACTGTTTGAAAAATTAAATACATGGCACTCCTAAAAAGATAAGTAATGTGGTTAATGGGTGTACGTGTTCTGTATCAGCATGCATGAAATTATTCCTATCATATTTGTAACTTAAGACTTATAGCTTTGTGTCAAGTAATCAACTAATCATAAATGTCTCTTTCTTTAGGTATCAATACCATGCAAAAAGCGTATTTTTAGACTATATGGCAAAGAAGGTTACCCATTGGTTGATCTCATGGTTGGTGAAGACGAGCCAACTCCTAAGGTGACCATTTTTGAGTTCTCTTGTATATCACAATTGGCCTGAGATAAGACATTTGATTGGAGGTGGATTTGGTTAGGCTGTTTTGGCATTTTAATTTGAAGTTTCCATTTGTGTTAACCTGTTTCATACATTGCTTCTTTGTTGGTAACCCACATTATGTGATATTTTGGATAAGACCTGGCAACTCCAATGCAGGCCATATTAATCGAAAAAAATTGAGTTAATTGCAGGTCCAAATTTCTCAAAATGGATGATTTTTATATTAACATAAAAGCTCCTAGAAATGGTCGTGCAAAAACTTCAAAAACAACTTTTTAGATATTTTGCTTAGCACTATCCAATACTGTGGTGCTTTTTGCATATAATAATGTAATAAATCAATTCTATGTTTTGGAAACTTCGAAAATTCAAATGATATTACAATTATAGTTAGTTTATATTGGTTATAATTTGCAAATATTATTATGTGGGTGAGTAATTTTTTTTTTCACAAACATTGAGCACGGAAGCACTTGTATAGTTTTATTTTACTGATTTGAATATTTCTCTAGGAAGGAGAGAGAATACTCTGTAGGCACCCATTTGTAGAATCAAAGAGAGCTTATGTAGTGGCTCAGCGTGTTGAGGAGCTGCTCAAGTGTTATTGGCCAGGACGTTCAAGTAATATTTACCCTTTAACCTTTTTCTAGATGTCTCTCTCATTTTATGTCTAACACATATAACCTCACATAAGTTCCTAGTTACTTGTGACTGTACCCCTACAGGTACAAACCATCTAAATTGTCATGTAAACCTCTCCACTCCCAGTGTCACCCTTTTTTGAAAAAAAAAAAATAGTGGTCTTGGCACCTGCTTCCATTATTATAGCCTCTTCTCGAATTATAATTCAGTATTTTCTAGGTGCACAGAAGATGCTATTGATATTTCACAAACACATTATTGCAACGCTTTGCAAAACTACACAAGAAATTATCCCTTTTAATTGTTATATCTTTTGTTATTTTTTAGATGACCCTAGAGAAGAACTACCATCTCTAAACAAGATCAGAGATCGTTGTATAAAGCAGTTGGAAAAGATGCGGCAGGACCATATGAGGCGTCTCAATCCAACACCTTACAAGGTTTCTTTTATTGTGCTTAAGCAGCTTCTCTTATAATGAGTATTAATCTAATTAAAACAATTCTATAAGCATGGGTTAATTTTTATATTTATAAACAGGTCAGTGTGAGTGCGAAGCTCTATGATTTTATTCATTACCTTTGGTTGAACGAGGCACCAGTGGGGGAGCTGCAGTAATTTGGCTTAATCATAGGGTTTTTAGGAAATTCATAAGTTAAAAGCTCACATTGAGCAAGCATGCAATAAAATATGTCTTGTTCTTTTCTGTAACTTGAATATATAGATAGATGTTGTGACTTGAATATATATAGATGATGTTTGTGCAAGTTAAGCATGTACGTTAATCTCCATATAATAAGGTTGGAATTGCAATTTTTTATCAAGGTCTCGTAGATGCAATACTCTGAAATTTTGTAAGTTGAGACTTGTTAGCTATTTATGTATAAATTCAGGTGCCTCAGGTGTTATTTATTTTTTATTTTTAAAAGGCATACGCCCGTTTCATTGCCATGAAACATAAGTCTGGTTACAACAAAAACGAAAAAACAGAACACATCCAGTTAGATGCACGCAGGCATCACAAAACACATAGGATTAGTACTAAGCCACCTCATGGGCTATGCAACAAAACAAAGTAATAAGCATAATCCTAGAAGTTTGTAAAGAGGTATTCAGTGGAGTCATCCGATAGCCATCCCATTATCCTTTCATCTTCCACTTGAGCAATTTGGATAGGCACTGCCTCCATGTCCTGACTCCTGACTCCTGACTCCTGAGGGAGCCAGGCCAGGCCTCAGGTGTTATTATATGAAAGAGAAGTCTTGTTCTTATTAATAGGATGATAACTGATGAAGTTTTGGCTTATAACAATGTGCAACTGACTGAAAATCATTTTGTTTACCATCAAGCATTTTAATGTATGATTATCAGTCAAACTTTACATTTATTTAAATTTGACGTACACCTTTTCTAAATAATAAAGAATAGGTCTGCAATTTCAATTTTTTTTAGTTTAAATAATAGTTATATGTTAAAATTATCCTCAGTGACGTGATTTTGGTTATTAGAGAATGGTTACAATGTCTCCATTTTTTTGTCTCCATCTTGCTTTTATTTTTTTATTATTCTAATAACAAAATTTTTAAAATTTATATTTTAAAATAAAACACTTAAATATTATTTATATTATTTTCTCAACAAACATATATAAAATATATTATTATTCGGTTTGTTTTTACATGAATCAATAAGTTGAAAATGACCGTTCAGAATTTATCTATATTAATGTATTTTTGTAGACCATTGATACCGATCAAAACAAAGACTAAATGTCGTAAATTAATCTTTTATATGCATAGAGAAAATAATATAGATAAATTAAAACGGTATTATGTTGAAATTTTTGTTTTAAATTATAAATTAATTACTAACGTTTAAAAAATTGAAGACATTTGAACCATTTATTATTAAAATTATTACGATTATTATTATAATCATGCATGATCATTAACAATAGGTCCAATGTAAGTATGTAAAACCACCGACTTTCCACTGGCCCGCTGTTAGAAAAGAATGTCCCACCAAGATGTTCATCTAATAGCTATTACAAAAATATCTCACCCAGATGTTGATCTTAAAACAAAACAACATTAGGTTTTGCATCAAGTATATATACTTTTGCATCATGCACAAACATAAAAACCAAGTGTTAGGTCATGTGGGCACCAAACTATATCATGAGGGGTGGTACACTTAGTGAGATACAAATTGGCACATTATCTGTTCTTCATAATTGACACTTCATTATATACAGTTCCAGTTGAGAGTTGACAATATCAAATAATAATAACTAAATTGGCACATCATACACACTGGTACTTGGGAGTTGGGAGTAGGTACTGTTATAAGAACGCGTATCCTCTGCATTAACTCAAAAGAGAATCTTTTAAGTTTAATGCATCTCAGCCGTTTGATCAGGATCAGAGCCAATCCGGCCCTTGCCTTTGACGCACAGAGCCCTTTAATATTAGTGTGGATCTCAATCGGATGGTCCAGATCCATTAGCGCATGGTGCGTTAATGCAGAAGATACAAATTCCTATTATACAGCAGTTACATCAATCTCCACCGTTTGTTAATTAAAGTCTTAAAGACTAATCTTTAATTATGACCCAAAATTAATATGATTTAAGCCATCCAAAAGTTTTAAATAGTGATTTGTAATTTGTTCCTGCGAGGTTTTAGAAAATACTATAACATGTAGCAGTAGCCAACAGTACCAAAGTTATCATACATCATGGTTTCAATTTAATATATATTTTTAATATAATTTCACATATAAATCTTAAGTTTTTAATAAATAAAATTTTAGTTACAAAACTGTGTAGATTAGAATGTCTTATAATTGAGTTCGACTAATATGCTTTTAAGTAGCATGTCTGTCTATATATCATTTCAGTTCAAAACTCATATAATTAACTTCAAATGAAAAATACAAACTGTTCAAACCGACCTCCTTTAAGAGATCTTCATTTAGAAATGAAGATTTAGTGTGCATATTAATGCATTGTTGGTATGTCAAAAAGGACTATTTTTCAAAATCACAAAAAAAAAAATTAACAAATTCTAAAAATAGTAAAATTGATATTCTACAAGTATATGATCAATTTACTGAGCTACTTAGGTTGATGTTTTGAATATAAAATTTTGAAATTTGACTCTATTATTTTTTACCAAAGTACTACTGAAAACATATTAGCCAGAATCTTTATAATTTGTACCTACTGTGGTTGCACTTTTATACAAAATATAAAAATACAGTACACTTGTTATCATTAATTAATTTGTTTTTTTTTGCCTCGAATCTACAAATTAAACTAATTTTTTATGATATGTATATATGTCAGTCCATAACTATAACTATATCTAGTGATTGTTGTTGTGCTCCACAAAAGAAAAAAATAATAATAGAAATAAAATTGGAAATGGTTACTTGTGTGTTGCTTACTATATCGAGATATACTACATAGTACTACATACTAGCTAGTTTGTAATTAATTAATTAGGTCAAAAGTCACAAGAAAGTGACCAAATTGATCGCTAGAATTTGTTAATTGTTTTACATTAGCCTTCTAAGCCTACTGATTAAATAACCATGAACATCAACTATTATTAGAGTACTTTTTAGAGGCTTGTACAATTATATAAAGTTAGGGATATGGAGGGGAGTATGTCCAAATGCATCGTATTTTTCATACATATCTTTTATGCATATTTTGATTATACCTCATATTTTTATTTTTGTTTTCAAAGTTCAAACAGTCAATTCAAATTGTTCAATAAGATCTTTGTATTTAAATATATTTAGAGATTAAATTTTATTTTTTTGTATTATTTTTATTTTTTTAGAAAGATACAAAATTACTATTTTTCAAAAGATTATGCACTTTTAAAAACTATGATTTTGTAGCTATTTTAAACCCTTCATAGAAAATTATTTATTGAATGAAGGTTGGAGGTTAAGGTATATGGCTGAACTAAATTCAGTTAAATTAAATTATAAAAATAGATTGAAAAGGATGTCAAGTATGTGAAACGTGATTTAGAAATTAAAAAAAAAATAGAGAGATAAAAGTTATTGATGTAGGATAACGGATATTTGAATGACTATAATGGATAACACATAACAATTTCAGCTATAAATATAGCAATCATAACCAATCCGCTGAGTTATTCGCGTTAAATTAGCCTTTAATTCATTTTTTTCTACGTTTTCAAACTAAACACCGAATAAAACTAAAAAAAAACGTATAATATATTCTTTTTGCGAATAAAATGCGAAAAAAAATTGGATTTTTTTTTAATTTCTTTCTTGGAGGGTTTTTTGGGTTTTTTGTTTTTACTTTCTTGGAGTACCGAATCATTCTCGAATTATACCCGAATCACAAAATGACCCCACCAAACCGAATCTGAACTATTCATTTGTTACTATGATCATAACTGTATTTTGTTATTTTTCTTTCAATTAATTAACGTTCAGTGTTAAAAAACAAACTATGATGGAAACATTATATCAATAGAGTGCTATATATTGACAAATTAGGGCAGATTTAATGGAGCTCAGGGTGGCTATTTTTTTTTTTAAACTTTTACTAATTTTAATAAAATTTTATAGCCAGCTGGCCTACTATTGATGAAGTATTTGATTAATTTAATGAACAAAGATATGTCACGATAAAATATATCTTGTTGAATTTTTTTTATTATCTAACTTAGCTTTTCGTTATAATAAGTTTCTTATTTTCACATGAAACTAGCATGCATATTTATCACAAGAAAATTGAAAATTTCACGTGTCTGGGTCTGCTAGACTGCCAGTGTGCTTTTGTTTTTGTTTTTGTTTTCTTATACATACCGGAGGGGCATTTTTGTTCAGAATTTTTTATTTATAAGAATCAATGTAAAATAATATTGAATATTAGAATAAGTACAGTAAATTTTTGATGTTATAAACGGAACAGTAACATAAATTCAGGTTTATTTTTGGAGCGATTTTTTCTATCCGGATCAATTCAAACTTCAGAGCCAAAAAAATAAAGAAAACCCAAATCCATTATTTGAAGCCGAATTTTTTTTACGGTTCCGTTTATGGATCTAAATCTTGGAACAATCATACTATTATTATTATCATATATTATTTATTTAATTTCTGTAAATAAATATATCTGTTTGTGTTGATAGGTTCTGTACTTCTGTTTGCTGGTCTTAAGTACTGTGTAAACAAACATAAATAGTGCAATTGAACTTATGTGTGCACTGTGTACATCTATGTACTTAATTCTGGAAAGAAAAGAAAACCACAGTTGGTTGTGTGGGTACCACACTTGGAGCCCAATATTTTATTTTTAGGTGAATTCTTTTCCTTTTACCCAAATAAAAGAGAAGATCTTGTTTGTTTTTTCTACCTTTTATTCTTTCATGACAAGGACTGCCTTCATCAAATGTTTGAAGTAATCATAAAGGTTAAAAACATTCCTGATTTGATTTTGTGCAACTTCCATTTTGTGCTTTTTGTAATTGTGGTCATTCACACATTAATAGGATAATTTCTGTTAGAAATTGGATTTTCAACAATTTTTACCTAAAGTTGAATTCAAACAGTCTGATTTATATCGAGATTCATGCCAACAATTTAGATTAAATAAACTTAAATGATTTGATAAATATAAATCATTATACAAAATTTGACATCAATCATACGATTGAAATTCGACTTTAAATGAGATTTTGTTCAAAATCCTACCTATTCATTTTAAACTGATCACGTAACTACACTGCATATTTCTGTGCAACTTTTTACATACATGAAACTACATATTTAACTATATTAAAATACACATATGTTTATTTTAATTTAAAATAAATTTTGACAACTATCAAAAATTATTTCAACATCCAACTTATTGTACGATGTCTCGAAAAATCGGATTTCCTAAAGTAACTCAAAATTTAAAAATCCAACTTAATCGAAAAATCGGCTCGGACCACTGATCAGAATTTGAATCAATTCAGTTCCAAAAATAAAATACTGAGCTCTTTTAATATTATCAAAGTAGATTTTATTTTTAACAGTCTGGATTCAAACTTAAAATTTGAGTTACCATAGGAGATCCGAATTCCGAAAAAATAAACGGTTCTTAAACCAAACAACACTCATCTGTATCAAAATAAACATTTGATTGAACCGAAACGAACACTCGCTCTCTTGAACTCTCAACTTCTTTTTAATCATCGTAAATAAGCACTTGTAAAAACTTCAATGAACACTAGCCTGAATTAAAATGAGCATTTATCTGGGCAAAAATAAACACTTAAACTAGTTTATTTATAAAACAAAACAATAATAAAATAATAATAAAAAGAACTTGAGACTTAATAATATATTTATTTTCTTATGACGTAAAGGTAAAATATATAAAATATTGTTGAATATTATTAATTATTAGTTTGTAGAAGATATGCCGTGAAAAAATAAATGCACAGTTTGTATTGCCACAGTATTTAAAATTTAAAGAGAGATTAAGACTCTACTTTTTATAATATCCCCATTATTATTGTTATCATCAAATTAAACCAATTCATGTTAAATCACTTAATATTAGCCGGATACTTAAGTCATTTAACTAAATTATAATTTTTGTGAAATATATTCTAAAATAAAATAGATATTCTTTGATTTGATCAAAACCGTGTGAAAATGTTTAGTGATCAACTGAATTTCCATCAAATAATTCAAAAAATAAACCGTTCAACATCTATCCATATTTGAACTTGCATTAAATATGACAGCCACCTATATAAATTATGCATAAATTATAGAGAGTATTATAATTTTTTTATTTTCGATTACTAATAAATTAGTTGTTGGTATAATTCCTCCTTCCTTACGTTAGGTGTTGCATTGTCACGGGCCCACCGTTTTCAAGTCAGTGATTCAATTAATTAAGATCCTCCGTCTTTGTCGATTTTAGCAACTTTGGAACTTTGGATCCATATATATCTCTCTCTACAATGTTCTGTGGCATTTGGGGTATAATCATTTATGTAGTCAGTCAATTTTATGTCTTTTTAGGCGTTGTTAAGAATATAATATATTGTTATTTTTGCCCGTGCATGATAATGTTATAAATAGGTGTGGATATTTTGTGCGATCGAATTTAATTTATCTCATATCCATTTTTTTTATAGATCAGATACATTTTTTTTCTTCTAGGTGTGATAGGTTGAGGTTTGAATATATTAGATATATATTAATATGCTTCTATATACATTATACATTGTTGTTATTGTACTTGTATAATTATAATACAAATAAAAGTAAACGTTTCGTAATTTGACTTAGCTTGAAATATCTCTTTTAAATACATAATTAACTATTAATTTAACTATTAACTAATACGGTTAACGGGTCAAGTCTAAATATATAAATGAGAATTAATGATCGCAACATCATGGTATGTGTATTACAACAATGAAAGTCATTGTGTATGAAATCATACTTATTATCAGTAGAAGCTTTTTTAATTCAAAAAAAATAAAGTAATAGTTGACAAAAAAATATGCTTAAAAATCAAAAGATTTAATGCGAACTTAACATGTAGCTCAAGTGTTAAGTTATGTGAGTGACTTTTCATAAATATTATTTTCGAGCTACAATACATGTGACATACTTATTAACTTTCTCAATCGGTATAAAGAAAATTATAATGTAATAATTTGAATAAATCATCAACTGTATGCCTTCCTTTCTCATCTTCTTCATGTAAAAAGGGACAACTGGTGTGAAAAAAGATATATTTTTTTTTAAGTTTGCATTACGTTGATATAATTGTTCATCATTTTTCAATCAACGTAGAGAATTTTAACATCAAACTGACTTTATTATGTTTTAGTGTTTATAAAAATACAGTAATGATGTTCTTAGCTCCATCATAGCTTACAAAATAACAATGCAATGCAATTATTCTGTAATGTTCTGACGAGCATAGTAAATTCCACACTTTAGTACTTCACCATGGATACTAAAATATAACCACCAATTACATGTGTTACACAGAGAGATGATGTAGGAGATCAGGATCATTCAACAACATTTCTCAGTCTTTTTTTTTTTTTTTTTTGAGAGGAACAACATTTCTCAGTCACTTGACTATAACATAGAAGGAATCTAAGGAAACTAGATTTGCAAGATCATTAATCAAGCAAAACATAACTGAATTATTGGGAAAATTAGAGTAGATGGTACCTCACACAAGTTGTGAATTTGAAAGCAGATTGTGCCAATCCAACAACCTAATATGGTCTCACAACTAACTTATAATTAAGTACTAGGTCAAAAGTCTCCCCCTAATTCCATTTTATTATCTAATCATCTTTTTAGCAAATATTTTTGTAAATTTTATTATATAAAAATTTGGGAGTGGTATCAATATTGCCATCACTATTTTTATTTAGAATTTAATAGAAAATGTATACAGTTTTTTTTTTTAGAATTTTTGGATTAAAATTTTAAATAGCCAAACAAGTTGTAAAATCATTTTATTTTAATAGTATGTTCCGCCATATATAGATTCAAATTTTGTATTTGGATCTCAATTTTTTTTCCCAAGCGAATGATGACACACAGTCTTTGTTTTATTTCAGAGTCTAAAAATAAAAAAATAACCTGCTTACATACATATTTTTCATTTAAATTATGTTATTATTATCAATTGAGCAACTTTGAATTTCGTAAATCTTAAAAAAATTTGTCCAGATGACACAAAATTAAAAATATTACTAATTTTTTTGCAGATCAATTGTCCAAGTCACATCATATAAAAAAAATAGTTTAGCATACCGTTTGTCCTTAAAAACAATGCGCAAGAAACATATTTTACATTATTTTTTAATTTAATATATTAAATATTAAATAAAATCAAAGTACATTTTGATTTTATTTAAAATATGCAAAGGATTTGGGTAAATATCAAGGTTTGGATTCGAAAATACATTACGATCATTGCGTCCCAGAAACATGGCCGAAATTTTTATTAATATCCAAAAAAAAATACCAAATTTCAAAATCTACACCCAATTTTGAAAAATTTCAGATCTGCCTAAACCGCTGAATTTCCGCAAAATTATTTTGCGGTTTTGGAATACATCTTTCTGCAATTCCGCAAAATTATTTTGTTGTTTTATGATTTTTTTAATTAAACAGAAAATATTGTACTTTATTTATTTTTGTATTGAAATATTAAAAATATTTTATATATTTCTTTAAAAATAGGTGAAATATTATATAATTTAATTTATTAAAAAGACTGTGACAAATAACCCGAAATAAACATTTTTCAGCCCGTTTTTTTTGCGATTGTAAGTAAAATTAAAGTATTTTTTGTATGTTACTGAAAAAAATAAAATATTTTGAATATGAGTTATTGATCCCAGTTCAAAAGTCATTTATGGATAAATAAATAAATTACCAGTACATTCAAATTGTAAGATACTCCATCTATTTTTTAAAAAATAATTGATTTGACATTTCGTATTGATTATATTTTTTTTTCAAAATAGATGGAGTATCTTAAAATTTGAATGTACTAGAAGGACCACGACAATTTTTTTATTTATCCAGAAATGATTTTTGAACCGGAATCAATAACTCATATCCAAAATACTTTTATTTTTTCTAGTAACACACAAAAAATATTTTAATTTTTCTTACATCCGCAAAAATCTGACTTGAAAAATATTCATCCGGGTTATTTAACGCAGTCTTTATAATAAATCAAATTATATAGTATTCCATCTATGTTCCAAGAAATATAAAATATTTATAATATTTCAGTACAAAAAATAATTAGATTAGAACATTTTCTGTTTAATTAAACAAATAAAAAAAATTCTAAAACTGCAAAATAATTTTGCGGAAATAGGAATTCCAAAAATACAAAATTAAAATTTTTCAGAATTAGATGTAGATTTTAAGATTTGATTTTTTTTGGATATTAATAAAAATTTCGGAAACAAACATAGAGTACTAGACTTACAACAATAAAACAAACATTTTAAAAAAAAGTACCTCAATTTGAAATATATGTTGTAAAGTTTCTACCATGTTATAAAATATAAGAAATTTGTTGAAAATTTGTGGGTTCCAGCTCGAAAACGATCATCTGAAAAAAAAAAAAAAAAACTAGTGTTACGTAGAAAGAGATATGTAATTAGAAAAAAAAATAATGAAAAAAAGTTGGATAAAGAAGTCGCAAAGCATCCTATTGTTCCTCGTGCTCGTAGGACTACTGATGTGAGACGTCATCTGTGTGATTTTCACGCATCAGACACGATCCTAAGGAGCCACACAACACGGAATTCATATCCTCTGAGCCACACAACAACACGCCATTAAGTAATATTTCATGTTGAAACATGCGGCACGTCGTTCATATTTCCGGACAAATAACATATTATAGTCCCTAAATATGCTGCACATGATTTAATCAAAACATATCGCATAATAATTGCCGAGTAGAACTAGGATGCTCTAAACCGATGACCAATTTTTTTTAGTGACCTTAACTTCTAAAATCAAAACCCATCAAAATAACTTTAAATAACGAATTTCAATGTGTTTAGATATCAACTTCATGATCAATGTGTTTAGATATCAAATTTATATTTTTTTCAACTTAATCTACTATAAAGTCAATAGTAAAAAAAAAAGAGAGAGTTTGTATGTCAATTTTAATGTGCTAATTTTTATTATTTTTTAACTGTTTGACTTTATACTAAATTAATTTAAAAATTTATACATTTGACATGTAAGCGTAATACCTATAATGTAGATCGGTTTTAACTGTTTGGATTGATCGTTTAGAGTTAATTCAATGAATTTTGGAGCTAACCTCACATAGAGTTTGATGAGCTGAAATATACCCTAGTTGTACTCATAATTCCCTTCATGAAAATTTGATTCAGAAATTGCTAAAATGAAATTAGTCTTAGGAGATACATAGGCAGCTACTCCACTTTACTTGCTAAAATCATAACGGTCAATTCGAACCGTTCAACATGATCTCCATATGAATATGTACTTGCAAACCAAATTTTACATTTTTTAGAATTTTTTTACTAGTTTAGAAAATCACTTGATCTGAAAATTTTGCACCATTCAGATCTAGTGATTTTCTACATATCTAAAAAAATAGTAAAAAAGTTCTAAAAAATATAAAATTTGGTTTACAAGTACAAGAAAAACATGTCGAACGGTTCAAATCGACCGTTAGAATTTTGAAAATTCAAATATTAAACCGTTGCACGGATGTCCTCTATGCTAAGCATAGCACCGTAGCCAACTCCGTAATATACTATTGATTCTCTTTATATTTTTCTAAATAGTAAAGTAATTATTATCGAAGTTGTAATTAAGTTTTTAAATTTACGTAATTGTTGCGTCACGATACACCAACCAGTAACAACATCGAAACTAAACACAAATGCATAAATAAAAAAGCATACCACAAACTCACTAAAATCTTCAACACATTTAGGTCAACTTTTATCATTTGATCCATGCAGAACGAACCTACATATTAATGAGTGGCTGAGTCGACCTTTATAATTTGTAAACATAATTGTGTCTTTTAATCTTTCTTATAAAATATAGTTAGAGTAAAACTAGCGTGTATTGTGCAAACTTAAAGTTTTGATGAGTACAATTTTAAAATTTATCGGATTAGTTTCAAACGATCAATCTAAATGGTTGAGATTTATCTATTTTGTGAGTGAAGTGTGTACATGCAAAATTTTTAAATTTTCGAATTCATTTACTACAAAATAAAATGGTAAAAAATAATGAAAAATGAATGCATTAAAATAACTCATAAGTTTTTATTTTTTGATCACTTGACTTTCTACTAAATAAATTTGAAAATTAATTTTTTTTGCATGTACACCCATTACTCATAAGTAGATCAGTTTCAACAGTTTAGGTTCGTTGTTTGAAACCAATATGATAAAATTTGATGTTATACTCGTAAAAACTGCTGAATTTGCACAGTGCGCATGCTAACTTTGCTCTTTATGCTACAATAATTTACTCAGCCTCTTAATATTAATTTCTCATGAGGAGGGATCCAATTACACCATTTTACACATCTTGACACTATGTTTTTATAAGTCATTTTTGCAATTTTAAAATTCAAATAGTCAATCCGAACCGTTCAACATGATGTCCATATTAAAATGTTCTCATAAACCAAATTTTACATTTTTTGAAAATTTATTACTACTTATTTAGAATTTTTTAAAATTATTATTTTTCAATGGTCCAAAATTGTTTGAAGAATAATTTTGTACACATCTTAGTAGATACTAAAATAAAATTCAAAAAAGATAAAATTTGGTTTACCAAGCACATTTTAATATGGAGATTAGGTTGAAAGGTTCGGATCGTCTGTTTGAATTTTAAAATCATAAAAATAACTTGTATAAATATAGTGTCAAGATGTGTCACCATAAAAGAGTGTAATTGGATCCCTTCTCATTTGTCAGTCCACTATTGAATCCGTGTGTATGGCTACAGAAACAAGCGCCACAGAAGACCCTGGTTATTTAAAAGGGCGAATAGGATAGGAAATGTACCACTAATCAATCTAACCTGGCTAAGATAGAGAAAAATACAAAGAAATAAGCTTTGTAATTGCATTACAGCTCAGCAAGCATTAAGACCAGAAGAATCCTGAGTTCTAACCGTTCCTTCAAGTCCAATCATGCCAGCTGCCTTTCTCTCTCTCTGACAACTTCAAATAACCCTATTTAATGTACAATGAGCAATACACGATATTAAAGGGATCTAAATGTCATTCTTTATTCTGAAAAGTTTTAGGACATGAGTTTGTAAATCAAAATGAGTGAGTCTATGGTACTCTGCATAGCACCGATTGATTCGTAATACGAATTAATATTTTTAATTTTAAAATTTTAACAGTTGATCTGAATCGTTTAACATGATCTTCGTATGAATATGTACTTTCATACTGAATTTCTTATTTTTTAGGAATTTTTATTATTTTTTAAGATAGAAAATTACTTGATCTGAAAATCTTAGTCCAAAAACAATGATTTTCTATCTTTTATAAAAAATAGTAAAAAATTCTAAAAAAAATATGAATTTCGGTTAGCAAGTAGATATTTATATGAAAATCATATTAAATAGTTCAGATCGACTGTTAAAACTTTAAAATTTAAAATATTAATACGTATTAAGGGCCAATCGGTGCTATGCATACTACCATTACCATAGACTCACTCATTTTGATCTACAAACTCATGTCGTAGAACTTTCTGGGCATTATTATTGTCTATTATATGTTGTGTATAATATTAATCTAGACATATAATGAAGTGCTAATAAATGTAACTAAATTTTAATATGCATTACACATTACCTTTCAATAGAAAAATTGTAACGCCATAATTGACCTAGATTTTATGAAATGTCAACTTAAGTTGGAAATTCGTAATTAAGTGTAAAATTGCAGAGATCTAAAATTTTGCCCCCTTTAGTTTGGCAAATTTAGTTTGTACAGCATTTAGTTTGTCTACTTGCATTTTTTTTAGTCTATTAATTTAATGAAATATTCCATAGAGATCAGATTTTGAGAAAATTAACTTTTTCTAGGCATCTTAAGTCAAAACAGGCTATGTGGTCCCCCGCTAGAATTTAAAGATGTCTGACTTCTAGCTTTTATTATTACTTCCATTTTTTTATTAACTTTCATATTTGCCTTGAGCATTTTGTTTTCTCTATATTGAGATATTAAATAGGATAATAATTGTCGGTACAATATCTGAAATTTAAATCTGGATTTGGCTTTTTCAATCAAAATTTCTTGGACAACAACTTTTTTTATTTCTGTTTGGTGAAAAAAAAAAACAATTATATCTCATCTCATGGCCCACAATGTACCACAAAACCCTAATTTTTCATGTACAGAAATTTGATAAATTAATCAATGAATACTTTGACTGCTTATAATAAGATGAGGATATAATAGTGAGTTCGGCTAGTATGATATCGGTGTCATATGATAATAACTTGAAAATTAATTAAATAGACTTCAAACGATTAATTCAAACCGTTTAAACCGATTTACTTTATGAGTGATACATTTACATACATTTTTTTTTTTTATATTTTCGAGTTATTTTAGTATCAAATCAAGAAATAAAAATGTTGAAAAATAAAAGTATTAAAATTAACTTAAAAACTCACATATTTGACTGCTTGATTTGATACTAAATAAATTTAAAAAATTATAAATTTTGATATAAACACACAACTAATGAAGTAGATCAGTTTGAACGGTTTGAATTCACCGTTTAAAATTGATTCGATAGATTTTAAAATTGATGTTATATAAGCTAAAATGACTATGTTATACTAGGGTTGGGCAAAAATGCTCGAACTCATAACTCGCTCATTTATAGCTCGTTTAACTCGGCTCATTTACAACTCAGCTCATTTACAACTCGAGTTGGCCAACTTGTTTAATAAATGAGCTGAGTTCGAGTTGGCCCCAACTCGCTTATTTATAACTCGAGTTACATAAAGTTACATAGTATTAGTCACAATAAATCTCAAAATAATCAAACCCGAATTTCTAGACTGTTATTTGTGCTCTTAGATTTGTGTAAAATATGTTTGAACTTGTGTTGTAATACTATCACTGGTTAAACGAGTTATAAGCGAGTTGTGAGCCAACTCGAGTTGATGAGCTGAGTTTGAACTTGTGTTGTAATACTATCACTGGTTAAACGAATTATAAACGAGTTGTGAGCCAACTCGAGTTGATAATGAGCTGAATTCGAGTTAGCTCTACAACTCGTTATTATCATCTCAACTCGAGTTGACTCGCTCGTTTATTAAACGAGCCGAATTCGAGTTAGGGATAACTCGCTCAAACTCGGCTCATTTACAGCCCTGTTATACTAGCCATGCTATGTAAACTGTAATAGTACATGGAATGTTAATGTAGCATCTATGGTGTAACTTGTAAGTAATAGTGCAATTATTATAATAATAAGTCTCTGCAATTTCTGTCTCCTGTGTCCTTTCAAAATTGCTGGTGTAAGTGGAAACCTCTTTACTCACCTCTCTTTACTGCCTAGTGCCTCCTCGAGTCCGCATCGTCTGCATTAACTCAAAAGAGCATCTTTTGAGTTAATGGATATCAGCCGTCCAATTATAAACAGAGCCCATCCGGCCTCCCGCCTATAACATAAGAGTCTTCAATTTTAGTGCTGATCTAATTTACTCTAATCTCAAAGTTATTCAGACGGTCCAGATACATTAACTTAAAAGATTCCTTTTTGAGTTAATGCAGAGGATACGAATTCGTGCCTCCTTCTCTCTCTCTGCATCACTGTTTCATCCTCTTTGATAGCTACTGCCTCTCTCTCTGGTGAGAAAATCCACGCATCTCTCTCTCTCTCTCTGAGTGTGTTTTTTCTTATTGTTTTCTGAAATCAACCTTCTTCCTCCATCTAAATTGTCTTGAAAGATCGCACCATTCCTTTTCAATATTTGTTAATTAGGGAAAGCCAGTAGACATAAAGATCGCACTTTTGGTGCCTCTCTCTCTCAAGTTCGCTCTCCTTTGGCCACTTCAGCTGCTTGTATCCCAAGTTTCAAACTTTTTTACATTTTTCTCCTTATTGGAATGATGACCTAATACATTTGCTAGCAAGAAATCTAATTTCACCAAACCACAGCAAATTAAACCGCGAAAATTCCTCTACAACCTCTAGAAACTTTCCACCTTTACCTCACAGTTTTTCTCCACCAGATCCAGGCCAACAAAACCAAACAAAACCAATTGAATCCAATCAAATCCAATAGAATGTCAGATTATGAGCTATCTAAGAGGACGGTAATCTTTGGTTTGCGCCTATGGGTAGTGGTCGGCATCTGCGCCGGCGCGGCATTTGTTCTCCTCTTATTCCTTATCTCACTATGCTATCTCTCATCCTCCCGGCGCCACCCCAACCGAGCTCGCCGCGGTTCCAGGTCCAAAGAAGCACCCGAACTCCACCACTTCCCGCGGTATGCTGTCGACCCGAAACCCACAACCAACCAAGAAGCCCCATTGCCCAAAACCCAACATAATTCACTAAACCAAACCAAGCAAGCAAACAACACACCGAATGAAGAAAACCCGATTGTGAATTCAAACTCGAATCAAAGTCAGAACCAGAACCAAGTTCCTTTGCAAAGAATTCATATCGAGACAGGAAAAGAGCATAGAATTAGTTTCCCAGAGAAAAGGAGTGGAGGTGGGTCCAGTTCGCATGGGAGTGGAGAGCATGCAATACCGGCAGTACCTGAAGTGTCGCATTTGGGATGGGGTCACTGGTACACACTCAAGGAGCTTGAGGTGGCTACTGATATGTTCTCAGATGAGAATGTAATTGGTGAAGGAGGCTATGGTATTGTTTATCATGGTATCTTAGAGGATGGGACCCAGGTGGCAGTGAAGAATTTGCTAAATAACAGGTGTGGTATTTGCTACTGTTATCAGAAATTAGATTTATCTTGGGTATAATTGAGATTTGAGAATTTGGACAATTAAGCTTCTCAATTTGGTCAAATTACCTAAATAGCTTGTGCCAGTTAACTAGTTCTGGTTTATTGTGATTACTAATTGAACCCTCTACCATGATTTTGTTATTAGTTGATGTGATGTATGCTTACTACTATTATTTTATTATTATTGTGTAGTAGAATGAATTTCTAGCACTCCAGCATAATTTATTAGCTGAGTAGCTATCTTTTTACACCACACCCATCAATCTACACAGCCAACTTTAATATATATTTATTTTCCCGTAGTCAGGATCCTTTTGTAATATCGTTTGGTATGAGTGTCTCTGTTATTAAAAAAAAATGTTGTCATGATTGGTATTCTTGATATGATTTATGGATTATTAGGTCTGAGGAGCCTTTTGTTTTCTCATTGGAAATGTTCAACTTATATAATTGTTAAATTCTAATGATATGTGTTTTATTTATTTCTCAGAGGACAAGCAGAGAAGGAATTTAAAGTAGAAGTAGAAGCCATCGGCCGAGTTCGGCACAAGAATTTGGTTAGATTACTAGGGTATTGTGCTGAGGGAAATCAAAGGTAAAAAGTACATATAGATACTCTTGTTAAATATATATATACATTTTAGCAGTTCTCCCCATATTTTCTCAACATCCATTTGAATTTGATCGGATGGTTAGTATTGAAGGTGCTGTACATAGTAATTAGAAGTTGATTTGCATGGTAAAGAAAACTGAAAACACAGTATTTTGTGTGAGGGAACAAACGGTTTCTTATCCAATAGTTCTTCTGCCTGATTGATCGGTTCATATTAATTTTATTTAAGGGAACAAAAAATTAAGGTGGGAGCATCACTATTTTTTTATTGGAACTGCAATTGCAAAAGAATGCTGGTACTGAATTGCATGCAAATATTTCATAATAGGATGCTGGTTTACGAGTATGTGGATAATGGTAACTTGGAACAGTGGCTTCACGGCGATGTGGGCCCCGTTAGCCCGCTCACTTGGGATATTAGAATGCGAGTTATTCTTGGGACTGCAAAAGGGTAATTTACAAATTATTGTCATATATTTTTGAAATTCTTTTGATGCTTTAAATCATTTAAATAGAAAAGAACCTATGTAGGTTAATGTACCTACATGAAGGGCTCGAGCCGAAAGTAGTGCACCGGGATGTGAAATCAAGCAATATTCTCTTGGATAGACAGTGGAATTCTAAATTATCGGATTTCGGCCTTGCAAAGCTATTAGGATCCGAAAGAAGCTATGTAACAACCCGTGTAATGGGAACTTTCGGGTATGTTTATAAGATACCTCCACTTTTACAATTCTCAATCAGTTGCAGTATGTGGAGATTTGATTTGAGATTATTTTTATCTATTTTTTTAATGCAGGTATGTGGCTCCAGAGTATGCAGGTACGGGTATGTTGAATGAGACGAGTGATGTGTATAGTTTTGGGATTCTTATTATGGAGATCATATCAGGTCGAGTACCGGTTGATTATAATCGCCCACCAGGAGAGGTTAGAGATATATATGTTTTTATTTGTATTTAGAGTGTTATAAGATAAAAAGTGAAAATAGAGGAATTGCAATACAGTGCTAATATTGTACCTGTGAGTGTTGGTGCTGTAGTGCTCTACCAGTATAATCTTTTCCATTTTTAAATTATTTTTGTCATTTTTGTTTTGTTTTGCAACTAATTGTGTTTCATTTTTGTTTATCTAAATGAACTTCCTTTCGAAATTTACCAATTGCCCCACTGTTGCCACCGGCTAAGAATGAATTTTTCTGGTGCATTTTTTTAAGGGGTAAAAATGAAATATCTCTTGTAAGTTTACTATTAGAAGCTATCTGAAATTTGTTTTTCTCCCTTTTTTTTACCTTCTAGGTAAATTTGGTGGAGTGGTTGAAGACGATGGTAAGCAATAGAAACTCGGAGGGGGTTGTAGATCCAAAAATGCCAGAAAAGCCCTCGTCTAGGTCACTTAAGAAAGCGTTGTTAGTTGCTCTCAGATGTGTTGATCCAGACGCAAGAAAAAGGCCCAAAATTGGTCATGTCATTCACATGCTTGAGGTCGACGATTTCCCTTATAGAGAGGTAAATATAACATATGTTTGTCAACTTTGATATTTTTTAATTGTAGGTAAGGTAATCCTGTCTTACTATAAATCTGGTTGGTCAACAAATTGTGCTCCCATTCATTATGTGTTTCTTTTTAAAAAAAAAAGTTCTTTTTGTTATTTCTTTTTTATAACTAAGAATTAATGTTCTTTATTTTGCATTTATTTATGTCACCCATAGGACCGTCGACCAGGTAAAGGTCCCAGTCAAGGAAAAATACCAGAGAAATCCATGAATGAGCCTGAGGACAGCAGTGGTACTGAGTGTAGTACGCCAATTGATGGGCCCTCGAGATGGAGAAAATGAGGCAACGCAAAAAAAAAAAAAAATATGACTTGAATTCCTGGGCTAAATATACATGTCAAGAATTCAGAGAAATCCCGAGATTTTATTGTTATAAATATTAACACCTTTTGCTACAAGGTGTACATGCCGTGACAATGGTTTAGTTGTTCTATGTAAATGCTGTTCTATGTGAAAATTAGAGAATTTTTTGTTGTTGTATTCCTTGATTAAATTCATGGTTATTGTAGAGAGATTCTGTATGATAAACATCTACCAGTTTTTGTTTTGCGTGAGTGAATGTTATGTTTAAAATTAGGAAGGGAAGATCTATTCTCATGTACCTGTTCCTTTAATTAATTTTTATCTGATACTTTATTATTATGCAGGACTTTGGGAGAATACACATGACTGCAGTTAGGTGTATAATACAGATAGTGGTACTGTGGTGCTTGATTAAAAAATACTAGTAGGATTTGTGGAGATTGTATTTGAGAAGATTTGAATAAAAATATATAGCAATGCACAACTGGTTTGTTGTTTTCTTTTAATTTAAGATGTTCTGCACATGCTAGCGTTTACCTCACTCAACTGAAGTCTTTGGGCTTTTTACATAGTTCTCGAATTAAAAAAGGTGAATAAATTGCGCAATGGTACCATAAAAATTATCTATTTGCAGCCTAGGAAGAAGCAAAATTTTGTATTCTATTGTTATTTTCGGGTATGTTTGGACAAGGAAGAATATCTCAATTTTAAAAAAAAATAGTATCATTTTTTTTATTTGTCTACAATCGAAATGCTCAACATTTTCAACGAAGAGCACTGAATGGTAAATTGAGCTATCTTCAAATTAACACCATTTGAATGGGTTAATTGTTAATCCAGTTAATGAATGGAAGAAAACAAATAATTTATATTTAATTTACATAATAATGAGAGATTACAAAAAGCGTAGTATCAACTGTGATAAAAAAGTTTCCATCTAAAAAATACTACCCAAATTTATGTTTGTTAAAAATGACTTTCTTTTACCTTTTATTAGTAGATGGAAAGAGGAGGGAGGCGCTATTTTGAGAGCATAATTTATAATACAGAGTGCTGAGAGAAATAATGCTTTCCAAATAGCATCTAGTTTTTATTAAAGGTATAGATCTCAAGATTAAAGATAGTCATGTAAATTTTCTTATAAAAAATATACAATTTAATACTAGTATTAAAGGTTATTTTTCTACTCTTTAAGAATCAGTATCTGTAATTTTGGATGTATGTGCATAAAAAATAAATTATTGGAGAATTACTTCGAACTATACAATCTAATCTAAACAATATTTACAATATCCAAAAAAGCACGGACTTAACACATTTACAATACCTTTTAAATTGCATTCTTTCTTTCACTGTTTTAGCATACTAATAACAAGTTACATTAATCTTGTTCTACTTTGTAACTATCCAAATGTCAAAGATAAATCACAATTCTAGCCAACTTTATGGTACGAGTCCAATTCGCTACCAAATCTAATGTCATTTGGTGCTACTGGGTCGATGAGACGGGAGAGTATTCTCTGCGAAGCTTTTAATCTGGTCCGTTCATTTTGATCGGACGGATTAGATCAGAGGACCCAAATTTTGAGATCTTATCTGATCTGTCCGATCAAAACGAACGGATCAAATTAAAAATTTCGCAGATGATAGCGTTCCCGATGAGACACGGTCCCCGCTTATTAGCCTTTCTTATTTGTTAGGTTGTGTTTGGGAGCAAATACGAACTTATTACAGCAGAATTCTTTTACTTATAGCAACCTTACCAAATGGCTAATTTTAGAAACACGTTTCCATTGTTCACTGTTTTCACCGAAATACACAATAGAAACAAACAATGGGAACATATTCAATGAATCCGCTATTATAACCTTTTAAAAAAAAAATGGAATAAGAGGTTTTAGATGAAATTATTGGAATTTCAAATACTTGGTGTTCAAAGGAGAAGGGGAAGAAAAAAAGGTCATGAAAACATTTCCAGTATCGGGCATCGGTTCTTTGACAAAAATAAATAAATGAAAATTCTCTTAAGCTTATCTGCCTTCCTTTCTCCCACCTAAAAGCTTGCTATCTTTTTCTAACCAAATAAATCTAACAAGGTGTCGCACAAAAAGATTTTTTTTTTTTCTCTCTCCAATTTTTGGCAGTAGAAATCTGCTGATCTGCACTTTATTTTTCTCTTTTATGGTCGAAGTTCAATCAACCAACAAAGAATTTCGGGAGAAGGATATGTGTTTAGATAGGCATCGGATGCGCACATTTAAATTTACGGGATGAGCTTTCAAATAAATCGGATCAAATGGCTCTGATCAAGCATCGGACCAAAAACCGAATTCAGTCCGATATATCTATCGGATACTCCCCAGTCCCCATTTGTGTTATCCTAATCTCATGATTCCATCTCTTGCTTGGCATATGCATACAGCGATTGAACACATAAAACTACAATTGGCTGATAATTGACGCTTCTGAATTACGGTGACTTTATTTGAATTAGAAGCTGAATGGAGGAGGGGCTCAAGATTTAGTTTTGTGGTTAATTATTAATAGATGGTTGGCATTATTTTCTGTACCTATCAATTATCATACACCAAAGACGACAGTTTCATTATCTCTTTCTTTATATCTATATCAACAATTCATTTGAACGACAAGTCATGAATAGATATCACAAAACAAACCTAACTATCAATCTTATCTCAATTGTGAAATTACAAATACTCGTGAATGTTTGTTGGAGACTTAAAATTAATAATATTACGGCTGTAAACGAGTCAAAATCGAGTTGAGCCAATTTGTTCGTGTTGTAAGCTGCACATAGACCACTTACATACATTGTCTTCCACCATGGCTTTTTGTTAACATCTTGTTTGGATGAAGAGTAAAGGAAGAGAGGGAGTGGAAAAGATTTTTTTTTCCCCTTGAATCGTGTTTATTTGACAAAATTATGTCGGAGGTGAAGAATACAAAAGAAATGTTTAACCTTACATAATTGTAATCAATAAAATTGATTTTCTTTCCGATTTAATGTGTAACAAATGATAAAAAAGTTGTTATAAATATTTTCAAAAAAAAGAAAAACACAAATTTTCAACCTTATATCTTACTTATAGAATTCTCATACTAGTTTGATTCATGATCTTCTTCAATCATGGCAGAAAGCAGCAATCCGGTACTAGCTAACCGGAAATGGTCTTTGCATATGGCCGTTCAACAAGGAATACAGGATAGTAGTATCCTAAATGGTTAATCAGAAGACATGATTCTATGGCATTGGAATAGTACTCATGAGTATTCCGCAAAATCATTCTATGATATGATGATTACAGAAGGGAGGTCACCATGCCAATTCTGATTTGTTTGGAAACTCAAAATACCCCAAACAGTGAGAGTATTTGCTTTCCTTTGCATTCATGACAAATTATTGACTCATGAGAAAATGTTTAAAGGGGGATTTCAATGTGATCTCAGATGTGCAATTTGTCAAACAGATGCCATGGAGACGGCTCTACATCTATTTTTCCAATGTAATGAAGCAATGATATTCTGGCATATATTTTCTGACAAAGCAGGTTTCAAAATTATGGATAGTGGAGATACGATTCATAATACACTCACTAATTCACGCAGACTATGCAGAAACCAAGTATCCTACAAAACGTGGCGTTCTTTCTTCTTTGCAAGATGCTGGCATATATGGAGGAATCGAAACAGATTCATTTTTTATGGCGACAAAGTCGACCCAAGAGTATTGGCAAATCAAGCCATGCATGCTGTGCAGATGTGGAGGAAGCAATTATATCTACAAATTTGGGTTGAAATATGCGTGGTGTGATTTTAGATATTTCTGTGTGTGTGTGTGTGGGGGGGGGGGGGGGGGGGGGGGGGGTGCTTTTTTCCCTTTGGAGCTAACGGTAGATGGAGTGGGCCACAAGAGCAATACAAGATGAAGTATGGTAGATATAATATTAGGTGTGTTTAGAGACATTTTTCTGAATTATTGGTTTTTTTTGTTTTTGTTTTTTTAGGGCGGTATGGGTATTGGTACGTTGGAGGTACAGTACTGATACTAGGTTGTATTTTTATCCTGATAGCTACTATCCAGTTTAAAAAAAAAAAAAAATTCTCATTCAAGTTTCTCTGTTAGAAACCTACAACAGTTACTAATTTTTTTTATTAAACAAACAAAAATAAGATGAGAAAAAAAATTAAATTTATTTCTCCTCATTAATTATTTAAACACAAAAATATTAAATATGTAAATTTTTTTTTTTTCTATTCTATTCATTCCTTTTAATATTTCACCTCCCCTCCCCTCCTTTCCCCTTTTTTCTTACAACTAAGTTGAGGAACGAGCTAAGCTAGCTTGAGTCGAGCTATGCAAACTTTGAACTTTAATCATTAAGTAGGTTTTATTAAGTAGGTTATGCAAACCTTGAACTAATCTAGAGCAAACAGGTTTTAATTGATGATTATAAGTTAAGGGCGATAGTCGGATTTTATTGAATTGTTTCTAACGAATCAGAACAGTCTATCTCAGATGAAACGCTCCAAATCAGACCTCGACATGTTAGGTATTAAATTGTACGATAAATATAAGATTGATTGGAACCGTCAAATTTGTAACGAACGATCCAAATTTATCTCAGCGATCCGATGAAATCTGGAGAGGAAACCAGCGACCAGCCCAAGTACCAGTGGAAATTGTCTCACATCACTACATCAGTACGTAAGCCCAGTTTGATAACATTTTATTACCTCAGGTCCAAATGAAAAATAAAAATCATTAAGCCCAAGTACCCCGTGATTTTTATTTTTACCCAAAAAAATAATTTAATATAAATAACCACGGTTTAGCAAGATTTTTATTTTTGCCCAAACCATACAGAATATATACGGTCCGGAATTAAAATTCCAAACTGTATAGAATATTTACGGTCCGGTTTTTTTATTTTTTATTTTTTTATTTTAAGAAATAGTATGTTTGGAATTTAGTTTAGTTTGTGTTTGGAGATTATGTTGTTCAGTTTGTTTGGAATTTAGATTAGTTTGAATTGTTAAGTTCGAATTTTGTATGAATTGTTAAGTTAGAGTGCTTCTGAGTCCAACTTTACACCTCTGGTTAATATAGCAGGACATTTTCAAAAATCATGAAAATTGACCGACATGCAGTTTTGATATCGTAGAATAAGACTGTGAAGTTTCATATAAAATCTCGAAACAGATCGTGAGATATCATCTCTCAAAAATTCCCCGAACTGCTGAAGGAGTGCTTCTGAGTCCAACTTTGCACCTCTGGTTAACATAGTAAGACATCTTCAAAAATCATGAAAATTGATCGACATGTAGTCTTAACATCGTAAAACAAGTTTGTGAAGTTTTATACAAAATCTCAAAACAGATCGTGAGATATCATCTCTCAAAAATTGCCCGAACTGCTAAAGGAGTGCTTCTGAGTCCAACTTCGCACGTATCGTTAACATAGTAAGACATCTTCAAAAATTATGAAAATTGATGGACATGCAGTCTTGACATCGTAGAACAAGACTGTGAAGTTTCATACAAAATCTCAAAACAGATAGTAAGATCTCATCTCTCAAAAAATTTTCGAACTGCTGAAAGAGTGCTTCTGAGCCCAACGTTGCACCTCTAGTTAACATAGTAAGACATTGTAGAACAGTTGTTTTTCTTGTCCTCGTTCTTTTCTCAATTGTTACTGTCCATCCTTCTCGTCTACAATTTAATTAAAATAATAATAATTAAAAAAAACTACAACATAATAAAATACAAATAAAGTTCATACAAATCTAATTAAATAAGTTCATACAAATCTCAAAATAAAACTGTGAGATGTCAACACATACAAATAAAGTTCATACAAACCTCAAAATGAGAATTGTTCACAAAATAAAGTTAATCTAATTAAATAAGTTCTCAACACATAGAAATAGATCGCAAGTTAATTTCTACGACTCAGCCTTAAATGCAATCCCAACAACTGACCAGATCCCCATGATGATGTGCTCTTTTTAGCTGGTTGCACTGCTGCTTCTTGCTGGTGTGCTGTACCAGATGGTCCTACGCCAGATGTGCTCCTTCTAGCTGGTTGCACTGCTTCTTCCTGATGGTGTGCTGTACCAGATGGTCTTACGCCAGATGTGCTCCTCCTTCCAGCCTGAGATGTGCTCATTCTTCACTGGGTAGTACCTGAAGGCCCTTGCATCCCAACCGCCTCTACTCCTACCAGTACTTCTCCCATTGCCTCTCTAAACATCATACTGGAACCTTCTATGAATAATGGACATAGTTTCATCCTACGTTTGAACTACTGGAACATATTCATTTGGGCCCGTGCCTCGAGCCGGGATTCTTATCACATATCCCGATAAGCAATAGTTTCATAAAATTGTACGACTCTTCCCAACTCCCAAATTGCCGGGCTATTGCAATCTCACGACCTCTCCAAAGTTTGTTGTACTTCAGGGTTATACTGCCAAACCTAACCCTCACGCAGTGTGCCACACTCCGGATGCTTATAGTGGGGTCTTTCTTAATGCTAGTCTCAATGATATATGCGATGATTGATGCCGTGATTTGTGCATGGTCGGTCCTGGTGTACTCAGACGTGCATATATGAGGTGTGTCTTGCTCAGTTATCATCCATGTATCTCCATGATTTGTTGTTCTTGCCTTCAGTTTGAAACGACAACCCAGAGTGCTGCATCTAATTTTCAGCCGAGATATATCACTTCTCTTTGTATATGTCTCATTGTTCTTGTCAACATGGTACTCTCTGATTTTTTTCGTCAGTTGCTTTTTATTTGTGAAGTATTGGCCTTTTGCGAGCTCACTCTTGTATTCAATCCGATGACTATAGTAAGAAACATCGGCTTCTCGAAAAGCAGATGTGTTATTGAAGTTTACGAACGGGTGAGTCTCAGAACGGCCACTTAACGACATATTCTCTCTATTTTGCCTCACAGTGGGCTGTGTGTATTCTTCTTCATCTTCTTCATCTCCTTCATCATCAATGTCCCAGTCTCATTCCCCCCATTCATCCCCAGTTTGCAGATTCTCCTCTGGTACCTCGTTGATAAATTCAAATTCCGACTCGTTTGGATCTTCCTGTACTGGTGGTGGTCTGGGGTGAGGATTTGGTTCAGGCTCAGGTAAGAATGAAGGACCTCCATACACGAATATAGGTGGGATAAAATGTGGAGATTGTACTCGAGGTGGGATATAAGGTGGAGATTGGGGTGAATTACTGTATATTTCTGGTTCTGGTTTTGGTTCTGGTTCTGGTACTGAAATTGGGATAAAAGGAGTGTGTGGTTCATAATTTGGTTGATAATTTTCTACAACCGAATTTTGGCCTGAACTTTCAGGCTCTGACTCTCCGCGAATTCTGCATGCAAGAGCTTCTAATAATGATTCGTCGGAGCTCAAAACTTGCGCGATCAGGCCTCTCAACGCCCCGTCATCTCCCAATGCAATTCTGACATACTTTTCTGCCTGGACCATTCGGGCCATTATTTTTAATTTCCAGCGATTCCTATTGTAGCCCCTCACTTCATAAATAAGCGATTGCAATTGCTCATATGAGAAATTTTTGTCAACCCAGTACGTATTTACTGGAGGTTTGGAGTAACGTACCTCATTCTGGTCAAAAATAAATTTTTCTCCAAAATGTACTGAAATTTCAATAGGCATGGCCAATAAACTACATTGAAATATTTTGTCAGTTTAATGATTTCAATTGTGAACAGATGTGAATAGTAGTGAATAGTAGTATATGAACAGTAATGAACAATAAATACGTACACAAATAATAAATACGTATATAAATGGTACATGAACAGTAATGAACAGTAACTTATATTTATTCTCCTTCTCGTCTCTTCCTCTTCCTCTTTCTCTTCTTCCTCACCCAGATCCTATAGTTATAGTGCAAAAAACGCTTAAAAAAAAAAAACCCGAATTATAAATATTCTATACGGTTCATCTCGGAACAGCTGGCTTTTCTGTGTACACATCTCATAACAGATCAACGGTTGGATTTAAAATTTCAGGAATTTCAGAGTTACTGTTCACACATCTAGAATTTCAGCTGATTTGAATCCCCCAGCATACTACATATTAATTAAACCCTGGACTGTAAATAATTCTACAGGCCCAAAATAGGAACACTATCTCTAGCCCAGATATTACCTATATAAAGCTGATTCTACAATTGCTCGACCTGTAGGATTTTGTAAGAGGTGCCTCCATCTTCCCAAGTGAACTCGCGGCGCATCTCCTCTCCTCTCCTCTCCTCTTTCAACCATGGTAAACCTCTGGGCTTCTCTTATTCTCTTGATTTTTTCCGTTTTAACCATCGATATTTGTCTAATTGTTTTTTTTTTCTTTTATCTAATTTCTCTATTTTAGATCATTTCCAAAAAGAATCGGCAATTGATTTGCAAGTACCTCTTCAACGGTATTCCTCTCTCTTTTGTCGATTTTTATTAATATCTAGTCTAATAAGGTGTCTCTCATTAGTCAAGATTTACTGATGTTGTAAATAGGCGTTATAATTCAATCACAGGCCTGATTTTTCTTCGTCTGTCGTTATTGTCTTCTCATCTGTTAGACGTTGATGATATTTTCCTTTTAACGTTTATAGAAAAGAGGACGAAGGGTAGGGATAAAACGAATAGTATTGCCATAAAACCACACAAAGTGAAATTGCATAAATTGTAATTTGGTTACAAGATATAAAATTCTTTTCCAGAACAAAACCTTTCAGAAGTGCAGTGCCATGTGATTGGTCTGTTGATTTCTCAGATGGTTGTGCATGAGATATTTTATAATCAATGTAACTAGGTCAGTAACACGTGAGTATTACATGCTCATGTAGATTGTTTTATATTTAATATTATTGATTATCTTTGTAGAAGGGGTGCTCTATGCAAAAAAAGATTACAACCTGGCGAAGCATCCCCAAGTTGATGTGCCGAATCTAGAGGTGATCAAGCTGATGCAGAGCTTCAAGTCCAAGGAGTACGTCAGAGAAACCTTTGCATGGCAATACTGCTACTGGTACCTCACCAATGACGGCATTGAGTTCCTTCGTACCTACCTGAACCTCCCGTCTGAGATTGTTCCGGCAACTCTTAAGAAGTCTGCCAAGCCACCATCCCGCCCCTTCGGCTCTGGCCAAACTGGTGACCGCCCAAGGTAATATATTTTTTGAAAAAAGGTAAATAATGCCCGTTTCATTGACTGAAACATTTAATTACAACATGTTAAAGAAAAAAATAAAAACAAACAATACTCCCTCTATACTAGATTTCTCTATTTGCGCCTAACTTCTATGCCAAAACACCAAAATCTTATCCAATCTTTTCGTCTATGCAGGAAAGAACTCACCACTAACCATAGTATATCTAATATCTATCATTTCTAGCTCACCTCTAATTACAGTATATCTATTTCATCTTCGCAACAACAAAAAGTAAAACTCAGAAAAAATTGCCTCTCAATTTTTTGGCACCAGTGTTACGTTTATCTTCATAGGCATCAACCTCTCATTCTCTTCTCTCTCGGGGCCTTTTTTTGGTACCCGTTTGAAATGGACAATTCTCTTCTCTCTACTAAGTGTCACTGGGTGCAGCTCTCTGGAACCAGATTCGGTTTTCTTGAACTTAGTTCTAGTAACCTGACTTAGCCAAGAACCCTGGTCCACCGGGGTTACTGATACTAGAGTTTCTTTACTAACATTCCCATCAACCCTCTTAGCAAGGGCAATGTCAGAATCAGCTTGGGTTTGAGAAGGGGTCAATAAAACTGATGTTTGTAGAGGAGTAGGCTTCAGATTTTGTGTTGCAATCACCTGAGAAACTGTTCGGCCGTCCTTACTCGTACCTTTACCAACAGATTTTTCGGAAGTGCAAGTCTCAATAGTTTTGGTTGGGGAATCTATTGGATGCACATCAGATTGTTGTTTATCTACCTCAATAACCAATTGATCATCACGTGGATCATTCCCTATGGTCATTGCATCATCTGTGCAGATTGTACTTCTCCCTTTCCCAATCCCATTATCATTATCATATCCTTTTTTAGATGGCTGGAAATCTGGTTTTGGCCCTTGTTCAATCTCTGCTAAATGAATCTGAATTCTATGAAATTGAGAATTGATACCTGCTATGTCTATCTCCATTGCATCTCTTCTCTTTTTCAGTAACACTAACTCATGCTTTATAGTTGTTAACTCTGCTTCCAACCTCTTGATTGATACCGTAACCAATATCTTGTACGAATCCGGTATGGACTGCTGGCTTGTCCAAGATTCAGTTTGATGATACTTCATCTGTGCTGGTTGAGGGGAGACTGATATGTGTGCAGTCATCGATCCACACTCCAGTGAGCTGTGACCGAATCGATTACACACAAAGCAAAGGGTCTCGTTACGGCACTGATTGGCAATGTGACATGGAGCTCCACACTTAAAGTACAGCGGTCGAGACGGAGAAGAAGATGCCTTGAGTTGTGCAAGTTTTAAGCTAACAAGATCGGATCTGCTGAGTTGATTTGGATCATCTTTTTTATGCCAATTTTTGCCTTGCATCGGTATTGCTTTGTTCTCAGACTGCAGCGGTATTAGTAAGTCTTGTTTGTATGCCTCAGAGCTTGAGCTGTGACCTAGCCCAAGGATCGACGCCATGGCTGATGTCAAAGCTTCAAAGAAGGCCTGGAAGACTTGATCCAGCTCAGCGAGAGGCCCGGATGGAGTTGTCAAGAGGGAATACGAACATTGCTTCGGAATTGCCTCCAAAGCTTCACTCCGCGAGAGGCCCAGCTCTCTTGCAATTGCCATTGATTCACTATTGTCACTGATTTTTTTTAATTTTTATGGAATTTTCGCTATTTTCGTTCAATCGCCTAAAAATTGCCTAAAAAGCGCTCATTCTCTCCCCCCTCTATACTCAACTTTGCTAGAGAGATCCGATCTTCATCGCCCAAGGTAATATATAACTGTAATATATTATTTATAGATCCGTAATTATGCTCTTTGTGATGGAAATTATGGAAAATGTTTCCTGTATCTTCTGAAACTAGATGTACATTTTATATATTCAAGTGGTGTGATGGGAGGGATATGCATGCTATGTGTGCATGTTTAATAGCTTTATATAGGCTGTATTTCATTTGCTTTGTGTTGTCGGAGATGCTGGATTCTTTAGTTTAACAAGGCTTAAGGATAGTGTTTGATTTTGTTTGGGGTCCACTCTTGGTTAGTGTTTGTTCGTGAATTATGAAATGCTTCTAGATGTTTATTTTTGCAAAAGAAAACTAAAACTAAATAGGAGATAATTGACACCATTGTGCATTGGTTATATCCAGAATGATAGCCGAGTAGGATTGAGCATTACTGTTCTTTTGACTGTTCCGTTTTGCTAATACTCAATGGGGATAGATCTTAGTTATAAATTTTGACTGTTCCTTTTTGCTAATACTCAATGGGGATAGATCTTAGTTATAAATTTTGATTGTGATGTGTTATATCTTGTGCAGAGGCCCACGCTTTGAGGGAGATAGGCCCAGGTTTGGTGATAGGGAAGGTTACCGTGGTGCCCCACGTGGTGGGCCACTTGGTGAGTTTGGCGGTGAGAAGGGCGGTGCTCCTCCGGAGTTCCAGCCTTCTTTCAGGGTAAGTTTAACAATTGCAAATATTTATGTTGAATATTTAATTTTGCAAATATTTATGTTGAATATTTAATTTTGCAATTATTATATTGTATTTCTTTGCTATAATATTGACCATGTTTCATGATGGGGTTGGTTAATTGTGTAGGGCTCTGGTGGTAGGCCTGGCTTTGGCCGTGGCGGAGGCGGTTTTGGCGGTGATCCTTGTGCTTCCTCCATGGAGTAGATTTTAGAGTGCCTTTGTGATGTTTTTATTCAATTTTTCTGTTCTCCATGTTAATAGAGTTTTGTTTGTTGTTTGTTTGGATGAATTTTAAGTTAATGGGAAAACTTTTTGTAGCATCTGTTTTCTTTTTCCCGTAGACATTGTTTACCGTTAGCTAAATATAGCTAGTAAGCATTTTGAGTTCATAATATTCTCTGGGTTGCTTGAACCCATCTTTTTTTATGGGATGAGTAGTTGCAAAAGGTTTTCTACCCTATTGATTATTTGTCTTGTTGTTAATCAATATAAGTTCGAACGGATACTGTGATTTGTCAAACGGTACGCACAATAAACCCATGCTGACGTCATGCTTGGCAGACAATGGACAACCTTATGTAATGACTAAGGTTCTAAATGGTGAATCGTGTCATAACGACTAAGGTTTTAAATGGCGATTATCTTGTCATTATGAAAAATGCTTAAAAAAAAACACCTATAAGAGAAGTTGTGGTACATAGTTTTTTCTTTAACTAATTATTAATATTATCGAATTTTATATATTTTTTAATTATGTAAATAAAAAAAAAGTTACACGATGATATTTTTTAATTGTTCATTCTATGTAATATTACAAACTATAATTATGATTCTGTCAAATATAAAACAGCTTATATTTATGAAGTAATTCTCCCAATTAAATAGAAATTTCTAAAATCAGTTTTCAATTAAAATGAGCAATAATTTTATAAATAAATATTAGGCGAATAGTAATTAAAAAGAAGAACTAATATTTTTCGATATAGTAGAAGAGACTAAATCACAAATAGAAACATAAACATATGATTTAGACTTGTAGGTAAGGAGAACCTAAATTAGGTAGTAAGAATAAATTAATTTCAATTTATTCCTTTAAAGTTCATGTAAATTCAAAAAAAATAAATCCATGTAACATAGAGGACATCTATTACTATCATAGCAGTCGTAGCTTAGTTTAAGCACTCAAATAACTTGAATATTATGTTTAATAAATTGTGTAGTTTCAAATTCTGACGTATAGATACGGTTCAAAAATCTTTCCCATTTCACTGTTTATTTAGGAATTAACAAAATTATTGTATATTGAAAAGACGTATTGTACTGTTTTATCTGTGTCGCACAAGGTTCTAAATAGCGTTTATAGCGGTATAGTGGAGAGACAAAAAAAAAAAGCTTTAGCGAATAGTGGAGCTATAGCGAAAGCTATTATAAATAGCATTTTTTTTTATTTCAAAAATTATATTTTATATTTCTACTAATAGTAAAAATGTCTCATCAAGAAAAAAAATACCAAATTAATTAAGAAGTTATAATATTCATATTAAACCAATACAAAGTTCAAATTGTCATTCAAAATATGTGTTAATTCAAAAACTATCGATATATTTTATATTCAAAATATATTACCATATATTAATGCATGATACAAAATTTAATTGATATAGCGGTATAGCCCGCACATGTTCCATTGTATTGATATAGCTTGATAAAGTAAAAAAAATCAATCTGGACATTACGACCCATTAAAATTGTAAAATTATGTTTTCAGGAATTTTTTTTTTTTTTGCAAAATCATAACCCTATGTAACATAGCGGACCGCTATTGCCGCTATGCGCTACGCGCTATAGCGGCCGTAGCTTGATTAGCACAGTTTTAATCCGTAGCTTAGCTTTCTGGGTCTAAAACTGCTATAACTAGCTATTCAGAAACTTGGTGTCGCATGACCATCGGAATCCCTGTGCAAACGAGAACTTCATTCTAAAATGGATTATACACTTATTGGCTATATGTTCCATATTCTTAACACGAGACAAATTTTTGTTCTGAAAACCTAATGTATTTCTCGTTCCCACTTGCGTTATTCTGTGGAATGGTTTCTGTTTTGTTCTGCATGGCAGCATGGGGCATAAATTGTAGGAAGGGATAATATAAGAGGAAAAGATAAAAATCCAGACTTGTACCCCTTTTTTATTAGCTAAACAAAGGATGTTTTATGAATTACTCTACTATTTTAGGCAACAGCTGTTAATAAAGTCCTACCTGTCTTAAATTACAGAAATTTTATAAATTACTCGATTTAGTGTTAGTGTTGTGATCTAGAAGTCAATCATAGAATGATTGTATTATAAGTTTTGTTCATATAATTGAATGATTTGTTTATCATTTTGTTCCTTGAGTATTCCATTACTTATAGATCATTCAGATTGAGGACTTGGAATTGTGGAACTCTATACAGGAGTTAATGAATACTCTAAAGTGTCCCTAGTTTTGGTAATTAACAAGGAACATTAATTACCGGCATAAAATTAGCATTTGGATTAGATGATGATCATGTTTTGCAGATCATATGACAAGGAGTTGTCAATCTAATCAAATGTATACCTGATGGAGATCAGGGGATTGGACGTGACCAAAATAAAACATTTAATATGAATTGTGTTTGTGTCATTAATATTTTATTTGTGTCTGAAATTCTAAGATATGAGATGATGTTAGTTTGTAATAATCTAGAAATCAATAATACGATAATTTATTATAAATTTTCGTTCATGAATTGAGTGATTAATAAACTGTCATTTTTTTGTCCTGAGTATAATTGTATTTATGAATCATTTCTTTTACTGACTAGAGTCACTAATTGGAATTGTGAAACTTCATAAAATAAATAATATATATTCTTAAAAGTCTCTAACCGAGGTAATTATCAAGAACACTAATAAACCGTTATAAGGTTAGTATGTGGATTAAAAGATGGTTAAGTTTTACAAACCTTTTGACAAGAGATGTCATTTTAATCACATAGAACATAGTATTTGACAGACCCGAATGAAACATCAAATGGAATTGTGTTCGTGTCATTAATATTTTCATTCAGTGTTAAGTTCTAAAGTATGAGGTATTCATCTTTTCTACTAAGAGATGTGTATGTGTAATTGTTATCTAACGCTGTCGGTAAAATGCAGTCGTAACGGTAGCTCTTCGGTATACATATCTTAGCTGAGGTAGTGATGGTTTACCAAAAGTACTATTGTCCCTCGTATCTCTATACGAGTTATAGTATCACTGGGCCCCTTGATAGAGTAAGATTATCTGCTAGCGGTATAATTACAAGAGTAATTATATTTGATAATCTGCTCAAGATCAAGAAAATATTAAGTTGGCAAGGATGACACACACCTACCCTGAAACTAATATGATAGCTATGAGACAGAAGAACTGACACAAGTAAAATAGTTTACTAGATCGTGGTATTATACAGTACAGCATCATCTGTGTAATTGGATTGTCATGGTGCAGATGTTAGATGCGTCTTATGATTATAGAAGTTAAAACAGTTTTTAATTCTATTTACCAACATAACATAGATCCTATTGGGTCACACCGTATAGAAATTAATCGGATAATCTTATTGATTAATTATAAATTGATTATGATTAATAATAAGATGATTATAATTAATTATACGTGTAATAATTAAATTATAAACGTCATATAAGATGACAAGCAGAAACAAAGGTTAATTAATAAACGTACACGTTACGTTGTATAAAAGTTACTGAACAACAACTGAAAAAGAAATATAATTGTACATGACAATTATATATATTTGATTTGGATTTTAATTATTAATTATGGGTTTAAAGCCCAAAAATAATCAAAGCCTTAATTAAAATTAAAGTCCAAAGTCAAAGCCCAATTTATAAAGCCCAAACTATTCATGCATATTGGGCCGAGGGTAAAATGGTCATTTCACCCCTATACTGACCTCCTAGCCGACTTTAATAGGTGGCACAATATGTGGCATGGGTATTTTGGCCATTTCATGCATATTTGAAGGCTATAAATAAGTGGGTGGTGTGAGAAAAAAGATATCCAATTTACTTCGTATCGTATTGTCAGATCGATTCGAGTTTTTATTTTTCTCTTTCTCGGTTACAATTGTTACGGAATTTGAAAATAATATATTTACGAAAGTCGCGGTATTTCTAATTTCGATTATTAGTGAATCATAATAACTACGGGTCGTAATTATTATTTGGTCATTTTCTCGGTGAATAGTATTTTTGCATAATTTTGTGATTTACGGTATTTCTGGCAAAAGAAATAAATCGCTCTTTGGTTAGTCCTGGTGGATAACCGATAGAGGTATCATACGTTTGATACTCCGAGGCAACCATTCCTGATCGTTCTTCTCGCTCAGTCTGTATTCCAATTAGAGTTTGAAAACAAGGTATAAATAAGTTATATTAATCTATTTAATTGATAAGTAGATTAAAATTTTTGAAATAAATTATGGATTAGATCTGTAAAAGGATTAAAGAAGGTGGACCCCTTGGAATATTTCCTGACATACCTCGTTTAATCCTTGGCTTAAGTTAGAAGTAAAATTTTTGTTTTACACTTATTTCACATCTTAAGCTAATCAATGAGTTTGAACTGTCAAAACCCAAAAGATGATTGTTTCTCTCACATGAGAATGCGTATTCGTGGGTATTATCCAACACTGTCAGTAACTGACAGTCATACAGATTCTACCTCAGTGTATATTGCTTATGTGGAGAGATAATAATCATTAAGAATACCAATGTCCCTCATAAAAATGAGTGATGATATCGCTGGGCCCCTTGATGAAATAATACAAGTATGTACACATATGATTAAGGAGTTAATCATAATTACTGAATTATTTCGGAATAAAAAAATAAGTAGATTTGCAAGGATGACACATTTCTATCTTGAATCTATTCATGATATCATGTGACATTGAGTTGACACGAGGCAATTGTTACTTTAGGGATCGTGATATAGCAGGTACTTATCATCTGTGTCTTTTGGGTAATTACAATGCATATTGCTAGGTGCCGCTTGTAATTTATGGAATCGAAAGGAGTTTCAGATTCCATTGCCAAATGACATAGATCCCACAGGGTCACACTAATAAGGAATTAATTAGAAAGACTTCTTGATTTATTTGACATGTATGACATGACTGATAAATTGAGTTCTCTCTAAACATGAGTTAAATAATTATGGAGATAATTATATGATATTATGAATTTAATTAAATAGTTTAATAAAATTCAAATATCGAAAAAGATAAAAATGGAAGAAGCTTTATGAGCCAAAGAAAAGAGTTTTTGTGTGCAGAAAGGTGTTCGGTATTTTCACAGTTTTTTCTGTGAACAGAACTTAAAACAGGCATATCTCATCAACCGTAACTCTGTTTTTAGTGTTATATGACTTTTTAGAAAACTTGCGAGAAGATCTAAAATTTATATAGAATAAGATGTAGGTCTATGTCGCATGCGGTATTGCGCAGTGCGCTGTTGGGTCAGAATCGGCTAATTTTGTCCCAGAACTAAATATAGAAGTCGTGAGAAATGTGTCTAGGTCGGTGGAGGCTCTTCTAAACAACATGTAGGCTATATAAAGAGCCCCTACTGCCTAGAGAATGCACCTCATTCATTAGTCTTCTTCCTTAGAGAGCTGAAACTTTGTCTCTCTCCCATTTTAATCTCTCATGTGTTGAGAATTCTTAAACTCTAGAATCAAGATCTAGTTCTCTTAGAGAATAGGGATTAAGGAACAATCAAATTAGTACTCTCTAGCAAGAGGAATATTTAATTTCTAATTAATTTCTTGGTGGATACCGTGGAGGGCTTCTACTTTGAAATCTCAACTTCGTGCAAGGCGCTACAAAGCATCAACCACCATTATCATCGATCAAGAGGTGAAGGATCTTCAACCCTATATCTCAAAGACATTCCTTTCTTGTTTGGAGACCAAAAACTAAAGGTATGATGTTTATTGTTTTGAAAATTTAATTTTGATTTGATTTTAGTCGCACATGATGATCTCTCTTGATACTTATTAAAAAATTTGAAATTCCGCTCCTTTAAGTACCATCAATGTCCAACATTTAGGTCTATTTCCATGAATTTGATCCGAGTCGAGCAAGTCTCCTTGCGAGTTTTGCTTGTGAAAATATTCAATTTTTGTGGTCTTGTATCAATAGTAGATTCCTGCTGGCCTCGAGTTCGATCTCGGCACCTTGCTCGCCTGCTTGCTTCAGATGCCTTCTTAGTTCTAACAATATCAAAATGAAAAGGGTTTCAATACCTCATGCCTACGGGCTTGTGTGCCAAAAAAAAAATGCACTCGGATTGTTTTTTACAGAATGAATGGTTTAGTAGCCTTTAATATTTTGCATAAATCTTTGAATTGTTAAAACTATCAAATAGCGGAATCGTCAATTTAGCAGTGCCTTGTTTCATGCAGGAATGAAATATATTTTTTTAAAAACCTAAATATCTACTAGTTATCGCGTAGTTAAATAACGCAGAAACAATTTAAAATATTTATATGGATTAATTCAATATATTTGAAAATTTGTGAGCATCTAATAATTTTCTTATAGAAAAGCATGTCATTAAATAATTGATTAATAAGCATTATAGTTGAATCCCTATATTTATATTTATTTCTATTTGCAATGTTGGTTGACGGGCCGCATATAGATGCAGCAGATGCTCTTTTGGAGCAATTTGCTTTGGTGGAGTTACAAATAAAAAAAAACATTTATATAATACAAAATCTTGAACTACTAAGAATTTGGATATGAGGCTCTGATTTTATGTATCTCTGGCAATATAGACTAGAAACTACTGTCACAATTTTGTAGTACTACCGGGTATATTCATTAAAGTATCTTTCTGAAGATTCATGTTCACAGCAAATATGCATTAAGTAACATAATTTTAACAAGAACTAATTTTAGCCATGATTTCAACATAAAACCGGAAGAACTTGACGTGCCTGTTAATACTCCTGTAGTATTGGAGGTGCGGGGTGCGGGTTCCGCTTCCGGCATGTCACAGTTGCCAAATGAACCATTAACCTACACATGAGAATAAAAGGGTTCTTGAATATTTAAAATGAATTTAATTTACTTTTATTTTGTTCTCTGGTGCCTTTGTGTATCAGAACTTTAGCTTCCCATTTGAAGGCTAATTATAATGATCATGTAGCTAAATAAATACCTTGCAAGAAGAAAGGTTATTACATCCACAAATTAGGCGTGCATTGGACACATCAGTTGCTTCAGCTGCTCCTCCCCCATCGCTTCTCTGCATCAAAATTGGTACTAAATTATCTCCATATGTTAATACGAGTAATGATTAATAAGAGTTTGAAGTGTAATGAATTACTGACAAAAATACTAGATTTAATTACTTGCCATAAAATATCATGACCTATCCTTTGCAAAAGTTGGGAATTAGAGTTCACAAAAATATTGATGAATACCTTGTAGAAATCTACAGCTATGTAATTAGCCCATCGGTTAGATGAGTTATGACATGTGTTTAACATGTCTAGGAGAGGCGCTGAGTTTTTTTTACAAGCAGTAGCAAAATCGGGAATATCGGGGAAATAGTTGACTAAAACCAGTGATCTCGACACCGTGCTCATGGGTGTTGACTCAGCACGGTTTGGGCATGAACCCGCAGTCATGCCTAAAGTTCCATCTGCATAAAACAAGACCAATTCTAAAATATGTAATTACTGTGTTAACCATGGATGATTATAACTGATTTTAATACCATATATAGATTCTGCTACATGCTGTCTCGGGTCAGGTTAGATTCCTGCTTTATGTTTTCGTTGATTCTTTAATGAGAGAGAAGGTTCTCTGTGCAGTGATTTGGGCCTGATATAGTGGAATTAAACATCAATTGCCAGTTGCAGTTCTAATTCATAATACCAGTCAGATCAAATGTCAATGTACCGGACCAAGTTTCAGATGGACTATTACCTGAAATTGACAGTACTGTTTCTAAGTTTAGCCTAAACAAAACAAAAATATAAATTATGAATGAGAAGTTAATCTCACATTGATTTTCTACAACATATCTCCATTCATAAGCAATGCCTTCTTTATTTTCCTTCCAGGATTTTGATGTGAAAACCAGTAGTCTCAGATTTGACTTTATCATGTCACTCAAAAGAGGCCAATTGCCTCCATTTTTGGGCATGCGTGAAACTGGAAACCAATATTTCATTAGGCCGGATGCATTGAAAACCTTTGGGAGACCCATAGGAGACGTCACATAATCTTCTATAAATATGGTTATGACTTCTGATGGGTTGGCTTCAAGGAATACATTAATTTCTTTTAGCACTTCTATGGCTGGCACCTGGGCATTAATTTAATTAATTAATATACTTAATGCAGCAATCTCATAAGAAATAACTTAAAGTAGAATTCAGTATTCAACGAGAGAATGTTGGCAAATATTCTTTCAGGAAGTCGACTTACAAATGCAGTATAGTTGTAGCAGTTGCCGCCATAAGAATGACAAAGCCAGACGTCATTTTGGAAATCATACATGTCAAGCATTAATCCCCTCACTCCATTCTGCATGCACACACAAATCAAATATATTTGATGACATGTCTCATAAGATATATAGAACTACAATTTTAGTAGTTGCTCCTCAGGCAATCTAGTATGCTGAAGTGTGATTAAACATCCAACCTCTGTCTGCTGTTTTATTTTCTAATAACTATCAAATAGTTTATCCATTTTCCTTTGTTTTTAATGGCCAACTCTAGAAAGACACATGCCTTCTTGACCTTCTCTCTCTCTCTCGCTCGCTCTCTCGTTTTTTAAGGTTCTTGACCACCCCCCATATCTGCATTTCTTTTAGTTGAAAACTTTGCAACTGGTTAAACTTTGGTTGAAGTTCTGTTAGGCGTCCAGGTGAAAAGGAATGTTATTTATGCAATATAACCCTTGGTAGCATCTACCAAGTTTCTCAAACAAAAGAAAACTTTGCAACTGTTCAATGTATAAAATTAAACAGCCCTGTTGCTCGCAAGATTTATATTTTGATTATGAAATGTCATATATATTCACATTCACACACCCCTCCCCCCCCCCCCCCCCCCCCCCCCCCCCCCAACAAACACCCTGCGAAAATAAATTGTTGAATTTTCTTAATGCCTTGAATACCTTGAAATATATTCTAAGACATCCTATTGTAAGGAGTAAGGACAGTTCATTCAGAAATATCAAGTCATATCATAAAGTTAGCCAAACTCAGGCTTCCACAGAAGATCAGGAAACTACATTACACGAAAAGAAATAAACATCACATATTCTGGGCATACTAAAAAAGAATCACAACCACAAGAGCCGTGTCATGTCACAATTTCTTTGTGTCAAAAGCAACATATCTTTTTCAAACATAAAAGGAGAATAAGCTCCCATAGCAACACTGTTTGAGTTTCCTTGGCATCAGCCACATCAAGTAGTTTTTTACGGACTAAATAAACTCTCCAGTCATTGATGATCCGTTTTCTATAATAATTTAACAAGGTTTTGGGATTTAACAACAATCACATTTGACGTTAAAAAACATGATCAGGCTGGAAATGGTGTAAGAGTATTTCTATCTCAGAGAATAATTACTTCAGTGGTTTTCGGGAGAGCCCCGCAACACTAACAGAGATCTTGGGTATTATAATTGCAATTTTCATGCTCATACTATTATCAATTTTGCCAAATTAAAAGAAAATGTGAGTTTCATAAAAACATTTATCATCCAATCAGGCTAAGCAGGTTGTTTGACTGAAAAATTATGAATTTGCTAGAGAAACCTTGCCTTGAGTTTTCAAAGAGTTGGCTACAGTAAAAACACTATTTCTGGTGTAAGTTAAAAAAAAAAAAATCCTGCGAGTGCGCAGAACTGAACCCAAAATGGAGCTCCCAAAAACATACTAGCTCTGACAAGGAAACGGATAAAAAGTTATTGGTAGTTCGGAATCAAACTTACTAGAGTTTTACTTCAATCCAGCGAAAATTCAATATACAATTCATAATTGAATTATCTTGACAGGGCACACGTGATGAATTCATAAAAAAACTTGAAAAATATCATGAGCTTCTTCTCATTATGTACTGTCGGCCATTCAAGAACCTAATCAGTGTATACTACATTACTACTTGCATGTTAAATTGAATATATCTGTATTATTATTACCTTGATACTGCATTCCCAATCAGTGTATATATTATATTATTTGTATGTTAAGTTGAAATAATTTCTATTTTTTATGTACATCCCAGGGTACGCCCAGGCGCCCAGCTTTGCAGATTTTACATGTTTGCTCAGGCCTTCAGACTTCAGAGTTGGCAGCAGCATCTAAGACTTTAAACCCATACATTGAATTAATATATTTTTTCTTTCCTTGCAAGGCAAGACAAACAATGCAAGTTATTGCAAAGGTTGAACTTTTTCGTTGCTATTTTTGGAAGGACGCAAGCTGGAACAGGAATTAAAACAGTAACACCAACCGCCACTACTGCGTCTTGTGAGTCTTGTGTCACGAAAAAATAAAAAAAATAAAAATTTCTAGGGTTTTGTTTATTGAGAAAAACACAACACAAGATCCATGTGTGACAACACTTTCTGTGCAAAAGTAAACAGATCCTTTTAAGAAATAAAGAGGAAATATAAAATCTTTGAAACAAGAACAAATTGGTGCGGGTTGTTACCTTGGTATCTTTCACAATAATTTTCCATGGGTTAAATAAAACTCTATATCATTAATAATTCTTTCATTTCATGAATCAACTAAGGTTTTGGGTTTTTAAGGGCTATGCCACTTGACACAACAAAATCAGGTTAAAAATGATTAATCTCTCATTATTCTATATCAAAAAATTGGGCAAATGACCACCTTGTCCTTGAAGACTGTAAAAGATTTTTCATCCATGGAAAAAATACATCACAATTCAAACTTTTCATACTATCTCAAATTACCAATTTTGGTAATAGAAAAAGGAATTGTGAGATTCATGAAACCTAATCAGCCTTTTTAGACTTAGATGGGGAACAGGGTCATTGTTTAACATTCAATACTCAAGTATAGATTATTTATTACTATTGTTCAATTTGCATTTTGCACGCAAAAAATTAATATATGATGAGTTGATGATGACACATAATTGTGGTTGACGTGCAGTTTTAACAAACAGAAAACCATTTTTTTTGTTTCTTTTTTGAAATAATTTACCATTGCAGTTAGGATCAATACAAATTATTACTTCTATATATACTCATGTGTCCAATTGAAAATTGATCTTATTTCTATACAAATGATTACTTATATATACTCCGAAAATGCTTCAATATTTATCAAGGTTTTAAATAGCGATTATCGCGTCATAGTAGAAAGACTTAAAAAAAAGCTATTGCAAATAGCATAGCTATAGCAAAAGTTATTCAACTAATTATTAACATTTTTTGTTTAAAAAAATTATATTTTATATTTCTACTAATTATTAACATTATCTAAAGTCTCATAAAGCAATAAATAACACAAAACTGATTAAGAAATTAGAATATTTATATTGAACCCGTACAAATCCCAAATTGCTATTTAAAATATCTCTAATAATATTATAAATTATCTATCTTTTTTCTATTCAAAATAATCTAAACATCATGGCATAAACTTTTTTTTTATATTAAAAAAACATAAGCATCATAGAATAAACTATCTATCTTTTTCTATTTAAAAGCAAAATCAATATCGACCTTGAAAAAAAATGATCTTTAAAATTAATTTTTAGTTTGGGACTTTATATAAAAACCTATTTAGTATAGCATGCGCTATAGTACGCAGCGTATAGCGTAGATAGCGGACCGCTATTACCGCTATAGCGGTCGTAGCTCAAATAGTGCACTTTTATCCCATAGCGTAGCGTTTAAGGTCCGAAAATGCTATAGCCAGAGGCAGAACTAGAATTTGAGTATAGGGAGCTATGTAAAGTTGGGGGTGCTAATACATATAAAAGATTAGTAAGAAAACTGATTGATTAACTCTCCCAAAATTCCATTTCTTCTACTAAATCTAGGTACTTGATAATAAAATTTTGAAAAGTTGGGGTGGCTTAGCACCCTGCTAAGCTTATGTTCCGCCCTTGACTATAGCGTCGCTATAGCGTGCTATTTAGAATACTGATATTTATGCTTTTATCAGAAAAACTTATAACAATATAGTTAAAATTCACAATATTACAAAATTATGTGACGTCCTAATTTTTTTGTCCAAATATGGTTATATTTTTATGTTTTTATTATAATTTTTTTATAAAAATATACTTATTATTTAAAATAATTATAAAATTATATCTCATCCTATAATTTCGTCAAACGTATCAAAATTCTCGCCCCTGATTATAAATTCAATCGGGCAATCCCAACTTTCCAACCTATCCATCGTAAATTGTGAAATACTCTGGCAGATGAAGTCCTAAAAACATTAGGATTTAAATATTTGATTATACTTCACAATTGTAGCCGCATTTCACATTGAGACTTAACATAATAACAAATTATCAATACATCCGACTACTTTGTGTTTTCTTTTTTGTTTTTCATTATTGCTACCCACAACTGTTCCACCTGTCCGCAGAACTGGAACTTCCCCTCAGTGGGAAAAGGAGTTGTGGGAACAAACGCAAACTATCACGTGGACTTATGAAGCGGTGGCTTTCTACTTTTTTTTTTTTTTTTATTCTTCTACGAGGAAAGACCAATAGGCAACACAATTCCACAAGTTTACGGAAATCAAAGCTTTACGGAAATCAAAGCTGAGACCAGGACAGCAGTACCAACCGTTTTTTAGTTACCACTCCAATAAATTAGAATTAAGGACCTGTTCAGCTCTGTAAAATGAAAATCACTGTTCACGTAAAAAAATAAAAATTTATTCAGACTGAATTTATTTTTTCCACGTAAATAATAATTTTCAGTTCAAAATTTTTGCATTCCCGTACCTAGAGGATTGCAAATACCCGATGGGGGCGGACCCGACCCGTATCCGCCCGTGTCCGATACCCGGGTTACCCGTGCCCGAGCCCGGGTATGGGTCGGGTAAACGGGTACACGGGTACGGGTAAAAAACAGATAGGGTACAGTTATTTGGTTCAAAACCCGAGCAAACCTGGTTCGATTTACGCCCGACCCGACCCGACCGACCCGACCGACCCGACCCGACCCGACCCGACCCGACCCGACCCGGACCCGTACCCAACCTGGACCCGACCCCGAACCCGTACCCGTTAAAAAATTCAAAAAAATTCAAAAAAATTCAATTTTTTTTGAAATTTCGAATTTGCCGCCTAAAAAAACAGAAAAAAAAAAAACGGGTACCCAACCCGGACCGCCCTACCCGTGCCGGGTACCACAGGCACGGGTATAACTCGGGTCGGGTACGGATTTTGAAAAATATACCCGAGTATACCCGACCCGAGATACCCGTATACCCGACTTACCCGTACCCGACCCAAACCCGTACCCGACCCCGGGTACGCCCGGTCCGCCCGAACCCGGTCCGAGAGCACTCCTCTACCCGTACCCATTCTCAATCTCACTGTGCAGCCGAACAGACCCCAAATGAATACCACCCATAAATTCGAAATTCAGATTCCGCCACGATCGCAGATTGAATTCGCACACAGATCCCGAACCCGTTCGCGTACTGGACCTGCGGACCAACCCGTTCGCAGATTGAACCTGCGAACAGACCCGTTCGCGTATTGGGTCGACGCATCGACCCGTTCACGTATTGAGTCGATGCACCGACCCGTTCGCACCCCTGATCTGTGCACGTGGTAGATACGGATAAAAAGGGCTCTCCGCATTCATTTTTACCATCCAAGCCGTCCCCGTCTGCGCACTCTGCACAGTAAAAAAGGTAATTTTTTTTTTAAGTAGTTTACTTTTATTAAATAGTTTAGTTTAGTTGGGTACTAAAATTGTAGCTTATTATAAATTACATCAAAATATTTGTGTATATACACCAATTTAGAATTAAGAATTCAATTTAGACCAATTTAGATTAAGAACTGTATTTAGAATCTAGAAATTATATTTAGAATTTAGAAATGTACCAATTTAGAAATATCCAAAAATTGTAATATATTATTATTATTATTATTATTATTACATTGTTGTATTTAGACCAAAATAGAGTAGAAAGGCACCAATTCGGAATTTTTAATCTTGAATTAGCATAGATTGTATGATTTTTTACCGATTCATCCAAGAATGGTGATATATTATTGAATTACCATAGATATTTGTATTATTATTAGATTTGTTATGTTTGAAATTATCGATAGAGATCAAAATTGACAAAATTGATAAATTTGATTTAAGTATGGCGTCAACCAGCGGTAGCAATCAAAATCGTACGCAAGATGATTTATAATTGGATTTATAACTAGCCCGTACCATATTTCCAAATATAACAAAAGAGAGTATCAGCCCTCTTTACTTGTATAAATTCGAGGAGCACAAGATCAGAAATGCATATGTAAGTTTACGTTTTGATAAATGCAAATAATTTTCATTTTCATTTAGATAAAAATAGGTAAGTTATGTTTGTTTGTTTTGAAATTGAATGCAGACTCATACCTTGATGGCGACGCAGAACAATCAAATGAGTACCCTCTACGACGATCGATACGCTTTCGCGTTAAAGAGTTTGGGTCTGTGGCATGTCTCACAGCTGACCCCCATTGTCGCAGATGTCGCTCTTCTATCTGCGTTGGTCGAGAGGTGGCGACCGGAGACACACACATTCCACCTGCCCGTTGGAGAGATTACGGCGTCTCTCCAGGATGTCAGTTGTCTCTGGGGACTGCCTATTACTGGACGGGCTGTGACTGGTGTGGAGTACGGGGACTTCACAAAAGACGTTAAAAAACTGTTGGGACCCAACCTGATGAAGGAAAGGTCCCTCAAGAGGTCGAAGGTTTCATCGAAGAATGACATTAGTATCCCTTATTTGCGGGCAGCATTCAAGTAAGTTTTTTTTTGTAATAGTAAGTATTTGATTGTGATGTTTCATACTATGTACTAAATTATTTCGTATTTATAGAGGAAAATTGGATGAAAATGCGCGTGAGGAGGTGGTAGATCGGTGGACACGGGCTTACATAATGGAACTGTTCTTTTGCTGGTTGTTCTCAGATTCATCTGGGAGCACTGTCACTGCTTGTATGCTGGAGTGGCTGAGGGACTTGGCAGACCCTCCATAGATGAATTGGGGTGAAGCGGTATTAGCATGTCTATACCGAGGTTTATGCATTGCGTGCCGGGTATAAATTATTTTATCTTCTTATTTTAAATAAATTATTTTCTCATATTATATTAAAAATAACTGCAACTTGTATGAAAATAGTTAAAAAAAAGTTGGTTTGTACGGACCGATTGGTCTCCTACAGCATTGGTCGTGGACGAGATTTCCATTTGGTCGTCTGCAACCACGAGTAGACGGTTGGGCTCCAGACTGGGGTCATCCGGACGAGGAGACCTGTCCTGCTTATGCTCAGAGATTCTGCACTAGAAAGACTTATGTCGCAACCCCGCACGGCAAGCCTTCGAGAGTTTGGTTTTTTCAGAACTCAATTCGAGCAGATGACTCTAGATCTACATGTGGAGTGGAGGCCGTCCGACTTTCGCGTCGTGATTTTTGAAGAAGACGAAGAACCTTACTCTTTCCTCACAAAACTTCCTTCGATCTGCAGTCGCGAGCGAGAATATTGGTTTGCTCATGTGCGAGTTATTTTTTATTTTCTAGTTTACAATTTCATAAACATATTGTAGTTTAAAATTGAAACTTAGACTGTGAAGATATTGTAGTTTACAATCTCCATGCCCATGCTGCTCTCATGAAAAAACGATACATTGGTTTAGTGGTTGACTTTGAAATAATTTTATATTGGATTTTCGGATTTGACCTTTTTATTGCCTCCAACAAAGGGACAACCAGCCCGTAAGACCCCTCTCAACTATCAAAGGCCTGAGCAATTGCTAACTCTCTACCACGCCATAATTTGTTGTACTTTGAAATGATGCCCTCGTACCTTTTAGCGCATAAGTCAGCGACTGTCCGGATAGAAATATCAGCATTTTTTTCCAATGACAATTTTATATAGTTGGCGACCATAGCGGACGTCAACTGTGCATGATCTAACCTGGATGCCGATGCGTGACATGTGTGCTTAGCTACATTCTTCGTGATGGCCTAAGTATTACCAAAGCCTGTAGCCCTCGCAACCAACGCCCACCTACACCGGGTGCTAACACACTTGTACCTCAGCCTGGTAGTATTGCTGTGTGTATTTTTTATCTCCCTATTTTGTTTGATGTGCCAGTGGTTAATTGTATCTTTCATCTTATCTTTGCTGTCATATGTAATCCCTTCAGACAATTCATGTTTTTCTCCCTTTTAATTTGCAAAAGAAACAACAAAAATTAAATAACATCAATTTAATAACAACAATTTAATAATTAAATTAAAATTAACAAACATACCTCACAAGTCGCAAAAAAGAGCTATCAGCCTCTTCAAACCCTGATGTGTCATGAAATTACTCAAATGGATGTCTTTCCCCACGACCCACTATATGCCACTTCCGTCTACCAAGCACAGGAATACTAGTATTCTCATCATTGTGATCTGATACTCCACCGTCTCCATTATCATCCCAATTAGCCTGTGCCTCCCTTTCTTCAGGATTCTCGTCAGTATTGTGAGCATAATAAAGCCGTTCTGGGATTTCAAATCGGTCCCTTTCAGATTGAACTTGGCTAGATGACGATGATGGAATCTGAGATCGACCCCTGTCAGATTGGACCCTACTAGGGCCCGCTTCAGATGGGGCCCGATTAAGATCCGTTACATATTGCTCGAGCCCCAAACCCTGAGTCAACTGCAACAATTGTCTAGTATTCTGACTGGAGTTATGTTTAGGATTTTGTCTGGGGTTGGCTACCACATATAACTCTAGGAACTTGAAAGGATTGGTTATATTCATTATCATTTGGACATATAACTCCCAACTGCTATTGCCTTGTACCAGTAGCTGTTGGAACCAGGTTTGGTTGCCTTAGCTAATATTGATCCTTGCGACAATTATCAATTCATAATACGGAGGTCACTACCGAGTTGTTGATACACTTCTCTATTTATACCTCTAAAATTCAAACCTAAGCCGATATTGAACATTTTTGGCATTTGGTGGCTATAATAAGCGTCATTTGGTCCTTGTAATACTTCACCACCAAAATAACAAGCAATCTCAATCATAATTGGTTGAATGAACCTAATATTACAAAATAATGCACTAAATTAAAAAATACTACAAAAAATAATTGTTTTAAAAAAAGAATGAAAAAGGTAATAAAACGCACTTATGTAGCAGCCTTGCTGTAGAATGAGTGGAGAAATGGAAGACAAAACTGATCTGCTGTGTATTTAGTCTCAACCTAACACGTGCGCATATTAGAGGTGCGAACGGGTCGGTACGCTGACCCAATATGCGAACGGTTCGGTCCGCAAGTCCAGTACGCGAACGGTTCGGTCCGCAAGTCCAGTACGCGAACGGGTTCGGGATCCGTACGCGAATTCAATCTGCGAACGTGACGAAATTTGAATTTCGAATTTATGGGTGGTATTCATTTAATTCAGATTTATTGGAGTGGTAACTAAAAAAAGGCAGTACCAACCGTCATTATGAATTACTTTTTTTTTATCTCATTTTTTTTTGAATAAATGATAATAATATTTCTATTTTAGGTACCTAACAACTCTATATATATATATATATATATATTTTTTTTTTTTAAACACCCATTTACAATAATGACGCCACACGACGATTGCCAACATTCAATTTGGCACATGAATGTTTATTGTATAAAATTAATTGGTGGCTATGTCAATATAAATTGACGCTGTGGCGTGGTTGATTTTATGTTTTTTTATATTGGTGGGTCCGTGCACGCTCTCTCTCTCTCTCTCGCGTTAGGCCACCCGACCACGAAACCATAACTAGGAATGAATATGCAGCATAAAATACGATAAACTGATGAAATTATAAGGTGGGATCACATTATATCATGTGGTAATGGGAATATGGGATAGGAGGAATTATGACCGCTTAGCTTCACCGCTTCACAAAAAAATATCACACGAGCTGGGACCCACATGACAGACACTGTATCCCGGAAGATAGGCTCCTCCCTGCTCGTCGAGGAGACTAGGAGGAAGATAGTATTGGCGAAAGAAGAAAACATAAAACAAAACAAAAAAGACCCTTCACGGCTTCACCCACTGCGAGTGGGCCCCATTTCTACAAACGCATTAATTATTGTATTAACGAAGCGGGCCCACTTTCCAGAAACAGACAGAGAGAAATTTCAAAAACAAGAGAAAAATAGGGGAGAGAGAGAGGTGTACGGACTGACATTGAGCTGCTGGGTTACGGTGTCCTGCTGGTTGCGGGGGGAGACATTAGGAGTACCGAACGGTGACCTGATCTGGCCCAGCCGTGCGAACGAATTATGCGTTGTCAGCCACGCGTACCTGTTAAATGGCAATCCAGTCCCCTGCAAAACCATAAATCCAGCAATTAAAACCGCACTCCAATTATTACACAAATAAGGATATTTACAAGGTCCTTTATTCAAAATGAGATGAGAAGACTGTGAAGAAGAGATGGATGTAGAGATTACGCACTTCGAATCACTGACCTTGGATTTGGGATCTGTAGGTTGGACTCGAGTGCATCTCGGCCGTACATTGCGGTTTGCAAGGCATGTCTCACAGTGGAGGCCCGAGCCACAGTTTCGATCGATTGCACATGTAGATCCTAGCTGTGGAATTATTACAGTTATAAGCTCAGCTCTTCAGAGAATAGGTTGAGTAGAGCCAGAGGAGGAGAATTACCGAAGCAGCGAGAGAGAGGATAGGCGAACAGAGAAGGCAGAGTAGGGGCAAGGATATGAGCGGGTAAGATATGGAAGAGCACCGCATGCTTTGTTTTTTGTATGATTTGTTCTCTTCCTTCCGGCTATTCCAATTCGATGTGGAGTGGTATTAGCTGGAGAAAGAGACGAGGTGGCGGGGGAATAATGAAATGAAATGAGAAGAGTGAGAATGGAATATTTATTTTGGTCTTAAAATTTGACCAGCGGCCACTTATCATCGGCTACGGCTTTTATTGAATCCGTTAAGGTTGAAGCCGAAGAATGGGTCTCTCGGCCCATGTAGCAGTTGGATTTTCTATACGGGACCCAGAGAAAGGTCAAAAGGTTAAAAGACGGAGGGCAAAAGTTAACCTATCACTTAGCAGCCGCTGCTGGGTATTATTCAAAAGAGAGAGAGGGCAAAAGTTTTTTAATTTTATTTTTATCTGCAAGTGGGACAGTGGTCGGTGGGTCAAGTGTCGAATTTTTTTATAAACCATAATTGAAAAAAAAAAAAAATTATGAAACTAATATGGTTATTATTATTATTTTTTATAAAAATTATAAAAACTGAATTATTATTTTGGTCTGAACTTTTTTTTTTCTGAACCAAAATAAGAATTCAGTACGATATGGTTTCACAGGTTTTCAACCTAGCAACTAAAGAAAATCCAAAAAATTCTCCGGATTGAAATGACATTTTACCTCCTTATTAATTTTTTTGTCCCAAAATGACAATTCGGCTCTACTAATTTTTTTTAAACCCAAAACAACAGTATCTCTCTTGTCTTCTTTCTCCTCTTTTCTTCCACCTGAACCATTTCTCTCTATATTTTTTTCAACTCTCAAAACTCAATTATTTTTTATTCTAATCATATAGATTGGTATATTTTTAGGCGAAGAACAAGAAAAACTTCAGATCTACAACTTTCTTAAGATATGTGGTTAATTATTTTTTTGAATAAACAATCCGAATTATATAATTTTTTTGTAGTATAAATAAGTAATGTAGAGTAATTTAGTTTTTGTAGTGTAAAATGACTCTATGTAGTGTAATTTTAGTAATTATAGAACTATTTAGTTTGCATATACAGTAATTTAGCTTTCATGTAGTATAAATAAATTGTAGAATAATTTAGTTTTTTAAGTGTAATTTAGTTTTTTTTTTTTAGTGCAATTTTAGTAATTGTAGAATGATTTAGTTTACATGTAAAGTAATTTAGTCTTTTGCATGTAGTATAAATAAATTGTAGAATAATTTAGTTTTTTTTTTATTGTAATTTTAGTAATTGTAGAATTATTTATTTTGCATGTAGAGTAAATTAGTCTTTGCATGTAGTACAATTAATTAATTATAAATAATTAATTATAGAGTAATTTTTTTTTTTGCATGTCAAAATTATATTTATTATTTGCATGTCAATATTTTTTTTGTATGTAGTTTTTTTTCAAACCCATTAATGGGGGATCTTTCTCGTTTTTTTTTAAAGTATTGATTCAGTTTTGACCTAAGATACTATTCAAAGCTATTTTTTCTTTTCTTAGACGCTAATTATGAAGGAGTCTAATAATTGTACCTCAAACAAAATTTCCGAGCGTGTCCCTCCAAGTAGTTTAACATAAAAAAATTTCAATATTATCTAACTTTCATTTCCAGTGCTAATATCCAAACATTTAAAACTCTGTTTATAACATTTTACAATGCTACTCGCAAGCATTTAAACCTTTATCTGCAAGCATTAAAATTCTAAATATGTATAGTTTTAACTCCTAATTATTTTTGTTTTCAAGCCAAAAACAGAAAGATTATTTTCACCCACTTTTTTTATTTTTTCTCTGATCATTCTCGTTCATTTTCTCGACGATCTGTGATAATTTTTGTGAATATAAAAATATGAACGTTTTTTTTATCCAATCTTCTCTTTCAAATGAGATTCATGAAGAATAACTTTTGAGTTATATTTGTGTCATAATTTTTTTTACCACTTTAAATCTCTGTGACTTTCAGTTTTTTTTTTATTTTGCTTCAAAATAATTTAAACCTCTATTTACAAACATATAAACCTCATTGGTAACACTTTAAATCTCTAGAATAAAATATATAAATCTTAACAATAACATTTTAAAGCATATAAACCTCAACAAGAACACTGCATTTACAAAGCTCATATACAAAGCATATAAATCTCATGTACAAATCTTCATGTATAAACCTCATGTACACACGACATAGCTCTGATATTTTGGGAATCATATCAAGTTCATTCGACTAAATTAGTAAAATTACATTTTTTTGTATGAAAGAATGTTCAAATTCTATTAAGTGATTTCGCGCGCGACATATATATTAAAAGAAATTCAACTAGAAAAAACTGGAACGGTCCTCTCTTGGCAACACTTGAATTTAAATTGCGTGTGTTGGCCATTGGTGAATGGTGACGACTCAGTTTGATATCCGAACCACTTTGTTTCCTTTTTTAACCATGCTTTGAAACCAACTCTTTAATCAGATTTTGACTGTTTCTTCTCTTTTTTCATTGAATTGGGAACCTGGAATTAAATACATTCCAGTTATTGGGTCGAGTGAACTGTCCCTGTCCCGCCTTGTCGCGGTGCAATTTGTTGCTTTAGGACCTGATCGCGATAGAGGCTAACTGATTCGCCACCACAGAAAACAACAACCTTTGCTGCTATTTATTCTCGTGCCCGTTTTCGGATAAAGATATCGACAGAGCGCTTTTTGCTTCGTACATTGCATGAACAATAGACTCAAAACAGCACACTGTATATTACTTGTGCGTTGTATGAAGCAAAAATTTATCTTTCTATATCTTTACCCCCATATTTCGTATAAATTTACAAATTATAACAGGAACATGTATATTTTTTTTATTTAAAGAAGATAAAGGTATGATTAGAATCCAATAATATGAATTTTATGTTGCTACACAAATAATAATATGAATACTCTGTTTCTAAAAAAAATAAAATAATAATAATATGGAGTTCCTATGTAAAAAATAAATCATGGGCCGGGCCACGTGTAGAGAATCGGCGCAAACCCACCCGTGAACCCAAGAGAGAACCCAATTCCTCTCCTTCCGTGCCAAGTCATCATAAAGCCACCTTTCGGTAATCTCACCTCTTCCCGTCACCTCCCTGAGCTCCCTCCTTACTCTCCAGTCTGTCTCTCAGGCTCTCTCTCTCTGCGATGCACCATAACATTTCTATTCGAATAGAAATCAAAACCAGCTCTCTCTCTCTCTCTCTAAATGCATCGTTCGATACTCTTAGTAGCGGCCGCGGCGGCAGTTCTCGAAGCTTTCATCCTTTCAGTGTTCGCGCAAGGTACTACTTCGTCTAATCGCTCGTATCCAGCTTTGTCTATTTATCGAAGTTTTGATTTTTTTTTCATTTGTTTTTTATTGCGCATGGTTTCTGTTTTGTTTGTTCCAGTTTAGTTTTGGTAATTACTATTTACGGTCTCCTCAAAAAAAAAAAATTACTATTTACGGATGCTCCAACAATATCGCTTTCGTACAGTACCTTTATCTTAATTAGCTTGTGGTTTTGGTGTTGTCTAAGCTTCTTATTTCATCTCTTTGATCTCTCTTTTGGATTATCATCAATCAATGCAAGTATAAGAAACAGTACAAAAAAAAGTGTATTATAAATTCCTAGTCTTCGCATTTGCTTCTAAACTCTGAGATAACTGGAGAGGCATCATTATAGACTTCATTTTATGTTCGTTGTTTATTTTGAATTTTTTTTTGGAAACACGAGTAATTTTTGACTGGGAATAATCTCAGGATGGTTACAGCATGTAAATGTGCTAAAGGCAATGTACAATTAATTTTCTTTTTACTGGGCTGTCAAATATTTTATTATGCATATATCAACTTTGTATGAGGCATTTGTTTCTGTTTTGGTACTCCAGTACCTTTTTCTAGTAGCATTAAATTGGGGGAGCTCAGGCCTCCAGTTGATACATTACTTTCACCGTGCGTGAATTATTTATTTAAAATAAACTTTGTAAATAATTAATCAAACTTGGGGAGTATTATAATCTCATAAGAACCATCGACAACCTGGCATTAAGATAAAGATTTGCTTTTGCCGTGTAGTACTTAGTACTACATAATTTATTTTACTCCAGAATATTGTATTCTCCAACCAAAGTAAAATTAATTATATCAAGTTCTATGGTTGTAGTTCTGAATTTTTTTATTCAACCCTTTTGCTTGCCTAAAATCATGCCAAAATGCTCATTTTTTTTTTATGCAGACTGCCCCCTAGATTTGACCTGGTCAAACTACACAGAAATAGCCTCTGCATGCTCTGACAGAACTGAATTCTCAATATGTTGCCGGTATATCAATGCCCTAGTGACCGTCTCAGTTGCCATGTATGCAAATTCAACCGGTACCAATACACTTGGGGTGCCACCGGCTCTTTCCGACACATGCATCTCTACCATCAATGAAACCTTAATTTCAAAGGGTATACCTTCTGATGCCTCCACCATTTGTGGCCTCGGTGTCAAAATCCAAGTAGTTTACTCATGCCAAGGCATGAGTACTGTACAAGATGTGCTTCTGTCCCCTAATTTTGGTGATGTCAAGAAAAATTGTAATGGGTCGATTTTGGTGGATGCGGGTTGTAAGAGGTGCTTGAATTCTGGCTTGTCTTACCTGAGACATTTAATGGAAGGGCAGGATAATGTTACATTAAATACATGCCGTGATGCAGCTTTTATTGCTGTTGCAAATCAGCAGAGCAATTTGACTCCTTCTGACATGGCCACATGTTTTTTTAGTGTGCCAGGGTTAAGCCTTATCCAAGGTATGACGATTTTATCTAGATATCAGGCTAAAATTTTGAATGTATAACATATGGAGTCTATATTTGCTTCAGATTTCTCCAAAAATATAATATTACTAAACCTTACCAGTTTAATATAGGTACAGTATATTGCACTACTGGAATCTGGAACCCGCTAAACATGCACTTGAAGGCCGTGCTAATTTATTAACCAAAGCGTAGATAAATCAACTCAATTTTGAATAAAATCATGATGTATCCAGTTGTGTTTCAATTTTCGCTCAAGTGTTTGAGATCACCTTATATAGTCAGACCAAGTTGTGTGTCAATTCTTTATGCATCTACCTCACTGTCAGAAACTGTATTTGTTCTTATTATAACTATTACTAAAGAATCATTAAAATTTAAGTATTAATCTCTTATATTCCAGTCAATTCTTCAGTTCCATCCATCTCAGTTCCTGCACATGCAACTGCGCCGGCCACATGGACTGCAGATGCACCTGCACAGCACCTGATTGCAACTCCTGTTATCGAACAACACCATCGAGGCCACAAAATTATACTCCTAGTAGTAATTGGAATCATGGTTACTGGTCTGGCCTTTCTGTTAATTCTGATTCTAGTTCTTCTCATAAGTCGAAAAAGAAGAGAATTGAAAAGTATGGAGGGTGCAGAAAACACTTACCGTGCTTCCCCTCCTATTCATGTGCAAAAGAGTCAAGAAGGTGATTTTATTTTATTATATTATATTATATTTTATTTTATTTTGCAAGTTACAGGCGGCATTTTACCCGATTTGTAGAAAACAACATCCAACATCTCTTTTGTTTGCAATAACAACCAATTTTTTTGGGGTTAGTTGGAAATAATATTTTCTTGTTTAAATAAATAGATTTTCAGAACAAGTAAAGCTGCCAAACTTAACACTTGACTTGACTCTTTCAGGACATCTGAACTCAGGAGTCAACCAATCAATCCTCTTTCCCTTACTTTAGTTTTATTTGGATTTAGAGGAAAGAACGACTTGTTGGGGTCAAAATTGCCAATACTTATTAGATTGTGATGTAAATATTGGGAGTTATTTGCACACGTTTAAAAGAGATTTGAGTGACTTGCAAATTTAGGAATGTCAGGTGTTTTCTGCAGATATCACAAAATATTCAGTGCTTTTGCGAAACCGTGCATTTGTGTTTCCTTTTTATGATTGCAAAATTGCACTATTAATTTAGCTTCAAGTTTATTTATATCTTTGAGACTTTTCATTTTGTATAATTCCATTATCTTTGAACAAATTTCTGCAATGAGATTAGTGTCATGCATATTCTAGCTTATCCCTTCATGGAAGTAGGGATGAGAAGTCGAGTCAAGACTATTATACTGCTAATGAATGCCATAATGTCATGACCTTGATACCATAAACCTCAATTAAATAAAATGAATTATTTTTCAGTGAACAGTACGATATATCAGAATTTCAGTTACAAGGAAATGAGAAGAGCTACGACAAACTTCAGTGTCATCTTGGGAAGAGGGTTAAATGGGGCAGTTTACAAAGGCCAACTTGACGACGGCTCAAAGGTGGCAATTAAATGTATAAGAAATAACATAACAAAATATGGGGAAGAGGAATTTTGTAGAGAGATGGAGCTTCTAGCCAGACTACACCACCGTCACTTGGTTTCACTGAAAGGCTTTTGCTTCGTGAAAGACGAGAGGTAGAGGGGAAAATAAATGCATATATATCTACATTTGCACTTTCCCTTTCCTAAGTCCTAACAATTTTGCATGCTCTATTGATGACTGGAACCACACTACTCACTGCTTATGCTGTTTACATCCTTCTTCTTTTTTGAAGTATGGATAAAGAAAAAGTATTTATAATACCTCACTGTACAGACATATATATTCTTTAAAATCCTAACTATATTGAAAGCAATACCGAAATTAGGGTAAAATAGATTGAACTAAAGTTCCCCCTTTTTCTTATTTTGTAATTTATGTGGGCGTTAATGCCTTACCAAAAAGGACCTTGTAAAAGTCTTAAAGCTATAATGAAGTACATTACTCTTGGTCAAACTAAGGTATATTACATAAGAAAGTAAAAATAGCTTGACAAGTAGGTAATTAGAAAAAATCAGTATATTGGTCCAGAAAATGTATATTGACTTATTGAGTCGAAAAAATCTTTTATGATGGTTTTTGTTTAGTGCTCCTGAGAACCGTTTTCTTCATTTATAATTTAATATTGATTATTTTCAGGTTTTTAGTATATGAGTACATGGAAAATGGAAGCCTAAAGGATCATCTCCATGGTAATGCCTCCTTTCTCAAACTTTTCAATCCCAGTCTCCCAAGCAGATCATCCTTACTGTGTTTTCCTTTTTGTAAATCAATTTTTATGTGCTTTGGCAGCATCAGATAAGGCTCCATTGACATGGCAGACAAGAATCCAAATTGCTGTTGATGTTGCAAATGCTCTGGTCTGTTTCTTGTAAAGTAGACAACTTGTTTTATCTTTTTCAAGTATTATTCTGCCACATAATTACATCAATTTATGAATTTTACTATGCAGGAGTATTTGCATTTTTATTGTGATCCCTCTCTTTGCCATGGAGACATCAAATCAAGCAATGTCCTATTAGCTTCGAATTTTCTTGCAAAGGTACTACGTAGTGGTAAACAATTATCATATTCAAATATTTCCATATTGTTGTTCAATAACAATGCTGTGATTAATCCATAGGTTTCTGATTTTGGTCACGCATGTTTCTCAAATGACCTGAAGATCCATGGTACTCCTGGTTAGTCTTCGTAAAACATAAATGTGTTGATACAATGTTCGTTGTGACATTTTTTTTGTTTTTTGACATAAATTGCAGAGATATCCTGGATTTATTATATTCATTAGTTGTACTTACCTTGTTGTAGGTTATGTTGACCCAGAATACGTGGCAACTCATCAACTAACACCAAGCAGTGATGTGTACAGCTTTGGTGTGCTACTACTTGAACTCGTAACTGGAAAACCGGCAGTATATAATGGAAAAAACCTAGTTGACTGGGCCTCTCAGTTGCTCTCTGATGACTCCACACTAATTGAACTCGGGGACCCCAGAATCATAGACTCATTCGACTTGAGCGAACTTGATGCAATGATAGAGATCATACAGTGGTGCACCCAGGAAGGTAGAGAAAGGCCATGCATGAAACAGGTTATTAGGATGCTGTCTGAGAGGTGGGACCCGTTGCATGGGGAGTTTGCACGGGTGGTAGAGATAGAGGAAGGGCAGTATTGTAATTATGGATACAGTAGCGGGAACAAACGAAGCACAGGAAAGGAACAGAGAGGGGAGGGGACACCGTTTAGCAGTGATGTGAGGGGTCTACAGAGCTCTTCTAGCACGTCTAGGTCGTACTGTAGTAGAAGTGCACTACTAGAAGGACATGCCTCTCCTCCTGACTCGCCTCGCGGCATTTTCTCTCTCTAAATTTTTCTTTCTTTCCCATTGTTTTCCTTTTTCTTGAATTTGGGTGAAGGTTGAATTAAACGGTGCATGGTATGATTCTCTGATGCCTGAGGGAATTCAAGAAAGGTTTAGTTTTTTAAATGTAAATCAGTGAAATTTCTCTTCCTGTTGTTGGTTTTAATTTTTACTGTGGTTTTTAGTTCTTTCTCTTCATGCACTGGGCCTCCTTTCTTACGAGTTACTACTGGGCTTTGTTTCTGTGGCCAAGGTCCAGATCAACAACACCATGTATTTAGAGCAATGTTATCATTACCGGACTGGATGTGGATCTGATAAAGCTTTCGGATAAAGCTTCGGATCAGCAATTTGCTGGTTGGACTAGTCAACCGTTGATATTTAAATAGTATATATTAATAAGATATGAAGATTGTGTGTACAAAAATTTATAATAATTAGACAACATACATATTGAATGATGTATTACGTATGACATTTATAAATAAATAGAAATTTTAATAACTATTTAAAAAAAAAAAATAGTGATTATGCCACTGATTTCATATTGAAACCAAAAAGACTCTGGCAAAGATATCCAAAATGAAAACCTAAAACAAGCACCATAAGTTTACATCAGTTCATACAATAAAATAAAGCATTAACAGAACATCCACTTAAACAACAAAAGCATAAAGCTAGTAGAGATATCAACAAAAAACATCTAAAACAAGTCAATTAAGATATGAGATCACTCCAAATCATCATCCTCTTGGCTGGTGCATCTCCAGACATTGGAGCGGGGTGGTCTTTTGTTACAGTAGGGGCCTGAGTGGCAACAACATCCAATGTCATGTCTAATGGCGTAGTCAAAATTTGAGTCAGGAGTGGTAGAAATCAGATTCGATTTTTTTTTTCTGAATGGGTTCGGATTCAAATCGCCTCCACCAGCTTACCAAATTGCATCTCTGTCTATCGAGTTGGTTGTAATTTCTAAACTACTAAAACAATTACTTGTAATCTCTAAAATAATTGGTATTATTTGGGCGGAGGAGAATTGATACTCTGAATTGAACAAAGATTTAAAAATATTTTTCTTTCCTAATTAGATTTAAACGACTCACACATCCATCTCTGAAGCCTGAACTGACAATTGCTACTCCGAATTAAATTCAAGGATAGATAGAATCAAATCAGAGGTAGGCAAAATCCATTAAAGAACCTTGTTCAAAAAATAACAAAAATAAAAAATTAGGGGTAGGCAGCTTATTAGGGGTAGGCAGCTGCCTACCCCTGCAGCATTGTGGCTCCGCCACGGGTCATGTCTCCCTCCATTTCTGCCATTGCTAGGAGCAGTGCCACTGTCTTCTTCTCCTCTGTCAAGAGTTGGCATGGGTGATCCTTGACATCAGATAGTAGTATGAGAGATAGTTTTAAATAAAAATTATTATTACGGGCTTGGCATCAAAATGTAACATAGACGTGATTTTGATTCCTAAGGACTTTGCAGAGGCAGGTTTGATTCTATTGAAACAAACCTCGTTTCTTTTTAACCATACATATCATAGAATAGCACCTCTAATGAGGAGTTATCTTTTAATAGTATAACAACATCAATAAGTCACAAATTTAGAGTCGAAATTTTAGTAACTAAGAAAGGTATAAAGCTACAATTTAGAAAATCCGTACACCAGTTTTAAATTGCACAATAGTGAAAAACATAATTCAATTCTCAAGCACAACTTAATCATCATATATATAAAACAGAGCTAAAACTGAATTAACGCAAGATGCAAAGCGAGATCTGATGCAGTAAGTACGCTATTCAAAAACACTAAATATGTTTCCCAAATAATAATAAAGAAAATATTAATGTAGTATATTACTCAGTGTTGTAAAAAACGCTCGTTTATATTAATCGTTTGATTAGTCATTAGTGATGATCAAACTGTCAAGGAGTTTTTCGATTAATCCGCCGATTTTTTTTTATTATAGTCAATTATTTCTGATTATTCTTGATTAATCACTTGACGAGTACCCTGTCCGTCTGACGAGCGCACACTGTTATTTACAATATAACAAAATGTAAATACAAATAAATCATCATCGTACATAAAAGAAACTTACAGTACTTATAAAACAGCACTGTTACTTTCTCGAATAAATTAAAGTTTTTCAGTGCTACAATTTATTCAATGCAAATACATTTTATTTTGGTGTACACAGTCTAGAATTAAGAGTCCGCATTCAGATATAGACTTTTACAAAGAAAATGATCATGTGAGTGAATCTGATAATCCCATAAAATTTACTAAATAATCATGAGAATATTTGAATAAATTTTGTTCACGGGTATCTTTATTGCCTATTTTGTATGTTTTAAGTATTTAGAATTTTTTTAACTTGCAAATAAATTCAGTCAATCTAAAGAATTGGAGCAAAATTAGAAGAGTGTGATGTGCTCAACAAGAACTACTAATTCTTTGTGCCTCTTTGTCTTCTATCCTATGCTATCTGCTCTCTCCAGACTCCTCCTTTTTATTATATAAATTAAAAATTATAATTTTGTCCATGAAATTTAAAGTTCTACATGCTTACTGGTACAAAATAAACTAGGATGTGATGGTTAGGGAATTTTCACTGGTGTTAGATAAAATTTGTAATTTTATTATGTTTTACCGCCTTTCTTTAAAAAAGAAGTTCTACATGCATCAATACCTTATATATATAGAGAGAGAGAGAGTAAGGCTAGGGTGCTATGGGTTGCATAGAGGACTACGGTGCTACGGCTCAATATTTAAGTTTTCAAAATCTTAACGGTCGATCCGAACCGTTCATCTTGTTCTCCATATTAATATGTGTTTGGAAACCAAATTTTACATTTTTTGAAAAATTTTTACTATTTTTTTAGATAGGTAGAAAATCACTTGATCTAAAAAATTCTTCACCATTCATATATTTGATTTTCTAACTATCTAAAAAAATAGTAAAAATTTTCCAAAAAATGTAAAATTTGGTCTCCAAACACATATTAATATGAAGAATAAGATGGACGGTTCGGATCGACCGTTAGGATTTTGAAAAGTTGAATATTGAGCCGTAGCACCGTAGCTCTCTATGCAACCCATAGCACCCTAGCCTTACTATATATATATATATATATATATATATTTATGATTTCAATTTTTTTATTCCGTCTTGGACCAAAACGGCAAGACTGAATGCAAGGACCCCCTTGATTTAAGTAGAGCCGTGGATAGTCTGTATGTTTGACGTGAGATTATTTTATTTCCTGGATATATATTGCTGAAATGTTTTAATTGAATGAAAGAGAAATATTTTTAATACTTATGGAGATAACTCGTAACATTTGCATCAAGTTGCATATTTTGAAAAAGTAAAACCAGTTTCTCATAATATATATTTATGATTGATTACTTTTATGAAATTTGACGAAGTGATTACCAACGTTTGGATGGGGACTAAATACAAAAGGTCAACACCTAGCACCAGCAGTTAGCATTTCACTTCAGAACAGAAATAGAAAAAGGATAATAATATATTTTGACTGGTCAGTAATTCTTTAAAAAATATAAATGAGAGAAACAAATGGTTGACTGGAAATTACATGGATACATCATATATATTATTTGTCTAGTTATTTCAGATTTCAATATCACAGGCTGGCGAATGGCAATTAAAGTTAGAGACGAGACGTCTCTTCTTCAAATGAGAATAGCATTACAAATTGAATGGGGAGTGTTTAATAGACATCAAATCAAATCCAGTCTAATATTCGGTCGGAATTGTTTGATCTGCTTCAAAATTCGTAATGACAATTTATTATAAAATTCATCTCACGGATTAAACGCATGGATGAATCTTGACAAAAATCAAATGGCTCTGATCGGATATCAGACGGCCACTCCCTTTGGATTTACTAATTTACTGATTAAGTAAGAAGGTCTAAACAAGGTTTCTCATTTCATAAAACAGATTTCTGATATTGGATTGGATCTGGTCGGTGTGAATTATATTACTTAGGAAATCAAGCAATTAATGAACTGGACAATTCAAAATTCTACACACTTTAAAACTTACGATCTAGCATAACATCACAGATCAGGTCAGAATATTTTATAAATTTATATAATCTAACAAGACACAAATACACATACTTAATCATCATCGTACATTTTATTTATACAAAATAAATAAAATAAAATTATAGTACTCACAAAACAATACTGTTACTTGTGTGCAATAAATTGAAGTCACGAGATTGCTCGGAACAAGCAAAGACTGTTCCGACTGTACTTAGTCAAATTTATTTTATCATAGATTTTATGTTTTTTAGTGCTACAATTTATGAATGCAAATACATTTTATTTTGAGATACACAGGCAAGAATTAATAGTCCGCATTCAGATATTGACTTTTATAAAAAATGCTGCATCATGTGAATCTGAGAAAAACTCGAGAGTCCCAGAAAAATTACTGAATAATGATGAGAATATTTAAATAAATTTTGTTCATGGGTATCATTATTGTCTATTTTGTTTATTATATTATGTTTAGAGTAAGGCTTAGGTACTATAGATATATATATCATAAGGTTTTTGTGTTACGTTCTCAAAAATCTATTGTATAAACTTTAAACTTTAATCTAAGTAGCTCAGTAAATTAGTCATATAATAAACTTATAGAATACTAATTTTTTGAAATTTTTGAAATTTTTTTACTATTTTTTATGATTTACCGAGTTACTTAAATCAAAGTTTGAAGTTTATATGATATAATTTTGAAACTGTAGCACATAAATTCTTATGTTATCCATAAGGCCTAAGTCTTACTCTTAGGGTAGAACTTCCTAATTTCACCAAGCCTCTTTGTGAACTTAACTCTAAAACTAATCAGATTGGCTTCAAGCGACGAATCCAAACTGTTGAAATCCTTCTACTTTACGAGTGATGCATCTACATGCAAAAAATTTAAAATTCTGAATTAATTATGTATAGAGTCAAGTGGTCAAAAGGCGTCCAAAAAATGAATGTATTAAAATTAATTTATAAACTTTCTAATTTTGACCACTTGATTCTATACAGAATTAATTTGAAATTAAAATTTTTTCACGTGTAGACATATTACTTGTAAAGTAGAATGATTTCAACAGTTTTAATTCATCATTTGAAGCCAATCCGATAAATTTTAGAGTTGAATTCACAAATAAACTTGATGAAATTAAAAACACCCTATTTCTACTCTTTATTAATATTATCATCACTATTGTTAAACTTTAATGGGCCATAAAAAAATATTCAAATTAGGTGAATACTTACATTATTGAATAGAACTGTAACTTTATTATAAAGTACAAATAAATTACAAATATTGTTTGGTTTGATCGGTACGGGTCCAAAATCGTTTTACTATTGTTTCTAATGTAAAATTTCTTTCGTCTTAAAATTTTCTGCTCAAGACTAGATAAATAATTATTAAAATTAAATGAATTCGTAAGATTTTTAAACTGGACAAATGAATTTTATCGTATCATTTCTTATTCTCTTCTTATTGACCAATTCGATCACTATCATTAATTATATTATTTATTGCCTCCTACGTGAAAAATATTACGCAAGTATGATTATCAAGTATTTGTATTTCTTCTCATTTTCACCCAATGGGAACTCGAAATGAGCACTCGTATGCAATATTTTATTTTAATGAATATAAAAAGTCAACTATCACTTTCTCATGAATTAGTAACCATGATAAATTAGAAAGTTAATTAAAGGTCCATAAAAATTAGAAAGTTAATATAAGGTCCTTACAAAAGGAAGTCCATCCAGATCCGAATTTATATCATTAAGCTAACAAAATATTTATATTTAGATTCGGACCATACGATCAGATTTCACACAATTATTAAAGAGAGCTTATATTCCACCTCCGACTGAATTGAGCAGGATTCTAATCGGACGGTCCTGATCTAAAAGGAAATATTATGTTACCTCATATGTTATGGACCGATATTTTTTTAATATCCAACATTAAATAAAAAATATCAAATATATCCAGCAAAATTGAATATTTTTAAAAAAATGGCCGGCCAAGTTTTTTGTGTGTGTGTGAAATAGTTAATAGATTAATTAGTGTTAATTAGTATAATTTGTTAGAAATGTAGTTGTAAATTGTTAGAATTAGTTAGAAATGTACCAAAATTAGTATAATTTAGTTCTCAATTAGTTTTAATTAGTGTTAAATTAGTTATCAATTAGTGTTAATTAGATATCAATTAGGTGTAATTAGTGTTAATTTAGTATAATTTAGCATAATTAGCATATTTTAGGATAATCAACATAATTTAGCATAAGTGCTAGCATAATTTAGTGTATTTAGTATAATTTAGCATAATTTAGTATAATTGGCATAATTTAGCATAATTTTTAGCATATTTTAGCATAATCTAACAAATTCTAATAATTTATAACCATTTTGGAATTAAAATAAATTTAAAAATGTTAATCTATCAACTATTTCACAAAAAAAGTATATGACTGGCCAAAAATGACCGGTCCGTATTTTTATTTCACCCGGCTAAAAAATGGTCGGTCTGAATATTTTTAAAAGTACTTAATTTTGCTGAATATATTTGATATTTTTTATTTAATGTTGGATATTGAAAAAAATATCAATGTTATGGACTCTTTGTGAAAACCCTCAGTGATCTAGGCCTCCAATCTTCTTATCCACCATTTTTAAGCATAGTAACAAGATTTACAAATTATTTATGAATAATTTGAATTTGAGTTATTGGCAAATCAATTTTTATATTATTTGGTTTCCCGAAATATTAATGAATAATTCGCAAATTGTACATTTTTCCAAATTTATTGTGGTTTTTTTTTTTATCTTAATGTATAATTTTGAATTATTTTCAAATTACCAATGTTTGACTCCGTAAAACCTTTCTAAAATTATTAAGTTGTCATGTTAGATTGACAATAGCTCTGGAGGTCGTGTCAGTCATATGCCACATATTCTGTTGCAACTTTATCTGCTCAGAGAATCAAAATTCAAAGGGCGACCGTTTCCCTTCCTTTTTCCTTCTTCGTTCTTTCGCCCGCTGTGCACGCCAATTGAATACAAAATCCCAAAATCCTCCCTATGATGGAAGAGAAAAAATGGAAAATAATGAAGGAGAGAGAGAGACTCCATGGTCAACGATTCAACGAACGTGAATCCAGACATAGACTCGTAGTGGCCCCCCATTCCCTCGCCTCTTTCTCTCTCATTTCAACATTTCCAGGCTAAACCCCTCTTCTGCTCTCCAATTTTCTTAACCAAAAAGAAAAAGAATAAGAAAATCGAAATAAAATGCATGCGAAGACGGATTCAGAGGCGACCAGCTACGCCTCGTCACCGCCGCGTAGGCAGGCGTACTACGTCCAGAGCCCGTCACACGAGTCAACACCGGCGCACAGCCCCGCCGGTTCGCCGCCCCACTCGGCCTCTCTCGGCCGACACTCTCGTGAGTCTTCCACCAGTCGCTACTCTGGTTCGCTTAAACCCGGCGGGTCGGGAAAGATCAATCCCAACCAGGCAGATCAGAGGTATATAATAACATGTTTAGATCTTTTATACTTGTGCTAGATGTTTCGATTTTGTACTTGTTTGGTTTTCAATAATATACACTCTTAGTAGGTTATGAAACGGTTGGGGGTGGTACTGTGGTGTTTCCCTTTTTAGTAAAAACGAAAGAGAAAACAATAGTAGGTTTTTGCCTCTACTAAAATGAAAATTTGGAATTTTCTTTCAGGATGCTAAATAGGGAAAAATGATTTTTTTTTTTTTTTTGCCTCTTTGCTTACTTGTAGTTTGAAGAAATGCTTGACAGGTATAACCAAGTGTGAGAAATCCCTAGTAGGCCGGTTTGTGTAATTAAAATTATTTTTGTGTTATTGTCCCTTCCATCGTAATAATCATTTTTGTCATTTTAACAAGAGTCTTATTTTTCAGCTTAATGTTAAATGTTCTTTGACTTTTTTGGTTGCATTCTATATGCCATTTCATACTTTGATTTTACCTTTTTTTTGCACAAGTGACCCCATAATGTTCAGGTTTTCATTTAGGTCCCAGAAACAGAAAATAATCATCACAATTTAAGTTTAGCTTTCTTTGTTATATATATTGACTAAACAAACCTTGTTCCGTATATTAATTTAAGGGGAGGAATGTGGAGGGAAGCAGATCACGCAATAGTGGAGGAGGAAGCCGGTTTACTGGAGGAGGAGGTGGATGAGGAGATGAAGAGGAAGGGGATTCCTCGAAGGCTCTACGTTCTTGGCTTTATGTTCGCATTTTTGGTGCTGTTTTTCTTCTTCGCGCTAATTCTATGGGGCGCTAGTCATAACAAGCATCCCATAGTCACTGTGAATGTATGTACCATTTTTTTTTCCTTTTAAAAGGACTGAGGGCAGATAGAAAATTTCAAACTGAGAAATATATGAATTTGAATGAATTGTATCCTCTTTTCTAAGTGCTGAGTGTCTAAATGTGAAATAAAAAGTTTTGTAGGATTGTTACATTATTTCCTAAATTAAGAGTTGAATTAAAATATCTTACTCTCATTGTGAAAATATTTCTTAAATATAATTTATACCCGATGCTGTTTGGTCTTTTTTTCTCGGTTTTAAGATCCGGAAACAGTATGTTTCGCAAGGGATATTACCATAAATACCACATTAACAGTAGGCAGGGTAGATTAGATATTATAGAAAATGTCGTAAGCTTATTTCATATTGCCTCTGGGTTGAATAATTTGAGAACATTTTTTATTACACTATATATTTTGTAATTTGTGGAGGATAACATGTTCTGATTTTTCTAAACTCTTGAGGCTATACAAATTGCAGAGCATTACATTCCACAATTTTGTAATACAAGCTGGAACGGATGCTTCATTGGTACCAACTGGATTGAGCACACTCAATTCCACTGTGAAGCTTTCTTACCGCAATACTGGTACATTTTTTGGAGTCCACGTCAGCTCGACCCCACTTGTGCTGTCCTACAGCCAACTTGTCCTTGCCACTGGAAATGTAAACATCCGATTAAATTACTGTTTTTTTCTCCTTTTTTTTTTTTTTTTGAATGAGGCTATGGTACTATGAATCAACATCTTTGTTTTCAAAGTTTAAATGGTCGATTTCAACATAATCTCCATATGAAAATGTACTTGCAGACTAAACATTTAAAATCACTACTTTGTTAGGAAATCACTATTTTTGGATGGTTTAGAAGTATTAAATCAGGTGGTTTTCTATCTACCTAATAAAATAGTAAAAAATTTAAAATTTGATATACAAGTACATTTCACACATTTTGAATATGAAGATGATGTTGAACAGTTTAGATCAAATTTATGGACTTCGAAAATAGAGATATTGATCCATATAGTATGGACCAATCCGTGCTATGCATAGTACCATAGCCTCAGTCATTTTTTTGCTTCAATTTCTTTATATGCCAATCATATAATAACAGGTCTGATTCTGGTACAGTTCATATATATATATGTGTATAATTTGAAGTTCGGTACCGTACCAATACATGCCTGACATCCCAGATTGCAATTTTCACTGTTCTGCGCAATAGACCTTTCTCACAATTTAAACTTTCTACAGATGAACAAATTTTACCAATCAAGAAAGAGCGAGAGAAGCCTCACAGCAGTGGTACAAGGCAATGATGTTCCACTTTACGGAGGCGGGTCCAGTCTTAGCAGTACACCCGGTAAGGATACCAGGCCGATTCCTCTAAGCCTAAATTTCACACTTCGGTCGAGGGCGTATGTACTAGGCAAGTTGGTCAACCCTAAATTCTATACCATTGTGAAATGCTCGTTGACATTGGATCAAACCAAAATCGGTACCACGGTTTCTCTCAAGAACTCATGTGAATATGGTGATTAGGTTAGAATAATTATACATGAAGAATTTTGGTGGAATGAATTTTATTTTTTAGGTTCGCGTGTATAAATGCTTCTCAATGTAGAAACAACGGCTGTGATTATATTAATACAGTACTTGCTATGACATTCTACGAAAAAAATCTTATTGGACAAGAATAAATGTTATACAACAATAAACAATTATCCATGGCTATACATGCAAAAAGCTTCCCCTTCGCGCCGTCCGGGTCATCCGGGCCATTCCTAGGGAGTAGGGATTATAGTTTATAGAAACATAAAGTCAAAAGTTTAAATATTAACAGTACAAAAATATTAATTATAAAATGTGAATATGTGATGAATGAACAGCTGGTTTTAACGGCGTTTACATTGGGAGGGTCGTCTCATTATCGAGCAATTACTTTTTAATATTATTATTGCTATTTATATTGTAATTTTTTCTGATCTGATCCTGGTTTGTGTTTGATAAGGTAAATGAATATTTTATATATATATATTTTATAAATAGCAGCACAGACATCTTTATTTCTGAAAAAATAGTAGTTAAGTTATGCATGATATCTGAATGCATATATGCTTATAGTGTGGAAAAAACGTGCCGTGCCGTGATTAAGTCGTGTTGTAATTCGCGTGCCGTGATTAAGTCGTGTCGTGATTAAATCGGTACTCCTAGTCTTCTACCTTCTCCTGTTCCGTGCCGTGCCGTGTCTTCTTTGCTAACAATTAGTCACGGCACACGAATGATCACGGCACGGAACACGCAAGACACGGTACGTATTTGACATCCGTGCCGTGCCGGAGCCGTGCCATTCTGTGATGAAACCGGCTCCGGCGTGCCATTTTTCCCACTCTATATGCTTATCCTAATTGGTTTGATCCGAAACGGATCACATCCTTATTTGTAATTTCGTAAAGCTCTCTACATGAACTTTTCACAATTCTGATCTGAATCGTCTGAAGCATTTTCTAATGAAACATGTGTGAATTCCAAACTAGCGCCAAAGGTCCATCTTTCTTGGGATCTATGTTGAAACTTGAAAGAGTCGTACACAAATTAGGTTTTGCCAAATGTTAAATGGCCGAACTAAGCTTGGGAATTTGCAATATCAAGCCCATCAAATCCATGTCATTAGGCCCAACAACACAAAAATCTTGTAATTTTTTTTTTGGGTGTTGAGCAACGACCAACGAGTCCTGTCCTGTATTTATTTCGACTACAGAACAACAATATCACCACAGACAAACACACAAGGATAACAATTGATACGCAAACTATAAAATGTTACTATATCTGATCATCCTTGTAAATAACTTACAGGTATATCCACATTTTTTTTCTTCTATTGTCAAACAAAGGCAGATACAATTGGACTGCTAACCACATGCTTCCCTCCAATTTCAATCCAGTTTAAAAACCCAAAATTCCCCAGAATATTACCTGTTGTACCCCCTCCCTTGCCTTTTACACTCACATCCACTCTAACATAAAATTCTTGCTTGCTTCTTTTCCCCTTAAAAGACAGAACAGGAGGTGTCACCACCACCTTCAGCCCTGCCGGAGCATTCACAACCGCACGATATTTCGATGGTGAATCTTCAACATTTGTCAAAACCCGTTTAAACGAACCACTCACTTCACTAGTCCCATTCATGATTACAATAAATGATGGATAGTTTAAGTCAAGGCTGGCCTTTCCACATTTATACCCATGCTTATGAGTAATAACTCCGATTTGACGGCTCGTATACCTAAGCCCACATAAAAATTCAATATACTCTTCAGAGCCCGTGTCGTAGACCAAACCCGGATCCATGGCACTGCTAGGGTTTATATGCCCACCTCCAAAATCTAACGGACTTGCAACTGTTGAATCCACCATGTTGGTTATTGGTTTGCCCGTGTTATCTATTATATCTGCTGTAGTCATCATGGCAGAGCGAACTGCTGCCGGGCTCCAGTCGGGATGAATCGAATGTAGCAATGCAACAACTCCTGCTACATGTGGAGTCGCCATGGACGTGCCTGAATCTAACTTGAAGTCTGAATATAAGTTCTGACTTCCTATCATTTGCACAAATTTGTTCGGTACCCATGCTGCCAGGATATTGAATCCCGGTGCCATGATATCAGGCTTGAGAACCGATGGGCTGATATAATTCGGGCCTCGAGAGGAGAAATAGGCTACTTGAGGGGCTGGTTTAAGGCCCAATTCGGTTTCTCCAAAAATTAAACTGGCTTTAGCTGTCCTTCCCTCCATGATATATTTCTTGATGCCTTGCACATCTATTGGATCAATTATGACAGCCGGTACGTTGTACTCACCTGGCAAGAGAAACGTTTTCTTATTATCAACAATAATGACCCCAAGGGCCCCACATCGGTTGGCCTCAGATATTTGGTTGCTCATATCATCACCGGCTGAGCAAAACACTATCTTCCCTTTCACTGTTGTTGCATTGAGAGCGGAAAAATCACACGATTCCATGTGCTTATTACCACGGCCGTAGTAGAGGTCCCCGTCATATACAGTTTTGTTTGAAGGGAAGATGGAACGACCATGGATGCTCTTCGAGTTATCTCCTAGAGTAACTTTTGCAAAGAAATCACGATCAACTGTGCCGGCAGCCACTGTCGTGATCCACGGTGCCCCGTTCAGTACACTGTAAGCCATGCCGTCATTTCCAGCGGCACATACAACAACAATTCCCTTCTCCATTGCAGCAAAAGCGCCGACTGCTATGACATTCATGTAATAGTCCATGTTGGGGAAGCCTAAAGATAACGAGAGAACATCGACTCCATCAAATATTGCTTGATCTATAGCAGCTAATACATCTGTTGCTGCTGCTTTTTGAGTTTCATCATTAAATATGGCCTTGTAAACTGATAATCGGGCCATCGGGGCAATCCCTCGTGCACTGCCATAAGCATACCCGAAGTAGCTTGCACCTGGCACAGGGCTTCCTGCCGCAGTCGACGCTGTGTGGGTCCCATGACCTAAGAAGTCCCTCGGCGAGTCGTAGTCATTTTTTCTCGACACTTTATTGCCAGATTGCTTGAACCCCTTGCTAAAAAACTGGGCACCGATAAGTTTACGATTACATAAAGAAGAATTGAACTGGGTCCCGCTTTTGCACTTCCCCTTCCACCTTTCTGGGACGAGTGGCATGCCTTCATCATTGAAACTCTTACTTTCTGGCCATATGCCGGTATCTATGATTCCAATGACCACATCAGATCCATGATTTGATGCCTCCGACACACCCAAATTGGGTTTAATCCCCAAAAATTCGGGAGTATGCGTAGTTAGTAATTGAGCATATGACTCGGGGAAAGTTGCAACATGGCCATGGGTTTGTTCAATTTGGGTTAGTTGAGAATCTGTCAGCATGGCACTAAAGCCGTGCATGGCATGAGTATATGTGTAGAGGTGTGTCGGTGCATCTCGATCGTTCAACGAAACTGACAGGGAAGAGAGCATTGAAAAGTACCAACTCTCATGTGTGGCGAAAGGTGATGGCATGGTGGATACATCCATTTGGATTATGTACGGCCGGAGATCGTCGGATTGTGACGTTTTCATGCATGGCAGAAAGATAAAGGAGAGAATAATCAGTAGAATGACATGGCAGTTATGAACCATGGTTGAACTGGTGGTACAAGGTACAAGTGAGAGTAGTAGGGTTTTAAACCGTTTGTGGAGTGTACTTGACTATTACTCCTTGTCATTTTCATGATTAAAGTGATTTCATAATCATCAGTGCAAATTCCTGCGTTGGTGGTTATAAAGTGGGCATCATATTAATAATTTCCCTATGGATAGAGGTCTTGATTTCTGTTTTGCTTCATATTGCTTTATGAAATCCTAGTGGTGTGCTCAATTAATTAAGCAAAGCATATTTTCCTTTTGGTATTAAGTATTAACTAAAGTTTGGTAATGGAATTGGACCCAACTTCAGTAAGTATATCACAGAGAGGTATTGAACATATGGTGTTTTTTCAAAAAAAGAAAAAAAAAAAAAATCAGTATTCATTATAGCAGAGTTTTTGTTAGAAAAAATAAATAACAAAAAACACAAGCACTTCCTTGAAGCTCTCTTCCTAACCGATTTTTGTTCAATCAAAAATTTCATTACAAGGAGAATTCATCTCTCTTTTCTTTCTTAATTTTATTTCTCTACTCCCTCTCTTTTTATTCTTTTCTGTAACCACTATATTTAGAAACTAAATATTACAAAATCTTCTTTTACAATTTTGACAGATCATGCAGTATACATCTTTCTATATTCTATTCAATATAAGGCCAAGGCTAGATGCTCAATTTCTTTATTCTTCAACCTTCCTTCTTTGACTTGATACTGCAAATAATTCTGGTGCCAGCTTGTCCATTCAATACTCCCTCTCAAGTTGGCGCATAGATATCTGTCATGTCCAGCCGTTCAATTGATTCGATGAACACTTTGCTAGATACAAGTTTTATTAGTACATCTGCCAGTTGTTCACTAGACTGTACAAATGGCATTGTTATAATTTTAGCCTCCAATTTTTCTTTGATGAAATGCCTATCCACTTCAACGTATTTTGTTTGGTCATGCTGCACCGGGTTATGAGCGATGTCGATGACAGCTTTATTATCACAAAGTAGTCTCATTTCGGATCTTGGTTCAAAATCTAGTTATGTTAAAAATTTCTTTAACCATAATAGTTCACATATTGCTTTAACCATTTCTCTAAATTCTGATTCTGCACTGGAGAGTGCAACAACGTTCTATTTTTTGCTCTTCCATGTTACTAGGTTTTCACCTACAAACGTGAAGTATCCCGCTGTTGATTTTCGATCCATCACACACCCTGCCTAATCTGCATCACCATAAGCCATTATATTCAAGTGTGAATTTTTCGTAAATGTAATACCTTTTCTTGGTGCGCCTTTTAAGTACTTAAGGATTCTCATCACCGCCTCTAAATGTTCTTCCTTGGGAGAATGCATAAACTGACTAACAACGCTCACGGCGTATGCAATGTCAGGTCTAGTGTGAGATAAATAAATCAGTTTTTCGACTAGTCTTTGGTATCTTTCTATGTTGGTCGGTGTGTGATCTGAATAGGCATCTAATTTAAAGTTTAGAACCATTGGAGTATCAACCGGTTTACAATCTAACATACCCACTTCAGTAAGAAGATCAAGTATATATTTTCTTTGAAATAAATAAATACCTTCCTTATTTCGAGATACCTCAATACCTAAAAAATATTTCAGTCCACCTAAGTTTTTCATCTCAAATTTCTTGGACAATTTTCCTTCTAGGTTTTGAATCTCACTTCTATCATTGCCTGTTATAATCATATCATCGACATAGATTATCAAAACTGCAGTTTTACCTTGGCTCCTTTTAACGAACATTGTGTGATCAGATTCACTTTGAACATACCCATATCTTTTCATTGCCTGATAGAAACGTCCGAACCACGCTCTTGGTGACTGCTTTAGTCCATATAATGCTTTCTTCAGTCTACATACCTTGTTTGCACTGGTTGTCGACTAATAGCCTGGAGGTATTTCCATATAAATCTCTTCCTTCAATTCTCCATGATTAGGCGGAGCCAGACTTTCTGATTATGGGGGTCAATCGTGAATGGGAGTCAATCATATGAAATTTTTATGCTGCGAATGGGGGTCAATTTACCGTATCAGTAGCATTTTATTCTAAATTATATAGAAAATTGTATATAAATACAAAAAATTTAAAAACAAATGGGGGTCAATTGACCCCTATTGACTCTTACTCCCTCCGCCTCTGTCCATGAAGAAATGCATTATTTACATCAAATTGGTGCAATGGCCAGTCCAAATTTGCTACAAGAGATAAAAGAACTCTAATAGAATTTAATTTAGCAACTGGAAAAAAAGTTTCTTTAAAGTCAATTCCGTATGTTTGAGTGTAACCTTTTGCGACTATTCTGGCTTTTTACCTTTTAATTTTCCCATGTACATCATACTTCACAGTGTACACCCATTTGCACCCTACTGGTTTTTTTCCCACCAGTAGATCTGTTATTTCCCATGTTTCATTCTTTTCCAATGCATTCATTTCAACATCCATTGCATTGACCCATTTCGGATCATTTCTAGCTTCTTCTAATTTTTCTGGTATGATTATAGATGAAATCTAATTCACAAATCCTTTTAAAGGTTCAGTCAAACCGGTTGTGGTGGTATACTTTGCAATTGGGTATCTTTCTTTACTTGTCCCATCCTCCAGGACATATATTTTTGGTGGTTGTCATCTATTACTCCTTGGTGGCAATTTAAATCTTGTTTCAAGAGAACTTACCTTAGAATTATCCTCAAGAGATTTGGGCCTGTGTGGTACATCTTCAGATTGTATTACCTCTTCGATTTGTATATCAGGATTCTCCAGAGCAGCAGTTATTTCTAGATCTTCCCTAGTACTAGCCGAATTTCTTGCATGATCCAAGTGATCCGATAAAATTGGATTTCCATTTTCTGGAGCCGAGTCAGTGACTCCCTCTGGAGCTGAGATAGCGACCCTCTCTGGAGCCAAGTTTGGAGTTGTATTTTGGGAAGAGTTTTGGGAAATAATGTCTACATATGTTAGGAAATTAAAATCCAAATCTTCTTGATTCTCCTCCCTAAATTGAAATTTTAATTGTCTTATAGAAATATTCATGTTCTAGGAAAGTCACATTCATTGAGATATAAAATTTCTGTGTAATGGGATTGTAGCATTTAAACCCTTTTTTATTTTGTCCAACACCAAAAAAAACACATTTTTCTGCTCTGGAATCAAGTTTTGAACGAAATTCTTTTTGTAGATGCACGTATACTGTGCAACCAAAGATTTTTGGAATTAGATTAAGCACCGAGTTTAATTTCATGTGTTCAGAAAAAACTTAAAGTGGTGTTTTAAAATCATTCACTCGAGTTGGTGTTCGATTCATTAGGTACACAACAAATTATCCCAGAGAATTTTTGGTACATTACTTTCAATTAAGAGAGCTCGGAAAATTTCAAGAATGTGTCGGTTCTTTCGTTCGGCAACGCCGTTTTGTTGAAGTGTTCCTACACAAGAGATTTCATGTAGTATTCCTTTTTCTTTAAAAAACAACTACAATTCCTGATTCACATATTCGGTTCGTTATCACTGCGAATTACCTTAATATCTCTCTCAAACTGTGTTTTTACCATTGTAATAAAATCTTTAAATACATTTTTCACCTCAGCTTTGATTTTTAACAAATACAACCATGTCATTCGGGAACAATCGTCAATTAGACTTAAATACCATCTATACCCAGATTTAGACATTATCGGGGATGGTCCCCACACATCGGTATGTATCAAATCAAAAGGCGTAAGTTTTTTATTGTAATTTGCTAAATAAGTTGAACGATGGCTCTTTGCCTTAATACAAGTTTCACACACAAATTGTTCGTTATTTGAGTCATTAAAAAAATTAGGAAAGGGCTTTTGCATATACCCAAATGAGAGATGACCTAATCTTTTATGCCATAACCAGATTTTCTCTTTCAAATTTGTAGAATCAAAACTTAACAAATATTCTCCAGTCTTCATAGTGTCCAGGTAATACAATCTTCCTCTTCTAGTACCACGGTCCAAAATCTTTTTGGTTTGGATATCCTGAAAAATACAATAGTCTGGAAAAATGAGAATCACACAATTCAATTCCTTTGTTAGTTGCCCAATTAAAATAAGTTTTGAAGACAGGGATGGAACCATTAGGGTATTTGTGAGAATCATGTGTGAGGATAATGGCACGTCTCCGGCACCACTTACTGGATAACATATACCATTTGCGTTAAAAATGCCATTCTTTCTAGGTTTTCTAAAGTTCATGAGATCTTTTTCCGAGTATGTCATATAATCTGTAGCTCCTGAATCTAATACCCATTCTCCTGCTGTTGAAAAATTACAAATAACATCAAAATTACCTTGATCATAGTACCAGATGTACCTGCAGTATAACCACCGAAGCTAGCTACATGGAGTCCTGCCGCTTGATTTCCCCCTTGTCCAGAGTATTGGCCAGTCTCTCCTTGAGTCCACCCATTGCTTGACTCGGACCAATACAATTTCTGACTGTGCTCACCAGGTTGAGTAGGTGTACTTCCAGGAGCCTGCACTTGGACTTGTGGCACTTGTTGTGTAGAATTACCCCCACTATCTGAATGCGCAATAGATACCTGGCATTTCCCCGGCCAACTATTTTTTCCCCTTTGTTTATTTTTAAACTATTCGGGATAGCCCACTAGTTGAAAACATTGTTCTTTAGTATGTCCCTTTTTCCCACAGTGAATGCATTTCAATCCATATTTCTCAACATAAGAAGAGTTTCAGTTAGAACTATGGTTTACCTCAAAATTTCTTTGTGCTTTAGAGACCATTGCTTTGGATGGTTCCCTCGTCTCCCTTGTTCATAATTTCTTGTCTCGAGGCTTCTTTTCTCACTCTAGCAAATGCTTGCTCTATGGTTGGAAATGGTGTCATTTGTAACACATTTGCTCGTTCACCATTGAGTTTATCATCAAGGCCATCCAAAAAATATAAACACGAGATTCTTGAATAAACTTATCAAATTTCTCTATATTTGTTGCACACATCATAGGATTAGGTCGACGAAAATCAATCTCTAACCAAAGGTCTTGTAATTCATTGTAATATTCTTCGATGTTTCTACCATATTGTTTCACCTTATTTACCCGTTTGTTTAGATCAAATACCTGAGCGGTATCACTACCATCGTAGAACGTTGTTGCAATAGCGTCCCACACCTCCTTTGCTGTTGGATATCAAAGAAATTTGCCATACAGACTAATATCAAGTGAGTTGCAGATCCAACCTTTTACCATTGTGTCGTCAATATCCCACTTCTCAAACAATGGATTGTTAGCAGCTAGAGGAGGTTCAGTGATGTATTTAAGCTTTTGGCGTCCCTTGATGTACATCCTCACGGATTGTGACCACAGGGAATAATTTTTGTCATCTAGTTTAATAGGGATATTAGAAGGATTCAATGATGTTTCTACTACAGGAGATGGAAGCGAAGAAATCAGTGGTGGTGGCAAGGTGTTGGAGGAAGTTTGTTGCATAACCATCAATTGGTTTTGCTGTACAGTAATCACTTAATCTTTCGATTAGGGTTGCTATTTCAGAGAATTCACCAGAATTGGTTGCCATGGCGGAAAGGAGAGAAAAACAGAGGGATCAATTTTAGCAGCGAAACACCAGAGATCTAGGATTGAATGAGGTATCTAGATCACCTTCGGTATAACCATCAGCAATCCGTACCTCAAAATAATTCCCGTTCTGATACCATGTTAGAAAAATTAAATAACAAAAAACACAAGCACTCCCTTGAAACTCCCTTCCCACCCAATTTTTATTCAATCAAAAATTTCATTACATAGGAGAATTCATCTCTCTTTTCTTTCTTAATTTTATTTCTCTACTCCCTCTCTTTTTATTCTTTTCTGTAACCACTATATTTAGAAACTAAATATTACAAAATCTTCTTTTACAATTTTGACAGATCATGCAGTATACATCTTTCTATATTCTATTCAATATACGGCCAAGGCTAGATGCTCAATTCCTTTATTCTTCAACCTTCCTTCTTTGACTTGATACTGCAAATAATTATGGTGCTAGCTTGTCCATTCAATAGTTTTCCAAGATTTTCATATTTTAGGGGTGTTTGCTTGTGTGCTTAAATACATTATTAGCGATGGGATTACTGTTAATTGGAAGGTTTCCTGGTTCTGTTTACACTATTGGTGCAAGACAACCTATGCAAATTAAAGTACATTAATCTTGGCATTACATTCATTTTCATATCTAGACAATCTATTGCATGCAGAGGGGAAGATGATAATTAGGCTCTTGATTCCTCAGATTTACAGAATTCAAGGGACTATCCTGGGTGAATACAATTAAAAGCTATGGACTCCCGTTTGATCTTAGCCGTTTGATTTACTCATCCAATTAATAAATTCCTAGAAATGAAAAGGAGCTGAGATCAGAAAAGTCACCATTTTTTTTAGCTGTATCATAGAAAATTAAATTTAAATAATGAAATATAAATCCTCCTATTCACCAAAATATTACGGAAGCTGATCCGCTATTTAAAGAGAGGCTGCACTCAGTATCTGTTACCTGAGAAATTGGGTTAACAATAAGAATACAATATAATTTACTCGGCTATAAGCCTATAATTCAGTGGGCGATTTGTATTTTTTTTTTTTTTTTGACAATGTTGATAGAAGCTATCAAATCAAAAAATAAAACAAAAATAATAAAAATTAGATCCATTGCCTCTCTTTACAGCCTTTCATATCTATCTTAATTTGTCCTTGCAAAATTTCATTCACAAAATTTCCTCATGAATTCGATCAACTAAATTCATTGAAGCAACATCTTATCTCTAAAGATCTTTTCATTCCTTTGCTTCCACACAAACCATATGGTTATGCTAAACCATACAATCCAACCTCTTTTATTTTGAATTCCAGCTGTCATAGCTGAATGCTTAGACCTGGACCAAGTCTGCTCAATAAAATCTCCTAACACAATTAGTTTAAATCCCAAGCGATTAGACAATTGGCTCCAAACAGACCCTGCATAAGCACACTCAAAAAGTAAGTGGTTAGCAGTTTCACAAGCACATGTAGTGCAGAGAACACACGGTAGCTTACATGTAATTCCCCTTTTAGCCATTTGATCATGCGTGAGAATTTTTTGTTTCAATGGCAAGTAAACAAATATTCGCACCTTCACGGGATCCTACACGTCCAAACCTTTGTGTAACTCCACCCTATCTTACCACCAGCCATCAAGGCTTGATAGGCCGAGGCAGCAGTGTAGGATCCATGCGAAGTTCATCGTCAGTCTCTATGAGCTGCACTCTGGTGTGTATTGTAAGTAGTGGTGCAATGTACGGCAGTGGACGATTTGTAATTGTATAAATTTTTCTAATTATTGTATTTATTATTATAAATTATGATATTTTTTTAACATATAGTACTTCTAATTGAAATTTAGTCGCCTTATACTTAATTAAAGAATCCAATTACCAAATATTCAACAATTTTAGTTTTGATATGTAGGGTTTTTTACTTATAAAAACGGACGGTGAAATTAGATTCAACAATTTATGACATGACGAAGTAAAAAAAAAGTTTGTCTTGTAATTAACAACTCACTATATTTAAATTATTATTCGATAAGATTTATTAAATTATACTGTAATGACATAAATTTCTGAATATTTTATACATAAAAAAATTATATCAATGGCTGGCCGCACTAGGACTGGCAAAAAAGCTCGTGGCTCGTGGCCCGCTTGGTATTCACCCGTGACTCGATCGGTAACAGCTCGTTCGTTAGTGGATCGAGTTAAAATTAGTTCGCTCGCTACATACTCTAGCCAAAATTAACGAGTTTGAGTTTGGCCTAGCTTGGCACGAGCCAGCTCGGTCGTTAACGAGCGATTTAATATACATAGTTTAATCGGATCCGTTAACTTTAGATTGAAGATATTATGGTTTATGGATGTTATAGCCAGTGTTATGGCAATTGCATTTTGGACTGTGTTTAAGTTGATTGGTAATTTTGTATGAAATATGTGTGAATTAATTATAAGCAATTAAGTTAATTTGTATGAATTTGTTTGATTTGGTATGCATGAATTTATTCTGTGAATATGTTTATATGAATTTAGAATTTTGATATATTTGTATGTATGAATTTAGCTGTAAACTTAATTTATAGTAGTTGATTTACTTAATTACGATTGAATTAAGAGTATTTCTCAGTAATTAGTCATATAAATATTATTTTATTTTAGTCATAATTGATAAGATGTGTTATGAAAATTTAAGATATAGTAGAAAAGAAAATATTCAAATTTAAAAATCTGCCAAGCTAGTAACGAACTAGCTCGGCTCGCTCAGACAAGTCACGAATCGGTCTTGAGCAATAATTTTAGTTCGGAATCTAAAATTCAAACTCGCTCGCTCAGCTTGATACACCAATAAATCGAGTACGAGTATGGCCTAACTCGCTCTTTAACAGCTCGTTGCCACCCCTAGGCCGCACATTTGCTACGAGGAGAAAAGGTAACAACGGCTGGCCGCACATTTGCTAACATACGAGGAGAAAAAATAATAAAGTACATAAAAAAAGGATATTTGTAGACTATAGTCTAGAGCAATCGTTTATTTGTATTCTACATGTCTAGAGCACCAACAAAAAGATATTTTAAGTGGAAGTGTTTTCATGCTCGCGAGCACCAACAAAAAGATATTTCAAGTGGAAGTGTTTTCATGCTCGCATCAATAATTATTAGGAGCTGCCTGCGGGCTACGGCTAGCTTGCCAAAATAAAATGTTAGGAGAATAACGGAACGGGCACTAGACCATTAGTGGATAGTTTGCGACAAAAATTTAAACCTTTATGGAATGTTAGTCCAATATCATCTGAATAAATAAAGAAACTAAAAAATTCATTATGTGCCCAATGCTAGAAAAACATTATAAAAAAATAATGACACGTAATCCTGGGACTTAAGATCTTGAAAGAATAAAATGTTGTTACTACTAAACCTTTTCAAACTAACGAAATATAGATCATTAAATATATGATCCAAAACCATTAAAATTTTATATTTCTCGACTCCCTATAATGTAAGGGGTATAAAGCAACTCTCGTCCTTATCAATGATTCTGGCAACAACTATGTTCTTCATATCTAATTAATTAATTAATTAATTATTATTCCATCTCTGTAGTCCATAACAATTTATTGAAATTAGTTCAGAAAGTCAGTGACAGTCAACATCGGAATCATATCTTTTAATTAATTTGATTCAATCAATTAACCCCAACATTTCACATCTGCGCTAAATTATTACGATGGTGACATTATCTAGGTAAAGTTGCACCGACGAAATAAAGAATTTAAGAAAAAAAATAAAAGAAAGAAGAAAAGGTAAAAAAAGAAAAAGAAAAAGAGTTGCACCACAGAATGTCCTGCCCTGTAATTCCTGTTTAGACAGGATGCAAATGCTAAAAATGCATTTCCCCCACTAACTAATTAAAGATTCTCAAATCACATAGACAACATATCATGCCCATAAAGAGAGAAAATCATGTTCTGAAGTAAAATTTTCAGAAATTGACACAAAGAAGATGGAGAAAAAGAAAGGAGGCGCAAAGAGGAACGGAAAAAGAACAATAAACTCAGTGGTTGATCTTTCAGAAAATCTAAGTGCTTTTCCAAGGATTTTGTGTGTACTAAATTTTACATCAAAGGTACAAGAGGTTAGTGTCAATTTGAAAAGACTCGGCACTTTGACGGGAAGAGTTCCCCTCTCGGGTTACGGGCATGATGCGCCAGTGGGTTCTCAAGCCCAATAACGTAGTACCCGATCTGAACATATTGGTGGCGTGGGCCCCAATCTGAGAAGTACTATCTATAGGCACCATTCTTTGCTTTCAGATTTCAAGTTGGATTCAGGCAAGGGTTGTATATAAAGAACATAAAGATTGGTTATGAATGTAATGTCATGATAATGTTTCATATTTCCTTTATTTTCCGTGTAAATTCCTCTAGGATTCTAGGCTTCTAGCTTATGCTGCCTTTTAATTTTGAGTATGCTCTTCGGTGAATTAATCATGCCAATTATAATTATTAAGACTTCCAGCTGGTACTTGGTAGGTTTCAATAATTCATTTTACTTGGATCAAGTTTGTTTATTCATATGTTGGTACATAAATCAAAACAACATGCTTAATCCACACGCAAACAAAGATCCAAGTTCCTACATAAAAACACCTACTTTGAAATTTAAAAATATATCAGCACTGATATATTCCCTTCTACCCAAAAAAGCCAAAGAAAAACAAATCCTACTTGTCCAAAAAACAAAATATATTTTTAGTGATAACACCATAATATATAAGCCTAACAAAGTAACAGGGAAAGAATAAAATACTGTGTATTCCTCTCTTGGAGAGAACTGTGGGCCATGAATTTAAAAATGATCAAAACTACGAATACAACTGTTCTGTAAAATTAGCAAGTTACAATGGAGTCAAATATTACCAAACCAAGTTGTATAGAGTAAACCACTTGTGTAAAATCCAAGGCTTCAATGCAGCAAGTATCAACTATGTAATCTGCTATGCCACCAAAACATTTCACCTAAATTGAAATTCAATTAGTATTCAAAAAGAATTTTCTTGAGGTTCTATTTTGCCACATTTAATCATCAATGCAAGTATTAATGACTCATTCTGATGCAATAGACTTAGTTTCTTCCCCAAGGCCACTAGGTACATTATACCCTGTTTTCTTTCTTTCTTTTTTTGTTTAGAAGGTTTACTGAAACTAAGTTGTATTGAAACAGCTGGTACTGTACCACTTTACCAGTGTTGTCAGTTATGTGAGTGTATAGTGGGTACCATGGTGATGCTGGAATTTTCCCAGAGTTAAAAAAAAAAACTTTTCTAATAGAAGAGTAGTTACCTGGTGTTAAGATAAGTTTCTCTCGATAGCCTTTACATAAACAGACTTCGGCAGTGTACCAGTTATACTCTCGACCTTATTCCCATCTTTAAACAATAAGACGGTTGGTACTTGATCAATGCCATAAGAAGTCGCTATTTGAGGATAATCATCTGCATCAATTTTATAAAATTTCATTCTTTCCATATATTCCTGAGAAATTTCTTTCATTATTCTACGAACCATTGCACATGGGCCACACCATGATGCCCAGAATTCAACTAGCACCAGTACATCACTCGATATGACATATTCGTTCCATTTACAAGCAGTTATTGTTTCAGCTGGTACACAATCAAAGGAGACATCACTTAGTTTTTTAATTAAGTAGATCACTGGAAAATTTTCACCAAGAACAAGTAACATTTGGGAAAGTGTTGATTAAAAACCGTACGATTTTTAAAGAAAGCTTACGGCCGTCAGATATGGAGCAAAATAGTTTTCCACCACCGGAGGATCTGTGCCTTCTCTTTCTCCTTGGTTTAATTGCAAGGTCTGACAGGGGGGACCCACCAACAGAGACAATGGAGAAGATCAGAAAAGGTCTGTGCTTTGATGTTTTGAAGCAGGATCGAGGAAGGAAGGAAGAAGATGGAGCGGCGCACGATTGGCAGATCGGCGTAGGATAAGCAGTCGTGGCCATTGTTTGTCGCGTGTGCGTGTGACTGAGAGAGAGATGAGAAGAGCAGAAAGATCAGACAGGAGATTATGTTAGGACCACGTGTCAAACGATCCGATACACAGGCGGACTCTTCAGTCTTCAAAACGGAGCGGGCGAGCGGCTTCTCGGGCCTCTGAAGAGACACGCGTGTCGCCGTTGATTTACGATCTGATGGTTCGATGATCGACAATTCCACACGGAAGCGGATAAACGGTGAAGTCGATTTTGTGTCTTCCCAGAAATATAATTAATTCGCGCTCTCAAACAGCATAGTCCAGCCTAGCCCTAGGATGCTTTTCGTTGGGACACAATAGATAAAATCACATCCGTTAGATCGCATGAATGGGTCAGGTGTTTTCTTAGCTCTTCTCATCTTACATCCTGTTTGGATGGAGAGTAGACAGAGAAATGCAAGGTAAAGAATAGAAGGAAATGAAATAAAATGTAAAGAAAGATTAATATATTTAATTTTTTTAAATAATAGTTAATGAGAGAAAATAAATTTAATTTTCTTTTTCGTTTTATTTTTTGTTTGGTTGACTAAAATTTAGAAAGTTAATGAAAAATTCAATGACTGTTGTAGATTTGAGGAAAAAATATTGTATAAAAATTATATATATAAGATATAGGGTTGGATATTTGTATTATTTTTTTAAAAATATTGATACAAAGTTAAACCCTTCACTTCCTGTACCTTTTACCTCCGACAAAATTTTATCAACCAAACACGATTTAACGGAAGGTTTTTGTTACTTTTCATTCCCTCCCTCCCTCTCTCCCTCTACTCTCCATCCAAACAAGGTGTTATAGGTAGGGGCGTGGATCCAGAATTCTAATTTAGGCACAAAATACTAATAAAAGTATAATTTTTTTTCTCCTAACGAATTAGAGCAGAAAAATATATAAGAATCTAAAAAACTTACGACGTGACTAGATACGTTACGACTCGACACGGTTCAGTCACATCACAATACGGTTTCATTGCAGCATGACATTGATTGCATGTGTGCCGGTCACGTATTGTGACTTGCGTGTCCCGTGCATATCTAAAAAACTCACGACTTGACAAGATACGTCACGACACAACACGATTCAGTCACAGCACAATACGGTTCCATCGCAGCATGACATTGCACGTGTGTTGGTCACGTGTTGTGACTCGCGTGTCCCGTGCAGTGACCATTTACACGATATGGTCATTTTTCGAAAGTTTGACACGTCACACGAAAGATTTGGTCACATGTAATTAGAACCGTTAGATCTTAATCGAATGATGAATTTTGAATAAACTAACCTACATTATAAAAAAAAATAGTTAAGCATAACTAAACATGACTGATCACATTTGGATGTGTCACGTGTGGTCACGGCATGCCTTGGTCATGGCGTGACTAACATGTTGTGACCATTCACGTGCCATGACCATCATTCCAAATTTAATCACGACACGTCATGTGATTCAAGTCATGACATGACTAGTTACGACATTCTATATATTTAGATCCTTAGTAACATATCTCTTTTTTATCTTAGCAAATTAACGGTTTTTCTGAGTAGAGTAGCGAATCAGACTGCGTCTTTTTTCTTTAAATTTTTTATGCAAATCAGTCTAGACTGATTTTCTTTTCCGCATAATTTTCTTCTACTTAGCCGTGAATTAAATTTAGGAGTAGACAATATTTTTGTTCAAAAATAAATACAAACATAAAATATCACTAAATCTAAAAAAAAAATTGAATCCAAGAATAAATAATAAATAAGTGTCTACCCTTGTCAAACTTGCATCCGCCGCTGCTTATATGCTGGGCGTCAACCTTGCATCCGCCACTGCTTATAGGCTCGCTCCATGGCCCAGGTTCGAGTAACTAATAAGGGCCGTTTGTGACATGGTATCGGTGAAATGCAAAGTAAAATATAATAAATAAATAAAATCACGGTAATAGCCGACATTTTTATTTTTACCCAATAGAAAAAAATTATTATAAATAACTACGGTTTAGTAAAATTTATAAAAATACTCAAACTACATATATTATTTACGGTTTCGAATTTTTTTTTTTTTTTTTGCACGGAAGAAACTCTAACTTATTAATTCCCGAATTTTTTAAAAATATCCATTTTATAAAATATGTTAATAAAAATAATCAGAGTTGAGCTGATTTTTTTAAAAAAACCTGGATTTATGTATATGTATATGTATATGTATATGTACATATAATATAATATATATACATATATTATATGTATATGTATACATATATTATATGTATATGTATATGTATATGTATATGTATATATTATATATACATATAATATATGTATATATCATATACATATAATATATGTATATATCATATACATATAATATAATATATGTATATATAATATATATATATACATATATCATATTACATATACATATAATATAATATAATATATGTATATATAATATATATATATATACATATATCATATACATATATATATAATATAATATATGTATATATATTATATGTACATATAATTTATGTATATGTATATATATGTATATATGAGGTTGGCTACTATGCTTATATAAGCATATTCTCACATATACTTATAACTTATTTTTGTGTTTCCAATATTCAAATGGTCGATTTGAACCGTTAGATGTGATCTCTATATTGAAATATGTTTCGAGACCAAATTTTATATTTTTTTGAATTTTTTTTACTATTTATTAAGCCAATTTGAAAATCTCTGATCCAACGGTGGATTCTGATTTTACTGTTTTGTTAAGCCACCGTTGGATCAGCGATTTTCAAAGTGGCTTAATAAATAGTAAAAAAATTCAGAAAAATGTAAAATTTGGTCTCCAAGCACATTTCAATATAGAGATCACACCTAACGGTTCAGATTGACTATTTGGACATTGAAAACACAAAAATGAGTTATAAGTATATGTAGGGATATGCTTATATAAGCATAGTAGCCAACCTCTATGTATATAGAGAGTGGCTAATGTGCATTCGGAAGCATATGACCCGAAGTGCTTACGGTTCAAATTTAAAATTTCAAAACTCAAAAAGTCAATCCGAACCGTTCATCTTGTTCTCCATATTAACATGTGCTTGAAGACCAAATTTTATATTTTTCTGAATTTTTTACTATTTATTAAGTATTTTACAAAATTGTTGATCCAACGGTAGCTGCTGATTTTACTGTTTTGTTAAATCATCGTTGGATCAACAATTTTATGAAATACTTAATAAATAGTAAAAAAATTCAGAAAAATGTAAAATTTGGTCTCCAAGCAGATATTAATATGGAGAACAAGATGAACGTTCAGATCGACTTTTTGAGTTTTGAAATTTCAAATTTGGACCGTAAGCACTTCGGGCCATATGCTTCCGAATGCACATTAGCCACTCTCATGTATATATAATATATGTATAATATATGTATAATATATGTATATATGTATAATATATGTGTGTGTGTGTGTGTGTGTGTGTATATATATATATATATATATATATATATATATATATATCAAATTTAACATCTATTGGTAAATTAGCAAGTTTGGACTGATACAGGGATTAAATTGTAAAAGTGATTACACCAGTATGTAGAGCATTCAAAAATATACATAATTGACACAAATTTCAATTTATTTGAGTTTTTCTACAATTAGTTATGAATTTCCAAAGTTCATCGTTTAAAAAAACTTTAAACAATCATAACTTTGGCTAGGAGAGTTGGATTTGTGTGTATGACCACTTTTCATAAAGGGGAGAACGAGACGGATTCGAATATCGCGCAGGGGGTCACCCCCGGCATCTGAAACATCAGAATTTCAAAAAAATATTGTTTAGTGCCTCAAAAATTCAGTTTAAATTTTTGTTCAACGGTAGACATATAATGATCGATATTTTATTTAGTATAATTTAGATTTTTGTAGTGTAATTATTAATTGTAGAATTTTTTAGTTTGTATGTAGAGTAATTTAGCTTTTTGTTTAATTATATTATATTATATAATTGTACAAAAACCTAAATTATATATAATTATACATATATTAAAAATGATTTTGTGTCTATCTTAAAAAGTATAAAATTTGGTCTCCAAGCATATTTTATTATGAGGATCATGTTGAACAGTTCGAATCGACGGTTCGGACTTTGAAAATGCAGATAAAGTACATGGAGCACCAAAATAATGATGCATTTGAACCCTCCTCATATTATATATACATATATACATATACATATACATATATTATGAGAGTGGCTAATATGCTTTCGGACGCATATGGACCGAAGTGCTTACGGTCCAAATTTGAAATTTTAAAAATCAAAAAGTCGATCGGAACCGTTCATCTTGTTCTCCATATTAATATGTTCTTGGAGACCAAATTTTATATTTTTCTGAATTTTTTTACTATTTATTAAGCCACTTTGAAAATCGCTGATCCAACGGTGGCTTAACCAAACAGTAAAACCGTTGGATCAACGATTTTCAAAGTGGCTTAATAAATATTAAAAAAATCAGAAAAATGTAAAATTTGGTCTCCAAGCACATATTAATATGGAGAACAAGATGAACGGTTCGGATCGACTTTTTGAGTTTTAAAATTTTAAATTTAGACCGTAAGCACTTCGGGCCATATGCTTCCGAATGCACATTAGCCACTCTCCATATATTATATATACATATATTATATTATATATACATATATATATATATTATATTATATATACATATACATATATATATATATTATATTATATATACATATACATATATATATATATTATATTATATATACATATACATATATATATATATTATATTATATATACATATACATATATTATATTATATTATATTATATATACATATACATAAATCCATGGTTTGAATATTTTTAAAGAATCAGCTCAACCCTAGTTATTTTTATTAATATATTTTAAAAATGGGTATTTTTAAAAAACTCGGGAATTATTAAGTTAGAGTTTCTCTCGTGCAACAAAAAATTCAAAACCGCAAATAATATATGCGGTTTGGACATTTTTATAAATTTTGCTAAACCGTGGTTATTTATAATAAAATATATTTTTTTGGGATACAAATAAAAATGTCGGTGTTAATAGTGATTGGCAAATCAGTTTGGAGGTAGGTTGGCGTCCGCATTCTCTAGATGTATTTGAATGGAAGAGTGAATTAGTAGAATAGTGAGTTAATTTTAAAATTAAAAATATAATTAATTTAACATTTTGTTGAGTTAGTAAAATAGTGAATTAATCTAAAAGCAAAAAAAAAAAAGTTAATAACTCTTGATCTAAATATGAATCAATTAAAAAAAAATGTGCTATTCTTGAGTTAGTTCTATTTTTGCTCCGATCAAATGCACTTTGAACTCTATTTCTTATTCGTCTAAAATCAATCAGGCTGGATAGAAAATCAAACCTGAGTGAAATTCACAAGACAACTTTAACAGGAATGAGCAGTGTTAAGATTCGTGCTAACTTGTTACGGATGATCCTGATTTAAACTGAATTATTGAATCATTTTAGACGATTTGATTTTGATAGGTTGGAGTCCCTCGTCGGAAAGTTAAAATGGCCGGTACCGGATTAGTCCCATGACTACTACTGGCTAGGGTAGAGTAAGTTATTTCCGCAATTAGATCCAGCTACTAGACAGAATTTGATAATGATAATCATTTGCTAAGAGTTCATTTGTAAGTGATATTATTTACATGGTCAATACATATGAATAGTTTATCCATACTCCATACTCCATGCTAATAATACAAATTTTAACCGTTAAAGTGACAGCTGCATCCCTTTCAGTTTATAAAATTTCTGTTTTTGTGATTAAGAAAATATATCAGATAAGATGTAGATTCCTATGACAAGAAACAACTACTAGTAGGAAAAACATATTCCCTAATTAGTGGACAAGTTGCTTACTTTTCTAAAAAATTTGGAGAGTTAGGCATCCTTGATCTTAGATAAATGAAAATTTAAGGATCCTACCTATCACAGTCCATGAAAGTTCATGATTCGTACTAAATATTTTACTAATACACATATCCCCTACTCTGAATTATGGCACACAATTAGTGCATACACAAATTTCTTTCTGGCATGACATCTGGTATCAACAGTGTGCTATGGCCTCTAGGTTTTCATTTCTATATAACATTTTAGAAATACTGATATCTCTTTATAAACAGTTATTAGTTCTCAAGGTAGTGCATTGAAATTCATAAGAAATCTACATGGCATTTTATACCTAGAATGGATTGAATTACTTGAAATTATAAGTCACATTTCTTATACTCACTCAGAATATAAACTGAGTTGGAGATGGGAAGCTTCTGGTAATTTACAGTCAAGTTCTTGTATAAACTTTTGAATTTTAGAGGTATTAAACCAAATAATGCCATGCTATGGTGGTCAATACCTGTTCCTCTGAAAGTTAGAGTTATCATGTGGTTGACTGCCAAAAACAAAATATTAACCAAAAACAATTTAAGAATGGAATGGTAACCAACATGTCAATTCTACCATTTACCTTAAACAATCAATCACCATGTTTGTACAGTGTCGATTTACTAAACAAATTTGGTTTTGGATGGGTTTTTGTCAGAATGTCAGCATAACCTGGTAGTGTTTTTCTAATATAATACAATTACCTACTTTATACAAGACTGCTATGCTTTTAATCTGTAGTATACTACGCTGGAACCTTTGGAAACATAGAAATGAATTATGTTTTGACACAGGTAAACCAAAAACGGTTAAACAAATCATTCTTCTGATTATCATTACTGGACAAGTTCAGTGAAGGCACAAGTGAATCATTCTTCCTAATACTTTGGATGAGATCCCTCTGGATAGTTGGCAGCCTGATGATTGGAGATTGAGATGTATGCAGGGAATAACAACCAAGCTCTCATTGTGTGTGGCTTATGTTTTCTTTGCCAGTAGTTTTTATTTGCATTTGTCCGGCTCTTTCCAACAGTTTGGCTGATGTTTTATTTTGTTGGATTATCGTACTGCTTGTTGATCGATTATATGCTTAGGCTAAACAGTGTGTAAGTTAACTATTCAATGAAATGGGCTCCGGCAATTTTATCAAAAAAAAAAAAAAAAAGTGACAGCTGTATGACGAGTTCTTATGGATAGCATTACAAGCCCACAACGATCAAGGTCACTGCTAATACATGTGCCACCGAGACATTTCGAGATTGTTCAACATTGTTAGACAGACCGACTGATGCGGTAGTTCAACTTCAAACTGCACCAATGCATCCTGCCACAAGTTTCACTCCTTGAAGGATGAGGTCCGTCATCTCCACAAAATCGACTATGGAACAAAGAACAAAGGCCGGTCTGTTGTGCATCAACACTGTGTGTAGGAGGCCTTGCAGACATCAGTGATCAGTGATGAGTGTAATAATGGTAATTCCTCTGGGGAGAAGCTTGGCGCACCCCAAGGAGGCAAGATGTGAGAGGACTGCGGCTGTGATGTTGATTCAACCGATCTGCATCCAAAAGATGACTCATATATGACAGACTCGCATCGTAGCAGATTCCCAATATTTTGAGAGCGGAGTGAAACTGTAACGACAATGGGCTGGGTTGAAAGGCCATAGCGAAGAGGCGAAGAATTAACAATTGCATACAAAATTATATCTGACTTCCTTCTTCTTTTTGTACTCTCTTGTTGTGTCTAATTCATTTTTAAAAAAGTTGCCTATAGATATTAACAATTACATATATTTACATAAAATAAACAATTAAAAAAAATTGTAAAAAGTATAAACAAATTCAAACTCTAGGTTCCCGTTTGAGAGAAAGATAAATTAGGAATAACTAAGGAATAAAGTTATTTCTTATATAAGAGCAGTGATCACCTTATTCATGTTATCCCGGTTGAAGATTTTGACAGAGCAGTTTTTAATTCATGCAGCGCACGGACAATAGAGTCAAAACAGAGCTGCATGGATTAAAAACTGCTCTGTTAAAATGTTTACCCGTTATTCCCTCCCAAACGAAATCTTAGGAACTAAGTATATGGGAATTTTCTCTTTACTGACAGTTTCTTATTTACCAACATTCAAATTCTAAAGAAGCTTCCTCTTCTTGTAGTAAGCTAAGATAACGATATAGAGACCCACAATGCCCCCAAGCAAGCCTCCTGAAATTTCCCAGAATGTCATCGAAGGCGGCACATCAAACAGAGAGATGTGTATGTTCATGCTGAGTATTCCCACAATCATTATGCCAATACTTATTATCATAGTAGCTGCCACAAATAAGTTCATATCAACCCATTGCAATGCTTATCAATTAAATATGGGCAAAGACCCATATTTTCCTCCAAAAAAGAAAAAAAAATTGCAATGCTAATTATCTATAATCAAGAAATATTTTATATTATAACTATCGATTTTTAGAAAAAATGAATTGTAATGATTCCTTTGTTCTTTTGGGCCTATATAGGCGTTACATTTTTCATTTGTAACTCTACGATTCTTTATAATTCCTTTGTTATCAATATAATCCTATAACTTCTAATAATGCAATAAACATATATAAATCTTAACACTCCTTCTCAAGATGGGCAAAAGATATCCATCAAGCCCATCTTATCACAAAACTTTTCTAGATCTATTGAGCTAAGTCCTTTGGTGAGGCAGTCAGCTACTTGATTTCCAGTAGCTACATGACTCAGCTCCAATAGTTCACATTCTAGCTTTTTCTTTATGAAGAACCTATCGATCTCCACATGCTTAGTTCTGTCATGCTGCACAGGATTGTTAGCAATGCTGATCGCTGACTTGCTATCGCACCACAATTTCATTTGAGCTCCATGATTCTCCTTGAGCTCTTCCAACAACCTCTTCAGCCACACCATCTCAGCAACTCCCAATGCCATAGCCCTGAACTCGGCTTCTGCTGTCGATCTCGCAACAACTGGCTGCTTCTTGCTCTTCCAAGAGACCAAATTGCCCCCTACAAACATGCAGTAGCTAGCTGTAGACCTTCTTTCATCTTGGCAACTAGCCCAATCAGAGTCACAGTAACCCTCAATGTTCATGTGCCCATTCTTCCTGAAAAACAAGTCATTCCCTGGTGCACTCTTCAGAATATGATACACTGCGTCCATATGACTCTTCCTAGGGTCATGCATGTAGCGACTCACCACGCTCACTGCAAATGAGATATCGGGACGAGTATGTGTCAAATAGATCAATTTGCCTACCAGTCTCTGGTATCTCTCACGATCAATCTCTTCTCCTGCCTCTGCACTTATCTTAGTCTTCACATCAATTGAAGAAACTGCAAGCCTGCACCCCAACATGCCTGTCTCTGTAAGCAAGTCTAGGACATACTTCCTTTGGGATAGAACAATCCCCTCTGCTTCGCGAGCCACCTCAATCCTAAGGAAGTACCTAAGCTGTTCCAAATTCTTCACCTCGAATTTATTCTCCAATTTTGCTTTCAACTGTGCAATTTTCCACTCATCATCCCCGGTAATAATCATATCATCGACATACACAACCAGCATAGTAATGTGATCACCATGTTGTTGAGAAAACACCGTGTGGTCAGTATTGATTTGCTGATAGCTCATGCCTACCATAGCCTTCCTAAACCTATCAAACCAGGTCCGAGGGGATTGCTTCAACCCATAGAGCGACTTCTTGAGCCTGCACACCTTACCCACTATCTGGTTTATGCCAAACCCTGGTGGAACCTCCATGTACACCTCCTCTAACAAATTACCATGAAGAAATGCATTCTTCACATCGAGTTGGTGTAACTGCCATCCCTCATTCACTGCCATGGAAACCAGGGTCCTCATTGTGCTCATCTTCGCCACGGGTGCAAAGGTCTCATTATAGTCAATGCCATAGGTCTGACTGTACTCCTTCGCTACCAGCCGAGCCTTGTAGTGCTCAACCAGACCCTCTGGATTCTGTTTTACTATGAAGATCCACTTGCATCCAACAGCCTTCTTGCCTGGTGGTAGTGACATAAGTTTTCAGGTTTTGTTCTTGCAAAGGGCACTGAGCTCTTCTAGCATGGCTATTTTTCACTTCGGATCTTCTTTAGCAACCTGCCAACACTTAGGGATAGAGACAGTGTCTAATGATGCAATGAACGCTCTATGTACCGGTGATATCTGTGAGTAAGAGAAACTGAGCAATCTCATGCGAAAAACCATATCTGTCAGGAGGAATGCCCGCATTCTCGCGAGGAGTTCTTCTTACTGATAGGGGCGTGGAAGGAGTAGAGAGATGAATCATAGCACCTGTGTATTCTTAGTCTGAGATGGATGGTGTAAGTGTCTCAGGAGCCGGAGTAGGCAGGGATAAGGGACTTGGCACAGGTGACACTGTAGGCACGACTCCCTCACTCTGCTTATTTCTTCTCACATACACCTCACGGTATCTCGACTCCCCCTGAGTATGAATTCTACCACCTTCGGGCCTATTCCTCTCAACTTTCAGCTCACCCACAGCCGAATCCTCTCTTTGTGGCTCAACCCTGGCCGAATCCTCCTTTTCCGACTCAACCCTAGCCGAATCCTCCTTTTCCGGCTCAACCCTAGCCGAATCCTCCTTTTCCGACTCAACCCTAGCCGAATCCTCCTTTCCGGCTCAACTCTAGCCGAATCATCATTTTTTGGCTCAACCTTGGCTGAATCCATCAGTGGGCAAGGAATACCACCCACACTCACCATCCTCCCCTCACCATCACTACTACTCTCCCCTTCTCGCCTCATACCTCCTATATCGAGCGAGTCTTCAAAGGGTGATGTAGTATCTGAGGAGTAGTAAAGTTGGAGCTCGCGAAATGTAATATCCATACTCACAAACAATCTCCTCTCTACTGGACTTTAGCACACATAACCCTTTTGAGTACCAGAGTAATCCATAAAGATGCATTTCACCGCTCTGGGATCTAACTTTTTCACTGTTGGTCTGTTGTCTTTCACGAAACACACACAGCCAAATACCTCAGGAGGAAGAATACCCCCATTATCTCCTTTCAACATCACACACAGAGTCTACCAGTCCAACACTCTAGATGACATTCTATTGATCAATTGTGCGGCTGTCTGGACTGCTTGTCCCCACAAACGTTTCAGAACATTCATGGAGATCATGCATGCACCGGGCTACCTCCAACAAGTGTCTATTCTTCCTCTCTGCCACTCCATTTTGTGCTGGTGTGTAAGGGCACGTGGTCTGATGATGTATCCCATGAACTGACAAATACTTTTCGAATGCCTTGTTTGTATATTCAGTCCCATTATCGGATCTCAGTGCCTTCACCACAGCACTAAACTGAGTTTGAACTGCCTTATGAAAATTCTTGAAGCAAGCAAGTACATCACTCTTGTTTTTCATCAAGTACAATCATGTGACACGAGAATAACAATCGATGAAAGTCATAAAAAATTTATACCCATTCATCGAAGTTGTTGAGCAAGGCCATACATCCGAGTGTACTAGATCAAAGGCATGAGAACTCCTACTTCCTGAGCTTACATACGAACTCCTTGTATGCTTCCCAAACTCACATCCATCACACACAAGTTTCTGTTTGTCAGTTTTCTCATACTTTGATGGAAACAGACGTTCCAGTAGGCTGAAGGAAGAGTGCTCCATCCGCTGATGAATCAGAAGCAACTCATCATCTACACTCACCCCATATCCTCCTGTCTCCACTATATCGACCACAGATGCCAGCGCTGTGTCTATTCCTTTTCTATCTGTGTACCACAACCCATCACGCCATGTGCCAGTCCCAAGTTTCCAATCTGTCCCCTTCTCCTGAAAGACTATTGTCGGAATATCAAAGGTCACGATGCATTTCTGCTCACGAATAATAGCACTAATGGACACCAGGTTTACGGGAAAGGAATGAGCATGCAACACATTGGTCAGAGTCATTGAATATGTGCATCTCATAGTACCCTTACCAACCACGGGCTGGACCGTACCATCGGCTGTCTGAATGCTATCTGAGACTGCTAAGTGAGTATAGAAAGAAAACTCCCTAGCAACACCAGTCACATGGCGAGATGCACCAGAGTCTACTATCCAATCTGATGATCTAGTAATGGGTATAGAGGCAAGAGCAAGTGTGTCAGCGACTGCACTCTTCCCCTCACTTGCTCCTTTCTGCCTCCTCCTGATTATCTCCATGATCAGATCCTCCTCGGATAACCCCACAATAGCTTGTTTATCTTTCTTTACAACCATCAAATTTTCCCGGTTGCTTTCTCTTCCACCTCTTTGGCCCCCACGGCCACGTTCACAGTTCTCAGACTGCTCTCTTTCACCTGCATCTCGCTTCTTATGTGACTTAGGACAAGTCTGTTTCAGGTGACCTACCTCACCGCATATGTAACACCGTCGAGACTCACATCTGAACCCTATGTTACCTGTGTGATATGAGTTGGAGACCGCTAGTGCTGACTTCACTCCTGAAAGTCCTGCTGCCTTAGCATGTAGCCTAACCTGGCTCTCCTCCTCAGTCAAGTACGTAGCTGGCCCTTCGAGCTTCATGTCGATAGGTGACAGCTCAACCTTCTGCACCTTCGACTTGCTCTCAACAGAAGCTTGGTACACAGTCAACGCTCGTTGCACCATGACAGCCATCTCATCAGAGGTCAACTTCGCGCAAGCCTTCGCAAACGCATTCCCAGTCACCTCCTCTGACATTGATCCAACTCAAATCTACGCCTCACGTACAATCCAAGTCCAAATCTTTCCTATTACTTTTTTAGACCCGATCTTACATTGTTAAGATCGAGATCCACATCATCTCCCTCTCTCTTCTTCTTCTTCTTAACCCAATCCTGATCTATCTCATCAAGATTCGAGTTCAAAACCCGATCAAACCTCGATCTAAACCCGCTTCTCGGGTATCGTGGAGTAGAGGCCCCCACGCCGGCCAATCAATACAAAGAGGCTACCTTTGGTGGCCGGCCGACTCTAGAAGAAGAGAAGACCGAGCGGCGAAAGAGATGAGAGGAGCGGCGCAGCGCGGTACTACAGCGAACCGGTTACTGTAGCATCACGGTACTGTAGCGGCACGACACTGTAGCAGCTAGGGTTGGGTTTAGATTTTTAAGGCTCTAATGCCATGTCGATTTTTAGAAAAAATAAATTGTATTGATTCCTTTGTTCTTTTGGGTCTATATAGGCGTTACATTTTTCATTTGTAATCCTACGATTCTTTATAATTCATTTCTTACCAATATAACCCTATAACTTCTAATAATGCAATAAACATACATAAATCTCAACAATAACCAGTCTGCCTATTAACAATTATTAAAACATGCATCTGATTACACAACACTACTGATGATGAACTCACATATTATTAGATTTTCATTGGTTAATTATCCATCTTATCATCTTATACATATTGATTGGCTAAATGACTTTTTGTCAATTAGACCTTGGGATTTGGGTAAAATGTCGGATGCTTTGTGCAAATAATTGTTCTTATGGGGAAAAGTCCCATAAGTAAGAGATAGTTAATGTACCAGTGCCGAGCATTACTCCCATTTCAAGAAGTTGATTTTGCTTGTCATCAAGCATTATGTTTATGTAGTCCTCTGTGTCATCCACGTACTCACGAAGCTTTGAAAATTCATAAATTAAAATAAATTAATAAATCTGATAGTAAATACATTGGTGAAATCAATAACAACCAGAACTTCTATGTTGCTGTTATATGATGCTGTTATACTGTTCCAATAGCCAACTTTAGTAAATTGTTTATTCCAATATACAGAAGAAACTGATACGTACTTGTAGTAGAGCATGTCTTGGTGATACCAGGAGTTTAATTTGCACATTTTTTCAGAGGGTACGATACCAGTACATACTCATAGAGAAAACTTCGAAATTCATATAAAACAATGAAAGACTTACTGTAGTCAATTTGTTTGATATGCCTTCCGATTGAACAAAATAGGCTTCCAATAACATCTCCAGTTCATCTAAGTTTGGCCTAAAACCAATTTCACTCTCATTTTCGTCATCCTCTTCTTCTAGTTCTGATTCTATGTCATTGCTTCCATCACTAAGACAAGACCCAGTAATAAATATAATAGAAAAATTAAAACACACAGTTCAAATTAAATGCCGCCAGTTCTACAATATTATTTAAGTTTCACCCATTTATGTTGACAAATATTTGCAATTTTAATTTGACAATAGTAATTAAGTTTCATCCATTTATGTTGACAAATATTTGCAATTTTAATTTGACGATAGTAATCTTGCTTTTTTTCATATCAGGAACTGAAATTGTGCTAAACATTTTTCTTTTTGATAAAAATCAGGGATACCCAACCAATTTCTTTGAAACCAGAAGAAATTGTGCTAAACATAGCAAAAGAGAATATTAAATATAGCATGGAGTACCTTTCTTCGTCAGATTGTGGTGGCTGTTTGTAAAAATCAAATCTTGAATCTTGGCCAACAGTAGCTTGATAGACAAGTTTTTCTGCCAAATGCAAGGATGCCATGTCCACATCATCATCTAACAAATGCTCAAGCTCATCTCTTATCTATTTAATGCATTATATAAAAAATTAAATATACGATCTGTGTTAATGGAAAAAAAAAAGAATAACAAAGAAAAACTCAAGTTTTTTTTTTATAAGGTCAGCTGACAAGTAGCCTGGAAATATATTGATAAAAAAAAAATATTTACAAATCCCCCAATGGGGGCTCTACTATAGTAAGAAAAACTTAGTTACCTTAAAAAATAACTAAAAATAAGGTCAGATAACAGTAACAAACCTTTTGTACACGGCTAGAGATTCCGACCAAACGGCTTTTAATTTGCCTCACTCGTTCAAGATTTAAGGTACTCACATTATGCATAAGTTCATCCAGAGCTGGATACGCTTCTTTCTCTAGTGCCGAGGTCTGGATTTCACATTGAATAGTTGGTTTCATAAATGAGATTGCATTATATTGCATGGTCAGTATGACAGGCAGAGAACAAAGCCATATTGCAAATAAGACACTATAATCTTTAACCATAATTGACAATTAGTAAACAACAGCATAAGTTTCTTACAGTGTCATTTTGAAACTGAATGCAAAACTTCAAATGTAAGCACAGATGATAACACTACATGGCCCTTTCTAAAGGACTAAAATGATATAAAATATGGTCTAGCCGTCTAGTGTATCAAATATCAAATTGTTGGTAACTTTTTAAAAATAGGTTACTGAGAAGTTATTAGTTGAATTAAGGATACATGAAAGCCGGACACTTTACCTATAGGTGTCAGATGCAAGTATAAGGAAAAAAGAAGGCAAAAATAAAGTATTTATCATTTACCTCAATTTCAAGACGCCTGGATGCTAATTCAAGACAAAGCTCAAGAGCCCTAAGCTCAAATGGCAAGGGCTTAGTAGTACCACCTCTTGGTGCATCATTCGTCGAGTCTCGACTGCCCTGTGCATTTTCGGGTGAGACCAGCTTTTGTAATAATATAAAACTGAAATTTATTAAGTTGACCAATCTTAAAATACCATTTGCTATAACTTCCTCGATCATGGTTGGGATAGGTATACTTCAGATAGTACCTATCTGTACCAGTTTAAACATTTTATTTATTAATTTTTCGAATTTTTATGCAAAATTTGTACTTTGGGTCGAACTTAATTTGCTCAAATATAGATTCTTAGTTATTTTGTCCATGTTTGCCAAATAAATATCACCACATGCACACAGAAAGATTTGCATGCGGTGCACAAATAAATTAAAAATTACCCGGTGTGTATCTCCAGCAAGCCTTGATTCAAGCTCTCTTAGCACGGGTTCAACCAAAGGATCTCTCGAGTTTGACAACAACACCTCAGAGGCAGTGACAATAGCCTTTATATGCTCTAAATTTACAACAATTGCCCTCTCACGTCCAAGAATCGACGAGGGGTAAGAAAGAACCGGGTCCACCACTCTCAGATCACGGGTTGATAGCCCGGTGCGCTGCACCAGGCCCTGTTTGGTGATCTCTTCTATGCGGGATTCGCTGTCACTGGTAATTACAGCCCATTCGCGTGCCGTTGCCACGGAACTCTTGAGGCGACTTAGGGTTCTCATTAGAGGTAGTTCGTCAATTTGGATTTGGAGAGTAGCCTACTCTGAGTAGGGTTAATTTAATTTGGGGTTGAAGAGCGATCACGGTCACTGTTGGGGGAGGAGAGATGGCGGGAGGAAACCCAATTACAAATTTTTCTTCTCCTTTTTGAATCTAGGCCTAAAAAAGTAATGATATCTTGCAAGACATATTTTTTACCTCTGAAGAGCTGGGGTTATTCTATAAGAATTTAATCTACAAGATATATTGTGTCATCTGATCAGAAATTGATCTACACATATAACACAATCTTTTACAATAATATTTGATTTTTAACTAATAGTTATCAAAATAAAATAATTTAAAATTGTGGATATATGTTCTCTATTTTTTTAAAAGGTTGTGTATCAAATTCCCTAAATTATTAATGAGTAGGATTAAAATGCACCATTAGTTTTGTGACTCAACTATATCCCACGTCTCTATCTCAGATTACAAAGTTCAAATAATCGATTTGAACCGCTCAACATGTTATACATATAAAAAATATGCTTAGAGACCAAATTTTATATTTTTTACTATTTTTTTAGATAGGTACAAAATCACTGCATCTTGACCATCCAAAAACAGTGATTTTATATCTATCTAAAAAAATAGTAAAACAATTTCAAAAAAATATAAAATTTGGTCTCTAAGCACATTTTAATATGTATAACATGTTGAGCAATTCAGATCGAATATTTAAACTTTGTAAACGAACATAGAGACGTGGGATATTGTTGGAGCACAAAACTAATGGTGCATTTTAACCCTCCTCATTATTAATTCTCAACACGATCAGTCTGCATCTTCATCTCCTTCAACGCGAACTCTGACTGTGTATTTCTTTTTGCAAGCTTGGTAGTGGCTACTATCTTTGACTGGGTCAATATCAGAAGGGAGATGCTGGAGATAAGGATACTTCATCTAAAACGAAGGTTTAGCGGGAGGAAAATTAGCGTGAAGAGAGAAAAAAAAGGAAGGGATTAGCACCCTAATTATTTAGGGACAAAATTGTCTTTTAAGTTTTTTTAATAATATTAATTTTAAATTTTAAATAGTTAAATGAAGGAATGGGGATTAAAATAAAATCATTTAGTTTTGGGATATAGCTAAATTTAGAGTTGTGATGGAGATATAACTAAATTTCTCTACAATATATGACTAATAAATTTTCAACTTGCACCAAATTTAGTACATAAAATATCTAAATTATTGAAAAATGTATCGGTAATTAACTTTTTTTTTTATTATCACTTAATTGGTTCTCACCGTTCTCATATAAGTTCATTGTCCTGAAGAACTTTTATATTTGAACTTTGAAGTATGATGATTTGGGGGAGTTCTTTAAATTAAAGGCTTGATTATAATCACAATAAAAGAAACTTAATACTTTTAATTAGTTCAGAGAAATGTTATATAATATATATTGTTAGAGTAGAACTAAGGTGTTTCTAAGTTCAAAAAGTTTCTTTGTGAACTCAGTCATAAAACTTATAGGATAGATTTTAAATGACGATAGGTCAAGTGGCCAGAAGTAGAAACTTTCGATTTAATTTAGTATAAAGTCAAGCGGTCAAAATTAGAAGGTTTATAAATTAATTTTAATGCGTTCTTTTTTAAAAAAAAAATTTGGTCATTTGACTTTATACAAAATTAATTTTAAAATTTAAAATTTTGTATGTAGACACATCACTCATAATGTAGACAGGTTTCAACAGTTCAGATTCATCATTTGAAGTTAATCCGATAGACATTTTAGTTACATTCACAGAGAAACTTGGTGAACTTAGAAACACCCTAGTTCTACTCTATATACTATTATATTATGCTCATTAAGTCTTATTATTTTATCAAGATAATCTTAATATTGACTAATCACGCTACAAAATATATATATATATATTTGGTATGTTCAATCATTCATATTAAATGAGGTGTCTATTATTTGAGCCAACTTGGAAAGTTATTTAGTATATTAATTATTAAACAGTTTTAAATTTTCAACGGTTTAATTTAACAATATTTCGATGCATTCAATCAAATTATAAATTTATTTAAATTTAATGCACACACTATCTAAATGATTGAGAATATATCTACAATTCTTTTTAACGTCAAACAATAACTTTTAAGATATCAGATGAAATATCATAAAAGTTGGATGTATGCTTGGATAAGTTTGGTTATCCGTAAACTTAATAACAAAAAAATTTAAAACTGGAATATCAAAATAAAGTCCTTATGATTTGCTTAATTATTCTGCGGGTACATCAAATTAACATATTCTAGACTCTATTGATAGATACCGAGAATTCATAGCACTCCAATAATTATTCGAAAAATGAAGTTAATGTTTTTTAAATTTCTTTAATGTAACACATCTTCAATAAAATAAAAAATACAATGCATGGAATGATTCTTGGAACAGATATTATGTAAACACACACTTCAATTGAACTTAATTTATATAACATTTTCCTTATCTCCGTATTACTATAATAAAGTGATTAAAATTTCTATATTTATTGTATAGCCAGTGAAATACCCAACCAATTAGTCAATGGTCCCCTCCAATTATTGATTCAGTAAATTAAATGCTCATAAATTGTGTATTACATCAGATAGGAACTGCATAAAAATGTGATTGATAGGCTAATAGCTTTTGCATATGCACCCTGAAAGACTACATTTGGTTCATCATTTAAGTATTTTTCTTTGGATACAAAAATTTAGATGGTCTATTCCATTTGCTGTACCAGTAACACCTGTAAAGATTTGTACCAACTTTTCTTGGTCCAATAACATCTAATACTCTGATTCTCTCCTTACAAAAAAAGGGAAATAAAGTGTACATATTGAACTTGATGGTGAGTGATTTAAAATTATTTGTAATAAACTTCATATGATGAAAACAGATAATTGAACTTCCAATTAATCATAAGAACCTTTACCCAACTTGAAGTACACATTCTGGTTTGATCTTAAAAAACCAATCCACTGTTCATGGTTCGTGTAAAAAAATAAAAAAATCATTTATCATATCAAAGTTGGCACAGGCCCTGATCGAAGTTATTTTGACAATCAACAGTTATTGGTTTCCCATCATGATCATAATATTTGAATTGTAATCTATGCTGGCAACTAATTGTAGGCATGAAGTGACTATATGGACATGATCAGTCATTATGAGCATATTATTTGGTTCAATTAATGATGTCTGTCAGTACTGTCTGAGATTGTAGCACATGCGTGCTCTTAAGATGGAATTCACCTGGTAATTAAGAGAATAGGCATCCCTCTAAATTTTATCATGCATCATATCTTAATATACATCTTATAGTTAAAATTTAAATTTAAGAAATCCAGCACTTTGTTTATGCAAAAAAAGATTAATTTTTTGTCAGTTTACATTATTATTAGTAGAAGGAAAGATATATTTGTATTGTATAAATCTTTAAATCAAAGATTGGGATACAAATTTTCTTATACCGAAAAGATATTCAATTTCATCTGTTATTGAAAATTATTTTCTGTAATTAAAAAATAAATGACTATACTCTCTGGATGCATGCTAAAACAAGATATACAAGTCAAATTGTTTACTCACTAAGAAGTCTTGACTTCTCCAGAATTTAATACAACAAAACAAGTTGAGAAGCGAAATTAGTTACAGATTACAAATTACAAGTATGTATCAAGGTTTTGGTTAACGGAAACGCGGCATTAAATATGATTGATCATAAGGAAGAAGTGTAGATCCATTTTGAAGTGCTTTGTTGATGACAATGGGACTTCTCACTACATGACTCTTTGAGATCCACTTCAATTCTCCTTCTACATAACCTGCCTTACCTCCGATCCATTCGAAGATAACATCAAAGCTGATTGTCTTATTTACCTTAAAATTCAAAATTTCCAGCACCACACGGGCAGAAATGCCGCTCGGAATATCTAATTTAACTTTAAATGTTGACTCGGCATCACTGACATGTGTTACTCTCCTTTGGATCACCACTGTCGAATTGAATTTCAGTGTAGCCACAATAGATGGATAGTTCAGCTGCTCCTGAGAAATCACCTTCACTTTTGAGCATTTTACAGGAGGTAATGGAGAAATGATAGTCTGAATTTGTTTTTTAGTGAATCCTAAACCACACAAAAAAGGGATGTACTCTGTTGGTTTGATGTCATAAACTAGTCCCGGGTCCATGGCTTTCTGAGAGTTAACGTGTCCTGCACCAATTGCATAATAATCAGCCGGGAGGTCCCTCTCATCTCTGATTCTTTTGCCGTTGCGATTGGTTATATATGCCGTAGTCATTATTGCTGACTTGATCGCTGCAGGTGACCAATCAGGATGTGTTTTTTTCAATAAAGCGGCAACCCCACTAAGGTGTGGAGCTGACATGGAGGTCCCACTCATGAATAAAAACTTCAAGGATTCATACGCGTTTCATATGATGAGATGCTAGGTGGGAAGGCACCTAAGATGTCTACACCGGGACCAATAATGTCAGGCTTCAAGATTCCTGGCAGTCGACCACTGGGTCCCCTGGAAGAGAAAAGAGCTACAGTCGGGGAATAAGGAGCATTGAAAACTGTACCCTTGAAGATGAGTGTTCCTGTTGCATTTCGAGAAGACATTATGTAATCGGTGATATTATTGCTGCCGGTTTGTTCTAAAAAAGCGGACGGCACAGCAATTGGCAATTTGTCAGGAGTGTTCCTGTCAAGTAATGAATTTTAGGATTAAATTTTTTTAAATTAAAAAATAGAGCATAAGTAACTTTTGTGCAAGAAGTACTTACGATCCCAAAATGATTACACCAGCCGCGCCAGCACTCCGCAATGCCTCCTCTAGCTTTAGGGGTTCGACATACAAAGTACGACACACAACAACTGCACCTTTGATTTTGTTTTTATCATAGAGGTCCTCAGTGCTGTTAGTCAACACTAGAGGTAGTATTTTATTCTTCCAATTCTTTGGTTGCATCGGTGTTTCAGCATCGATCTCAAGCCCATTGCCGAGTTTCACTGTAACCGCAATACGTCGATCCATGGAACTTGCTCCAACAGTAAGAACCCATGGAATGTCATTGTCGACTGTGCCGAAAGTTTGCCCAGCATTGCCCGCAGCACAACTTACAAAAACTCCACGCAAGATCGCATAGAATGTCCCAATGCTAATTGCATTTTTGGCGAGATTATTTTCCGGTCCCAGAGTAGGATCACCAAGACCAAAAGATAGAGAGATCACATCTACTCCATCATCAACAGCAGTTTCAATTGCTTTTAGAATGTCGGCTCCATGGCAATCCATGGTAATGGAATCACAAACTTTGTAAAATGCAAGATGTGCTCTAGGAGCGGTGCCAGAGGCAACACCTACTGCACTACCAAAAACTCCGGCATTATGCACAAATACACCGGCAGCGGTGCTCGCACACCGTGCGGATCGACTTTTGAATTGCGGAGACCAAGGAATGTTTGAGAGTGAGTGGTCAATAACTTGTATTTCCCCGAAGGAATGGCATTTACGAACCAATCTTACTTAGAGAGTGCATCCACTTCTTGCTGTGTTAATCAGGCAGCAAATCCATTCACAACCCGATTGTAGGAATAGATGAATCTCGAGGAATGGTTTGGTATCACAGTTGATAAAAGACTGCTGTGCTCTTTTGCGTCTTTCACAAGCACAATGTAAACATTGAGGTCCTCTTTTGTGCTATTGGTGGATGCAATGGAAGGGTGGAAGTGGCTGAGGAAAGAAGAGAAAACGAAGAAGAAAGCAATCCTTCGCCACTCCATTCCAATCGAGGAATGGAGAGCTTACTAGGATTTTTTTGTTTCTTTGTTTCTCTTTTTCCTTGTTAGCACCTAAGGTAGATGGTGATTAACATGTACCTTTGATCTTTTATACTTATTTTTGTCGTTTTAGCATCACGGTTTGTGTTGTTAGATGATAGTTATCACAATTCCTTAAATAGGTTGTAGCACCTGAATTCATACAACTTATAACAAAACATGGTTTCTGGATTTACTAAGCACCTATTTTTACTTTAATACTGTTTTACATAAGTTAGTACTTCCTGTAGTACACTTAAACCGGAGCATATCTTTATTATATAATATAGCAGTGTCCACGGTTAACTGTGCTGACATAGAGAGAATGTAATCCACTTATTTAAATCCAACTTATATTGATGTTTCGTCCAATAATTTCACAAATTAAGAGGTTTCTGTTATAGTTCATCCATCCTTGCGCTGCTACTTCCCACCAGACACACTTAACTGCAACTTTATTATTTAATGAAAACTGAAAACCAAACAAGTTACTTGGCAATTGATAAACAGGATGTAGCTACTAGGGTTATGAGATAGATTAATGTTAATTTGATGAATCAGTTTGCGTCATTCATCGCATCCAATATTCAATAATTTGTCAGGAAAGTAACCAAGAAACCCCATAGGCTAATTACACAGCCTATGTCAAGTTGATGGAGAGGATTCAGATGAATTTGTTAGATTAAGCTCTGGTGATGATGTCTTGAAGTACTTTCAGGTTGATGTTTGCTTGCTTAATGGATGTGTGCCTCATTGAACTTTCCATTTAGATATTTGTTAAATTCAGCAATTTTTGCTAGCTTAAATTGGCAAATCCATTATTTCAGCAACTTAATGGATGTGTGTCCCATTGCTTGCTTAAATTACACAGCATTGTGGTATACTGGTATAGTTGTATTTGAATCAGTCTCAATTGGTCATATCATAAACTCAGAAATCTGGGAACTAACCAGGTCATCCATGGTAAGGGGGTGAACTCATGAGCATAGCAATTTTCGCCTTACTTTCAGCATTTCGCCAAAAGTGCGAAAATTGAAATGAGAAATAACTGGATCCACTCTCTACAAGCTCCTTACACCGAGTTTTCAATAATAATAAAAACTATACACCGAGTTTATTAAAACAATTCTTTCTTTTTATGTGTCCAATTTTCTGATAACATTCATCAATTTCAGTACATGCTCCACACAATAAAAGTCACCAGAAATAACTGCATCCACTCTCTACAAGCACCTATACACCGAGTTTATTAAAACAATTCTTTATTTCTGTGTCCAATTTTCTGATAACATTCATCAGTTTCAGTACATGTCACATAATATATCTCCAGAAGTCACCATATTTGCACTGCAGTTTTAAATAGAATAAGCCATTAATGCAAAAGCCATTACGGTTGGGTCAGAATTGCTGAGAAAAAGTACTAGTCAATCAAATTATTTCCAATAGTTTGGTAATCCTTCTATGTTTTCCTGATTCATGTATCACTTTTTATTAAATATCAACTTGCCAGAGTTACTTCACAAATCTTACATACAGCAGATAGTGCCATATTTTAGATATTACTGTATGTATCAGATACAGAGACTGCTGTCTTTTCCAAAAATTATAGCACAATACAAATTTCTAAATAGAAGCTCCAACTCTGTCCCGAGGGATAAGGCGCAGCTCAGAGCCATGTTTTAGAAATACATTTCCTGCACAGAAAAAGACATCAAACACTTGACACAAATCTAAAGAAATTCTAGATGATTAAATAGGTTGATACATGTATTTTAAGCACAAGTGGACTATATTATATGCTTAAGCATTTAAGAAGCACATAAAACCAAGAAAACATGAACATAAAAGAAATCATGAAAACTGTGAATTTGGCCATTGCTGCCAAGATTATGCAGCAATCATAACACCAGATAAGGTGCTCATTTTGTCAAATGTATTTTACAAATGTTACTTGTTAACATATCAGTATATCACATAATGAGTTTACCTTAGAATACAAAAAATTTTGCAACAAAGCCAAGGCAATTTCAAACAAACAAGTTTGAAAATTTCAAAAGCAATTGCAATAAACCTATCGCCAACCTTGATCCAAAGATAGTCAATTGTTTAACCTGACTTTGTTGTGTGATTGGCTTATATAATCAATCAAATTGATAAGAACATATAGAATTTAAAAGAAAAAATTATAGAACTCGGTGGTAGTACCTGCACTTTGTTGTGGATTAATGCCCACACCATCTGAAATTTAGAAGAAAAAAAAAAGAACAGAATAAGCCCAACTACTAATTTGCTAAATTCTACATTATATCTAAAAATATATATAAATTGTTATTTCAAGCACAAGAGATGACTGAGCTGCACAACCAGGAAAGCTTTTACAACACAGACAGAACAGAAGAGTTGGATTGGTGAAATCTCAGATGAAAGATTGAAACAGTGTTTCTGAAAACCACGCTGAGTTCCAAAGACAGCTACAAAAAAATTGAAATATTTGCATTTCGAACTGATTCTGTGCTGATAAAGAAGCATTGACGCAGAAGTAATTAACCCAACAAAATTTATTATATGGAATGAATTTCCAGCTTCCAACAATTCAATTACACGCAAAAACAAAACAACAATATACAGCTTTAACAATTATGTAGTCATGATCACGCACGAAAATAACTAACAAAGCTAAGCTAAATATAATTTACCATTTGTTATAATAGCGCTGGTCTGGGGAGGGACCTTGAACTCCTCAGCCGCAAATTTGAGCACAGCAGTGAAAGGCGCCGCCTCAGGAACGCTAAATCTGAAATAAGATCAAACCGAAAAATCAACTACATAATAGATCAAGTCTCTCTGATCTGATGAATCCAAATCAAATAAAGTTGAAAACCCTAGAACTTGAAAGCGGAGAAGAGATGTACACTTTGAAAGGGAGCTTGGGATCGGAGGTCAGTGTGATCTTGAAAGAGACCTTTCCTCCTCCACCTCCAGCGGCGCTCGCCATGGCTAAAGAAGAACTTTGTTTCTCCGCGGAGAGAGAGAGAGAGAGAGAGAGGAGGTGGATGTCGAATTAAACCGGGACAATGGGAGTTCATGTTCTCTGAGGTAACGGGATATTTGAGTTTATATCTGAACCGTCCGATCAGAATCCCGGCCAATCCGGGGCAGAAGTGGAATGCACGGGGCCCTTCAATTTTCGTGCGGTTTCTAATGGGCGGTCCGGATCTAAACAGACATATTCCAAGGGGATATGAATTGGGACAATGGCATTACATTTTCAGGAATTTTTTCATTCCCTGGTATGATCTAGGACTGGCATGGCAAAAAAGCTCGTGGCTCGTGGCTCGCTTGGTATTCGTCCGTGACTCGGTCGGTAACAGCTCGTTCGTTAGTAGATCGAGTTAAAATTAGCTCACTCGCTACATACTCAAACCAAAATTAACGAGTTTGAGTTTGGCCTGGCTCGGCACGAGCCAGCTCGGTCGTTAACGAGCTATTTAATATACATAGTTTAATAGCTTAATCGGATTCATTAACTTTAAATTAGAAATATTATGGTTTGTGGATGTTATAGCCAGTGTTATGGCAATTACACTTTGGACTGTGTTTAAGTTGATTGGTAATTTTGTATGAAATATGTGTGAATTAATTATAAGCAATTAAGTTAATTTGTATGAATTTATTTGATTTGGTATGCATGAATTTATTCTGTGAATATGTTTGTATGAATTTAGGATTTTGATATATTTGTATGTATGAATTTAGCTGTAAACTTAATTAATAGTAGTTGATTTACTTAATTACAATTGAATTAAGAGTATTCCTCAGTAATTAGTCATATAAGTATTATTTTATTTTAGTCATAATTGATAAGATGTGTTATGAAAATTTAAGATATAGCAGGAAAAAATATATATAAATTTATAAATCTGCCAAGCTAGTAACGAGCTAGCTCGGCTTGCTCAGACAAGCTACGAGTCGGTCTTGAGCAATAGTTTTAGCTCGAAATCTAAAATCCAAACTCGCTCGCTCAGCTCGATATACCAACAAATCGAGTACGAGTGTGGCCTAACTCGCTCTTTAACAGCTCGTTGCCACCCCTAGTATGATCTATCACAAACCAAACGCCTAGGTAACTGGAATTCACATCCTCTGAGATATCTCATATTTTGCACAAATCTCGAAGCTAAAATAATACTGGCCCCTACGTCAACTCCGAATAAGCACCGGACACGTCGGTCACGCAAACATGAGATATCTCAGAGGATGCGCCTTTTAACCTGGCACGAATCTCAAAACTGTTCCTCTAGTTATAAGCACCGATTGAGTTTCCGGATGTTTTCCTCAAAGAAAAAAAAAAAGGAGTTTCCGGATGGAATATTCAGTTTGAAATCAGCACCGTCCGATCATAATCCCCCGATTTGAACCAATTGATCGAATATCTTCAAATAGCCAAATCAAAATAGACGATACAGGGTTCAAACAATAGTCGTATTTATATTATCGGTACGGAACTACGGATTATTGTTGTATTGGAGTGCGTATCCGCCCAGGCTGGGGATGCCGGGATGAGGCACAAAAGCATAAAAAAATTAATAACATAATATAATTTTTTAATGAAGTAAATATTATAATATTAATATTTGGATTGGAGAAATAAAGAGTTTGAATTGGAGAGAGAGACAGAGAGTGGCATCTGAATTGCATATTCTTTTTTATTGCTCAATTCAAACTTCCTTCTTGAATTGCTTCCTTGATTGCAGAATTTTATGCTAAGTATTGGTGAAGATGAGATTTTGAGAGATGAGATTGATTTTTGTGAAGAGATCTCCCTCCGAAGAGAGATGCTTAATGGGAAAGAATCCCCTCCTTTATAGTAAAAGACTATGCCCAATCAATAAACATAGTTGTGGGGTGAGTGGGATTAGTGGGTGCTATTTTTGGATTGTTTTCCAGGCTGCCTTGTCCAAGTTTAGCTGTCAAAAAGCATCCCTGACTCACTAAAAATAGAAACCGTGTTGAAAACGTGCATTTCTGGCTGTTTGCGGGTCCACTGCATCCGCACTGACTCCAACTTTCCTTTTTTAGATTCTTAGATTGTAGATCTTCTCGCTAGCTTTTCGAAAATTGGTCATATGTCCAAAATGGAGTTACGAGTCAAAAGTTGTGGCTGTTTTAAGTTCAGACTCTATTTTTGACTGTTGCTGCAGTGCTCAATTTTTTTCCTTTGTGACCAGAGTGCGGCTGCATTAATATCCGTACGTTCGCACGGATTTTGATGAATAGCTTATTATACCTTTTTTAAAATTGGCGCGCATCCAGAAATTCATCTAAGTACTCAGTGTAGCCGTATCGAAAACTGTGCGTCCGTACTGGACATTCGTCTTCGTTTTTCTTATTTTTCTTCATCACCTGCAAATTAAAACCAAACAAATGCAGTAACTTGATTCTAGATATATTTTATTCTCTTTATATTCAAAATACAAGATATTTGGTATTATTTCATGATGAAAACTAGATTAAATGTGTATATAATTTATGCTTATCATTTTACATGTAAAATAACATCAAATAGATGCATAGAATCATAATATTTAATCGAAGGGCTAATAATTTGAAATTTCATATTTTAATCAAAATTATTGGTGGATCATAATATCTACGCGCTTAATATAAAAATGAAGATATGTATATTTTTTTTATCATTTTTTACTTTAAATATTTCAAAAGACTTGAGTACATTTTAAATATATTAATATTTTATATACATGTGTCAACAAATTACAGATTTTCTTTATCTCCAAATTTTCCTTTTTTTTTCAAAATACCCTCATATTTTTAACTTAAACGGTTCGATTAAAAAACGACTGTTTAAATTTAAAAATAATATAAATTCATAAGACAATTAGACAGATCTAAATGACCATAGCCTCAATACAAGAGGTCACTCTCTGTCCAAATAAAGAGTTTGAATTGCGTATCATGCACCCCAGGTACTTGAGGTACTTGAGGTCCAAATAAAGAGTTTGAATTGCGTATCATGCACCTCAATACAACGAATCCGTATCATGCCTTGAGGTGCAAGCTATGAACTGTTCTTTTCATGTGGTATGAATCTCAAAATAGACTCCCTACAATCTCAATTAGTTCCGAATTGAGTTTGGCCGAACTGAAATTAATCTGGACCGTTCATTCTTTTAAATTGCACCTCAGGTACCTGGGTGCAGAGGCGAATGTAAGTGCATCAAATGAGGGTCAATTGACCCCCATTCATTTTTAAAAATTAATTATTATACATGGTATTTTTGTATATTTTATAGTTAAATGTTAAAGATACTTATAAAATGATCCCATAGAATTTTGAAAATTTTGTATAATTGACTCCCATTTATTTAAAAAAAAAATATCATTAAATGTGTACAAATTGAGAACTTATAGCAATTTATATTAATTTGTTTTTGGAAAATGAGAAGCTTCAAATGCCACTCTCTGTCTCTCTCCAATTCAAACTCTTTATTTCTCCAATCCAAATATTAATAAAGAAACAACCTGCGATATTGCGTACACAAATTGCATATTCTTTTTTTATTTCCCAATTTTCATTTTTTTTTAAACACCCTCATATTTTTATATACATGCATCACCTAATAGACTCTAATCTAATTTAACTTGAAATAGTGAAGTGGGTTTGAGGTTGTTTGAAAATTTTTAAAGTTTTAAGCTCTCACAACAATGGAGTAACTAAAGCTCTCATAAAATCGCTTTCAGAATATTAGAGTCGGCTGAAATACTTTGAGAAGAAAGCCCAAAACGCTATTTATAGAGACAGCTCAAAAATGAGTTGTTTGACCTAAAACGTTGCCAACATTTTAGTTCAAAATGCGATTTAGAATTTTAATTTTCTGACAACTTTGATATCGATCAAAACATTACCAACGATTTGACACTATAAAAATTTGATCAAAATAGAATTTTTTGGAAACATGAATTTAATTAAAACATTACAACGTTTATAAAACGTCTGTAACGTTTGAGGTTAATTCCTGTGTTTGATCAAGCTGTCCCTCAGCGGTTTCTTACAGGTTAAATCGTTATAACGTTTTATAAATGTTACCAATGTTTATATCATGTTGAAACAACTTCAAACACACTTTACCAAGTTTAAAATATTACAATTTAAAATCTTAATAAGTGACTTCATGATTTCTTCAGTTCAAGTAATTCATATTGCAATTCTAATTAACTTGAACCTGCATAACTCTAAAAATAGAAGAAATCATAAAATTCAATAATTATATATTTTGCAAATTAGTCAAATAGACGAAAAAGATTATTGCTACAACCAACCGTCTTTACTTTCAAAAACTTTCTCAAATTACCGTACTTCAAATTTTAAAGTGCTTCGGAACAATAAACTTATATGACAATTGTGACAACCATAGTGACAAAGGAATAGTTCGAGTTTGATTTGACGGGATCAAAGTTGCGTGATTCGGATATAATTTAGAAATTATTAAGTATAATAAAGAAGAAAAAAAAATTATAAATTTTTTTAGCGCTTTTTTGTGTTTTTCTCTTGAATAATTCGTTACTCGCGTTTTATTCACGAATAAAACATAATATACGTTATTTTATATTTTATTTACAGTTCAGTTCGGTAATATAAAAAAAATATATATGTAAATAAATTTATCGCGAGTCTTATCACTATAGCGACAACCAATTAAGCAATTGTCAAAAATAAAAAGAATGTTAAATTACATATACCTTTTCTATAATTTAGATATGTTGTGTATTAAGTTTGATGCATTCAACTTGAAATTAACGAGTGATTCATCGAGCGGTTTGAAAATTATAATTTATTGAATTTTATCCACATTTTTTTTAGAAAATTGTAGAGTCCATAATTAAAAAATTGTTTATTGAATTTTATCCACATTTTTTTTTAATTGTAGAGAACAAATATCCATAATTAAAAAATTATTTTTGGACTAAAGTTGGACAGCACGAGAGGGAGGGCGAGTCGTCGGAGCGACTTCTAGCTGGGCGAACCTAGTGCGAGCTTGGCGAACCAAGAAGAGAACCAAGGAGAGAGGCGCGCAAGAGAGGGAGGACCTGTTCGTTAACCTTCTTTTGACTTGTCGACGGAGCAGGAGGCGCACGAGAGAAATAAGGAGGTGCTGAGGGAGGAAAAAAAGCTACATAGGACAAAGAGGCTTAGAGGGATTTATCGAAGAAAAGCTTAAATTAACCAAAAGGGCGAGGGTCTGTGCGAAACGACGGGGCGCGTCTGTGCTAGGTCGGAGTCTGAGGCGAGAGAGCGAGAGACCGAGAGAGATGGTGTAAGAGACAGTGTCGGAGAGGAGTGGTGCGGGTCTGAGGAGGCGATTAGGATTTTTTTCTTCTTTTTTTGAAAGAAGGGATTGGGGAGGGAGATGGGCAAAAAAGTAATTTGTTGGAGAAAGGTGTAGTGCTTTCCAGCGAAAAAATTTACATTTTAAATTTAATCTGCGTGATTTTTTATTCAAATTCAACAGTGCAGAACGAAAATGCGTGTGATAAATGTGTGGTTATGTATGTGACGGATTTAATTTGAATTAAATGTAGATTTCTACACATATAAAAAATGTATTTAATCAAAGAAAGACAAATTATTTGACTGGAGAGTTCAGATTCAATCTAAATTTAGATCAATTAATCTCAACCGTTGAAGTTTCTAGACAGCTAATTCAATTTAAGATGCATAATATAGAGGAGAGATATATATATTTGACAAAATGCAAAAAAAAAAATATATAATTTCTGATGTTATGAATATTTTTAATATAATAGAAGATGCTATGATTTTTTTATTTTCTCTATTAAAATATTATAAATATTTTTTTAAAAATAGATGAAATATTATAAAATTGAATTTACTAGTTTCTCAAATTTATTATATATTTTAATTTTTCATAACATCTTCCATAAATTAAAATCATAACATCAGAAATCTTGTAATTTCTTCGCATCTCATCAAATCAAAATATCAAAAGGAAAAAAAAAATCATATATATCCGGAACCGTCAGAATTTATGGCAATCATATTCCTTGCAGAATCGTCAGAATTTTTGGTAATACTGAAACAAATAAAACCACCAAAAATCTCATTAAAAATACTCAAAAAAACATCGGCATTTTTATAATATTTTATTTAATGTTGAATATTGATAAAAGAGTAATTATATTATCCCAGTTTTAGTCCCTATCTATCCTCTGATCTTTAACAACTTAAATGAGAAAAAACTAGTTCATTTCTTCATCACTCCCGATGTATCCATCTAAGATCGAAACTAAGGCTCTGCTTCTTTCCTGGCTGACCGATGTTCTTTCCTTCACTCTTGGACTCCAATTGTCCTCCTTCTCGGCTTCATAACTTCGGATCAGATCTGGAATAGACTGCTTTTAGAGGAGGTGCGCCACTGCATCTTGTAGTCCCTGTTGTCTGCCCCGCCTCGGATTGGCCTTCTCTTGGTCAGATTCGAACCAAGGTGGTCTTGTTTCTCCTCCAATCCGATCATGCACTTGAAAGCCGCCATTCGCCGTGAGCGCGACCCAGACCACATCACCTCCAGTTTTCCATTCGCCGACTCCTATCGATCATTCCACGGCGACCATCATATCTAATTGTCAACATCTACCGGTTAACCTCCTTCCATCGTACTAACCTCATTGAGTCCCTTCTCTCCTCTTTCCCTTTCTCATCTGAGGGTTCCTGATTCGCATCCTTAGTCTATATTTTCAAGTTGACATGATGGACCATGCCGTGCAAACATTCAACACTGCTCGTGCGGTGCTCGATGAAATGCCTAATAAGGGTGATAAACCATGGTTTATTTGAGTTTTTGAAATTGATTTATGAAAAGATATCGAAGCCAAATGTGACTATCTACAACCTTCGAATTCAACTTCTATGTACCAAAGGAAGGATCTTTGATAGGAAAATGAAGCTGTCAGGGGGGAGAAATGAAAAGTTATAATGAGACACTTCTTTTATTTAATTTTTGAAGTGAGAGGAGGTGGATAGTTACAACTCAGATATACCCCTTTAAATTAAACATTTTTATTTTTTATGTAGTTATGGGTGTGTTTTCTTTTTAAATTTTCTGTTTGACAGTGTAATGAACTCAATTTTATTAATATAATTTGTCTAAGGACTTCTTTAAAAAAATATACTTTACAATGTAACAGTTCATATTTCAAATACAAGTATGAATATTTTTCTTAGTATCTATCAATACGTTCAAGTACCAAACATATTAACTGATTTAAGCTACTTTACAACATAGTAATACACACTTCAATGCGTAAGTATGAATACTTAAAATTGTAGATATAATATTTTTTTTAGAAATACTTGATATTTTATATATTAATAATTGTGCACATGGACATCCATATTTGCATCCAGTTTTTTAGAAATATGTTCGGTACTTAGGTATGAATACTTTCATTATGAGGTAGAAATACTTGCTCGAAGTGTTATGAATATTTTCTCAACGAGGTACGAAAACTTCGATGCATAAGTATGAATACTTGATATTTTAGATTTGAACATTTACAACAATTACAGCGTTGACACTTACAATGGTCGTTATGCTCGAAGTGATATAAATATTTTCTCGATGAGGTATGAAAACTTCAATGCGTAAGTATGAATAATTGATATTTTAGAAGTGAACGTTTACAACAATTACAGCGCTGACGTTTGTCCTTGGTTTTCTACATGTGGTCCGTATCATTGTCGCTTTTAAGCACGTAAGCCAAGACACGTCTGTGAATTTCTTATAAATACTTTACAACATAAATATTTATACTTTATTAAATATGAATACTTGGCATATTAGAGATGAAATACTTGACAATGTATGAATACTTGCACACCGAGATATGAATACTTGAATGACAAAGAACTCGAAAGTACTTCATCATGGATCTCATTTGAAAGAGAAAATTATGTAGAAAATGCTTGTGGTTTTAGATTCACAAAATTACTCATAAATTGTTAGAAATATTGATGAGATTAAACGGATAAAAAAAACTCACTTCTAAAAATGTGTAAAATATAGGTGTGTGATTAAAGGGAAAAGAAAGTTGATATTCAGTTTTTTTTTATTTTAATACTTAATGTATTAAGTATAAATATTTAATATTTATATAATAACAATTACGTGTATAAGTATCCATATATATATGCATGAACCAGTTATATATTTTTTTGAAATATTAGTAGTTCCCAAATAGTTAGTAATTTTATCGTATTTTATGCATTAATTAATTAAAAGGTCATTTAGGAGACTGAAACATAAAACTGTTAGTCGATTCCTTAATAAAAAAACAATCGGCCAGTTTTGCGCACCATAAGAGACAATTTTTTCTTTCACGGGACAAATCCAGTACTTTTGAAAACGTAGACCGGCCGATCCAAGTTTAGGAGACGATCGACTAGACTACAACCTACCTCCCAACTGATTTGCCAATGATATACCGACACGTGGGCAAGCCCAAAAAGGAACCCTACGGTAAGCTCAACCCGCGTGACACACCACCTCTTTCTTCTTTGATTCCTCCGCAGTAAAATTAAATTATTTAACAAAACAATTGGGCTGGGAAAGGAAAAAAAGAAAAGTAAAAAAGAGGATATTTCATATCAGGCAGAGAAATCCCCAATTCCGTGATTAAACGAAACCACTCGGAAGATCGATCAACACAAAACTCTATTTAATTGCGAATTAATTTCGATCGATTAGTTGATTAGGGTGCTTCTTCGGAGCTAGTACCTACAAATCGAGCTGAAAGCTTGAATCTTGAGATTATAACATAGCTCAACGTTGTAAATATAAAAAAGAATAGGTAATTAATACCCACATCCTAGTTTTCTACTGTTGTTGTTGTTTTCTAAGATATTTTCTTTGTAGTTGGATCAAGGGCTAAAACAAATTGAGCTTGGCAATTTAAAGAAACATAGTAACATCAAGCGGGGATTGAAGCAAAGGAGATGCAATCAAGAGAGCGGATGAGACCTGGTCCAGTGGCTCCGGGTTACTCAGGAGGTGGTGGTGGCCTTGCTTCGCCTTACAACCGGAGCCACGCACAAGGCCACATGGGCTACAGCCGCAGTAACTCAAAGAAATTCTACTCTTCTTCTAGAAAGTACGAGATTTTACTTGAGGCTGGCCGACTCGCAACTGAGTACTTGGTCTCAACTGGAGTTCTTCCTCCAAACTCAACTCAGAGAAACTGTGCAAGTGGTAATTTGCAGGATTTTAAAGGACCTAACGGTACATTTCAAGATTACAAAGGATCAGTCAATCAAAACCCAGCTTACAATGATCCAAGGGGCCCACAGGAACGGAGGAGGAGATTTAATGACGATCATGACAGGTGGCGGCCTAGGAAGGATGGTAGGGGGAAGAAGAAATCAGGGTATTATAAGAAAGGCTATTCTGACTGGGACCGAAATAGGGGACGGAATAGTGGTAGATTTTATTCTGATGATGAGGAAGAGGAGGAAGAGGAGTATGGGGGTCCCAGTTACCCCAGAGAGAGAAGAGGCACGAATTTTGATGAAGTTGGTAGTAGCGTATCTGGCGTTGCCGGTGAAAGTGGGTCTGTACCCATTAAGAGAGAGACCCAGCGTGAATCGGGTTCGGACTTGGAAGATACGGGATCCAAGGCAAGTTCTTGTAGTATCAGAAAGGACACACAACCAGAGCCTGGAGAGGTAAGTAATGCTGAACATGGAGAGATCAGTAATGTGGAGAAGGTGGATGCGGGTTCTGGTGATAATGGTATTAACATATCCGAGAGGGGCCTGCATGTCGGAGATGGTGAGAATGATGATAATGATGATAAGAATTTGCTTAAATATTGTGATTATGCAAAGGCGCCAACCAAACCAAGGTCTGTTCTGCCGCAAAATAAGGTACAATTAATGGATCCAAGTGTAAATGAGGGTATTGCAGAAAATGCATCCAATAATCCGGTAGAGTGTTTGAGTAGTCAAACTGTTGTAAATAGAGGAAACCAAGATGTTGAAATGTTTGTAACAGCATCAGCACCAACACCAGTAGAAAGGGCGAAAGAGGAGGTAAATAGCTACGCACAGCCAATCATTCTAGAAGAAGAACAAGAGGTTAAGAAAGAGATTTTATCTAAAAGTGACGAAGAAATGGTTGAGGCCCCTGTTGAAGACAAAACTGGTACAGTTATAGTTTCTGATCCGGTGCCAGCACCAGATGTAAAAACACAAGAAGTACAAGAAAGGGGAAAGGGGATAGAGTGTGCATCTTTTAAGACATTGGATCTTAACCTTTCTAATAATCCGGAAATTACTGAAATACACGACGACCCAATGCCTAGTTCAGAGCCTGACATGGAGAAGATGGTCAACTTTGGAGCTTGCAGTGCAGGTGGTGAGGTAAATGTGGGCCAGTACCAAAAAAATGAGGAAAATGATGTAGTACACGTTATTCACATAGCTGATTCACCGGTGGCAGAGATGGTTGGATCTGATCAAGCTAAGCCAAAGTATGTTAATTATTTAATTTGTTTACGTGGCAAGTAATTTATTAATATGGAACACAATAACAAGCCTGTGCCTTCGTGTCTCTTTTGTTCTGTCATACTTACTTTTGTAGAATGCGTATGGTTCTACGAGTGAGACTACGGTACTATGCATAGCGCATATTGGTCTGTACTATGGATCAATAATTCCATTTTTAAAGTCCAAACAATAAAATATACTTGTAGATCAAATTTTATATTTTTTAGAATTTTTTTACTATTTTTTTAGATAGGTAGAAAATCACTTGATCTAAAAATTCTGGACCATTCAAAAGTAGTGATTTACCTATCTAAAAAAATTAATATTTTAAAAAAAAAAAATGTAAAATTTAGTCTGCAAGTGTATTTCATATGAAATTTATGTTGAATGGTTCATATCAACTATTTGGACTTCGAAAACGAAAATATCGATCCATAGTACGGACCAATCCACGCTATGCATAGTACTGTAGCCTCACTCATGGTGGTACTGCAGATTAGTAATATTTTTACTGTGATAAAGAAAACATGCATGCTGAGAAACTTGAATAACCCAGTATATAAAGTATGGCTGCTATATACCGGAATTGGTGCACAAGGATTGCACGCACAAATACTGGTCTGGTAGTGTGTACACATCAGAACACTAAGTTCTGCCTCATGTGCATTCATATTAATTGCAGGTTTAGAAAATATTTTACTAAACGATCTTAATTGTTTTTTCTTTCTCATTTGGGACAGGGAAAGCGGTGAGGTATCATATGCCAACACAGAAAATATGTTAACAAACATTGGAAATGTGGATGTAATGCCCGTTATGCAAGACGGGTTTAATTTCACTATTTCGGAATATCTCGGGTCAGATATTTGCTACCAAATGCAGACTGATCTTCAGCCTGGTGTATGTCATGAAACTGTTTTCTTCTTTCCTATACTTGTTTTTGTTCAAGATTTGCAGATAGTTTTACAAACTTTGCAATTACTACCCAGTATCATTTTAACATTTTAAGATAAGACTGCATATTTCTCGTATTTATAAATGACTGCCTACTTGGGATATTTGCAAATAACAACACAATGTTTAGATCAGAATGATTGAATGGTCTATGTTAAATGTTGAGAATAACAGAAGTTAAATTAAGTTGGCTAAAGATCAACCAAAGAAGATAACTGTTGGGTTTGAAGTTTTGGTGAGTCAGGATAAAAAAAAATTGGCGCAACTTAGTCATTTTGTATCAACTTAAATGTACTGTTAACAGTTGGGTGTTATTTGCAAAATAACTGATGTTAGGTGTTAGTTGCAAGTATGGGAAATCACATGTGCCTTTTTGAAATACAGCCAACTGCTGTTTATGATTTGCTAAAAATTCAGTAACATGTATTATATTGTTTTAACTTTTGCTATTCATTATACTCCAGGGTATGGCTGGTGTGGATGATTCCATCTACAGTTCACTTGGAGATATAGGTAAAGTCACCTCATCTTTTACTCGTCTTTTCTACTATTCATTTCTTGGCAGTTTTTACAATGCTGAACCATAAACTTCTTTTCCAAGTTAACTCTCAAATCAATCCTTAAAATGATTTTGATTTAGTCATTTGGCTTTTGGGTTTTATTTCTCCATTTCCACTTAATCCCTCTGAAAAATGCAAGGGACATACTTGTCTTCTTTTTTAATAGTCTTAACTAATGAAAGGACTGAAGGGTATAAAAAACTCTTTTGAGTAACAGAAAGCGGGTGGTAATTGATGACTTTGAACAGTATCAAATAATTTGGGGGAAGAAAAGCATAAAAGATCTGTTCAGGGTCCAATCCTGCAATTTAGACCTTTTGTTTTTGACCTCTTCTATTTAGGAACTTGAACAAATGTAGAATGGTGGACAATGTTACTGTCTTATTAGCCGGAACATAACACAATCATAATTAAAATATTAATTTGTTAATAACTACATTTGTATAATACCATTTTTTTTAAATATGGTAAAGTGAAAAGCGAGAGAGGGATGCAGGGAAACATGTGGAAAATCAAAATTGGAAATTTTGCAAACAATGGATGGGAACTACCCTTTTGGTTTGCAGACAACATGTGAATGCTATAACTAGGAAGTTTGCAAACAAAGAATGAAAACGTCCTTTTTTGTTTGCATGCAGTGTCTGTGAGCTATTTTGTGTCATATACAACATGTTCGTAGATATGTACAACATGTTGGCAAGCGTTGTTTGCGAATAGGTTCCCACAAAATAAATTGTGAACTTTCTAGTTTTAAAAATTCTCAGTTTAGTAGGCAGTTCTTCTAACTTGTTAACTCTAATCTAATATCTACTGTAAGGGCTGCAATCAATGCGTTGAACTTTGCAGTAGTATGGGGTGCTTATTTATTCTTCTTATTCATTTGTTTTCTAATTAATGTAGGCTTCGAGGTGTGGGACCAGCAGAACCCAGAAGATTATGAGAGGTTTTTTTAATGAAGTTAGGGTTTATGCAGCATGTGTGAGACCAACTATTTTTGGGTATCTACTGAAAGCCTGAATTTATTAATTTATAGAAGGATCTTGTAATTCTCAAGTTAATCTCAAAATGTCACTTGAGAAGAAATGTCGTATCTTTTGTCTTTTGTTTGTCACCTTTTTTGTGATATGACAAGGGGAATAAATAACCAGCTTATTAACTCGCAACATTTACTCCTAGTGATGCACGTTATGGCAACAGTAATATTTTTTTTGGGCTTTTCTTATGTGCTGAAAATATTATTTTTTGCTAAATTATTTTTTAAATGTCTTGACTGAAGCCTATGTCATACCTTTATTTTCTAATTTTCTAATAATATATTTTTTAAAATTTATATGCAAAATAAAATGGTTATATTATATGTGATCTATATTATTATTTTTACCTGCATATAAAAATATCACTTTTTAATTTATTTTATATAAATTAATAAGTTAAAATATCAATGTTCAAAAATCAACCACATCAATATATTTTTACAAAGTTTTCGTGAATTAAAGCAAAGTTAAAATATTATAATTTTTTACACGCAGTAAAAAGAATGATATACATTATATCTAATAATATTTTTATTTCAGCCTTAAATTAAAGTTTTAAAAATAAAAGCACAAGCCATAATAAATGAAAGACACGTAGGGCTGCTAATGAGCCGAGCTAGTTCGTAAACTAATGAGTTGAACAACTCAATATTTCATATTGAAACAGACCCTTAATTAAAAAAAAAGCTCAAATTCAACTTGACTCAAATTTTAATTTAGAACAGAGCCAAATTCTGAACCAAGCCGGGCCGGTTCATGAGCCCATCGAATCGAGTCTCCTCTTTGGCTCTTTTGTTTTGTTGTTCTGTCACTATTTGACTTGAGCAACACAGCTACCACGCTATCAGTACTTTACAAGAATGAATTACTACTCGGCAATCGTCAGCTCCGAGCATAAAACAATTAGACGAATGTAAGTCACTACTTGCTTTGTCATATGGAGGGAACAGTGCCGACGAGTTTAGAGATCAAGAAAAGCTGCCCCAATAAATTGCGAGGGAAATCAGCAAAGAATTTGCAAGTTGGTACCAGTAAGGGCTTCAGTAGGGTATACAGCACCACTGTAACTAATCTTCATGGAGTACACATACAAGAAATCAAACTATACTCGGATTTAGCCTGAAGCTGATTTTTTTTTTAGTTCCTCCTATTAAATTTTAAAATTTTATATGGTATGAGCTGGGCCAAATATGGTATGAGACGGGCCGAGTCGAGCCAAATATTTATATGAACCGAGTTGAGCCGGATTTTTTCTTTCAAAACTGAGCCGAGCTGAAGCCAAGTTTGAAACGAAACTTGATCATTAGTAGCCCTAAAGACATGCTTCGTTGCATTGTATGTTGCACTGTATGTTGCACTGCAGGGACTTTCGTTTATCCTAATATGCATTTTAATGTTAAGCTGCCTTCATATATGCTACCTGTTTACTTCCAATTTTGGTGACCACCTCAATGAAACCAAGTTAAATTCTAATAGAAAGTGCAACTATCTGTAATTTATGAACGAGAGAAGCTCTCTGTGTTCCAATAATGTTTACAAAATTTGGAAATAATTCTGAATACGAGCAACAAAATCATTTCCTACAAATTAACAACAATTCCAAAAGGAAAGTATTGCATCAAAACATAATGATAAAATATCAAAACTTTCTCTGGACCTGTTAGAATATTGATTTCCCCCACCTTTGCCAAAGTCTACATTGATTGATTTCTCTAACTCTCTTCGGACTCAGTAGCCGCATCAGAATTTTCGGTCGGCTGGTCCGAAGCGGGTTCAGATTGTGTGTGGCCCGAACCATTGGACACTTTGACTAAAGCGGGTCTAAGAAGTCGATCTTTAAGGAAAAAACCACGCTGTACTTCTTCTGAAACTATCCCTGCCTTAAATTTATCTGATTTTTCCCTTGCAACTGCCTCATGTACCTTTCAGTAAAATGTAGTACATAAAGTATTAGCAAGAAGTCTCACAACACTATGGAAATTTTTTTAAGGGAAGATAACCCTAATGCCCCCTAAAAAAATTGAAACATTTATCTTCCAAGTTGTAAGACATTGAACTAATGCAAATTGCTTCTGCATCTCGAAGCTACTCCCCTTTCAATTTATTCATTATATGAGAAATGAGAGAAATGCAAGGAATAAGGCATAGCTTAGACTTCGCATGAAGCATGGGTGCTATGAAAACCATACTTTTGATAAAAGCATTGTAAGGCATACATAAACTAGCCATATTTAATGGGGATATATTATTTGGTATTTTTTTTGTTCAGAGTTTGCACGAGGTAAGGACCAAGGACAAATATAATGCACTGGTTGTCAGAGAAAAATGTCTATACTATTACATGTTCATTTTGTGAATTAAGGTAAAAAGGAAAAATGTATGGAAGCATTGACTTTATTAGGCTATTTGCAATATATGATTTAATTTTTTTTCACCATCACTACATACCAGTTTTACTCCATCTATAAATAAGCTAAACCCATGTCAGACTTCAAAAAAAAAAAAAAAAGCAAAAAATTGTAAATTGAAATTACCGCAGGATCAAAAGGCTTGCCAACAGTCTCTACAATACTCACACCGAGGCTCCTCAAAGTCTCCACAAATTGCTTATAAATCCCTTGATAACTAGTACCAATATTCATCTCTTTCTCTGTTTCCAGTACCAACTCTTCCTTGATCTTCTCAAAACTGTCAACTATTGGTAACAAGCTCTGTACCACATCCAATTGAATATCTGATGACAATCTTGATTGATCTTTTTCAATTTGTTTTCTGAAATTCTGAAAATCAGCATTCAAACGGAGAAACTTGTCTTTTCTGGAAGCTATTTCAGATACCATGCTTGTAAGCTTGGATGCAAGATCATTCTTTGCATTTTCAACAGTGCAAATTATCATCTCCATTTCAGCGACAGACTGATCGTTTCCGGTCAAGATGGCATCTCTGTAGGATTCAATGATGGATTTCATGCTCGGCAAGTCTTCTAAATCAATCTCGGTTTTTTTACCTCCATTTCTTGTCTGAGGAGAAGAGCTGGAAATGTTTAGCAAATACTTTGTTGTCTAAATAAACCACATGAATGCAACAGAAACAAAATACATTATATGATATATATATGAACTGAAGCTTCAATTTCTCCAAATTAAGCAATTTGCTTTCACTGGAGTCGCACTTTCAATGTACAAAGTGTAAAGTAAAACACGTGAAAAGAAAAAATTGTTACCTTGCTTGAACTGAGATTTTCTAGGTGATCAATTACAATACGCTAACAACAAATTCTGTCTAAATTTTGCAAGTCTAGACCCAATTTCAACATTTATTGCTTATCCTTCCCATGAAATATTAAATTATCCAGATATTAAACAAAATTTCTAGGATTTCGGCTATACAAACAACACAAAACCTAATATTGCTCCATGATTAACTATTTAACTTCTACAAGTGGGCAATAACAAAACGAACAATATATCAGATAAAAAAGAATTAAATGGAAAGGGTAAAAGTGCACCGTTGGTTCAGTCTCCGCAACTTTGACTGTCGCCACGAGAGATCTCCTCCAATTCTCGGAGACCGCCAGCCGAGCACCTAACCAAACAAAGTTAGAGCTTTGGCGCGTTGGAAGGGATGCTAGGGTTAGGGTTTTATTCATCTGCTTGTTCGACCTGCTAGAGAAGGGACGACGTCCCAAGGAGAAAGTGCAGTGGCTTGTTAGAGCAGTCGACATTGTCGCAGTACAGAAGCTCCCAGTCGCTGGCTCTCTCTCTCGCCTTGTCTCCGCTCTATCTAAGCAAATTTTATCGACTCACGGGACAGCAGAGTCTGATCTGGTCTATTATTTTTTTGGAAGGAAAACTAGTCACTGAAATATGGGCCCACTGGATTCCTTCATATTCAAATTCCCCAATCAGAACTCAGAAGAGTTTGTTTAGTTTAGTAAGTCGGAGTCGGAGTAGGTCCGATGCCCATTGGACCTACTTTGGTTCGATGGATGTTGTGACCATCCAATTGCATCAAGATTCGTGAACTTCGTATTAAAATCCGTACGAGCTTTATCAATTCCGTGTGCACAGATCTTAATACTAATTGTATGGTGATAGAGCCCATTGAACCTAAAAGTAGGTCCAATGGGCATCGGACCTACTCCTATCTCTAGTAAGTCGGGTTGGTTCCGTGTAGGACTTGTATGTTCGATATCTCGGATGACTGAAGGAAGATTCCAGAAAATCTGAGACAACAGAAAAATAAAAAGGGGAAAGTTTCATGTATACCCCTCATAAACCTTGAAATTGTGTATAGCCTCTCTAAAATTTAATATCATATTTACCCTCCTGAATTTTAAAAACTTACAAATGTATCCATTTTATTAACTGTTCTATTCAAACTCATTTTAAGTTTATAAAATACTCATTTTATTCTTTATTAAAATAAAAATAAAAAATATTTAGCATACTTAATAAAAAAATAGTCAGTCTTTTAATTGTTCGATTTTAGGAGCAAATGATTCATCTTCTAACTTGTCACAAATAGAGAAATAAATTATTTGTCCTTAAATACATATCAATTAGAAGATTTTTTTTTTTTACATATACTGCATATTTATAATTTTTTAATAAAGAGTAAAATAGACATTTTATAGATTTAAAAATGACTTTTGGCATAAAAGTCAATAAATTAGATAAATTTGTAGAGTTTTAGATAAATAAATTTATATTATGAATTTTAGATGTGAAAATACATAATTAGAGTAGAACTAGGGTGTTTCTAAGTTCACCAAGCTTCTTTGTAAATTTAATTCTAAAACCTATCGAATTAGCTTCAAATAACAAATCTAAACCGTTGAAATCATTCTACCTTATGAGTGATGTACCTGTGTCAAAATTTTTAAGTTTCAAATTAGTTTAGTATAAAGTCTAGTGATCAAAATTAGAAGGTTTATAAATTACTTTTAATGCATTTATTTTTTGGATGTCTTTTGATCACTTGAATCTATACAAAATTAATTTAAAATTTAATTTTTTTTCATGTAAACACATTACTCATAAATCAGAAGAATTTTAACGATTTATATTCGTCGTTTAAACTCAATCCGATTGAATTCACACAGAAACTCGGTGACTTTAGGAACACCCTGTTTCTGCTCACATAATTACGATATTTTTAGGGTATAACATGAAATTCCTGTTTTTGGATGAACCCGAGCATATACATCGGAAAAATCCTCCATTTAATCTCATCCGTTAATGCTTCATCCATCGGCTCTAATGTTAAGAGAAAGTTATTAATTTCTATCCTTACGTCCATCCAATAGAACAAGAAGAAGAAAGGGCTGTTGCATACTTGCATGCACATGGAGCACATGAGGTGCTAATCCGCACCACAACTCGACCGAGTAGGGCTAGCATTCCTGGGTTGTTCTCTGTGAACCATGTTCTCGTAATGTTTATTCAGTAAGAAGAGAGGAGCTTCTAGCCTTGTACCTTGTTATTAAGCTGTCGAAGAAGAAACGCTCCCAAATCTCCTGTTGCTATGGCGTCAGGTAACCTGATAACCTCCTAACTTTTGTCAATTCAAATTATTTTAGTTTACGACGACGAATTGAAGTCACCAGATTGCAAATTGTTTTCTCCTCTCAGATGATCATTTCTCCCTTATTAGTTCGCTCTAATTTGATGAATTAATATTTCTCTAATATTTTCCTCCCATGAATTATAGCACGAAATTAGAGAAGATTGTTTTTGTGCGAATAAAGAAATAGCATTTTTCAGGCTTTAATTCTCTACCAGTTACTCAGCTTGCAAAAATGATACCGAATTAATGCAGATGTGTCAATAGGAGTTCCATCAGAGCTTGATCTTCTTTCTCATAAAAGAAGCATGCAATACATCATACCAGATAGGCCATGGCTAAGTAAGTGCAAATTAATAATTGAATCAATTTTGTTGCAATTTTGTTGGTTCTGTTGTTGATTACCCTCTAAAAGAAATCTGTTTGAAATTGGTTAACTTGCTCTCGTACCAGGCCTCTATGGGATCAGAGTTCAGCCTATTGCACCATTTGGCAGTGCAAGCAGTCAGCCGTTTTACGATCCTGCCCTCATTCACCGAGTATTACCCGACGAATTGCTTTTCGAGGTGTGACTAAAAGTATCTGGTGATTTCCTAAGTTGGATCCTTTTTAAGCCATGTCCTATTAGAAATATAAAAAGTATCCTTTAACAGGTTTTCTCCAGGATGAAACCATTTACACTTGGAAGGGCATCATGCGTGTGCCGCAAGTGGAAGTATACGATTCGTAACCCATGCCTATGGCGTGCTGCATGTCTCAAAACTTGGCAGGTTTAAAGCAGATAATATTTAGTATTCCTTTTTTGTTTTATTTTTATTTAGCCACACAAATTTGTCCCTGTCGTATCACCAAGTTCTCTTTTTGGCCCTTCAAGTTTTGAATTTCTGATTTTGTTACTAAACATTCAAAGTTGGTCAATTTGATCCTTCAACCATTTTTCAGTGAAATGATGGAAAAAATGCATGCACGGAAAAAAAAGTCCCAGATAACTTTTTGAAGACAAGCTTTGACTAAGAATTTTTGTCCATTTTAATGATAATTGGTAGGTGCGACCAAAATTTGTCAAATTCAAATATTTAGAAACCCTAATGGGAAACTGAATGAGAACAAAATGGAAATCATTGGTACGTAAACCATTGTGTAATTTTTTTTTTCCATTACTTAGTTTCTGACTCTTTGAGGACTTGAATTCTAGAATTCGGGGACAGAGATGAACTACCATATAGTGCAAACATTGTTTGATGGATCTTGGAGGAAAATGTGGGTTTATAGACCCCGCATTCGCATGGATGGTAGGTTTTCTGTGAAGACGTATATCTTTAAGTTTTGAAGGGTTATTAAATAATGTTGCTTCTATTAAATTTCCAGGTTTGTATGTCAGTAGAAATACTTACATTCATACTGGGATTCCGGAGTTTAAGTTTACAAAAACTGTCCATGTGGTATGATATCATCCTTTTATAGCCTGAACGTACCTTTTGTATTTTAAGATAAGAAAGAATTCTTCACTTATCATTTCGATGTTATAAGAGTTATTGATCTTGTTCAGGTCTGCTATTACCGCTATATCAGATTTTATCCAAGTGGCAAGTTCCTATACAAGGTCTGTATTTTTTCTAAGGATCTGCATGTTTCTTTATTAATGTATATGCCCATTAGACATGGGATCACCTCTTGAAATATTATACCTCATATGTATTATTATTCAGTCACCGTAGAAAGATGGAGCTGGTTGTCTGTTTACAAAGCATCCTCTGAAAGATTTGAATATGTTAAATTTAAAGAGCTGTTTTTTCTTATTTCTTATTCTAGATATCTTCTTTAAAAGTTAGAGAGGTTGTGAAATGCATGCATTTTCGTGCAGCCAAATCTGATTGTGTTTTCAAGGGTGATTATTTATTAACTGGTGACGAGGTACTTCAAAAGTCTTTGGCTTCTATATTTGTTCAGTTCTTATTTATTAATTTGGTTTTAGTTGCTTCATTTTTGTTATTACCTAATCAGGTAGAATCTGCTCTAGTCTACCCAGGCATGCGTTATACTCTCCTTAGAATGCGTCTTAGGTATTATTTTGTTTCCAATGCTTCCTTTTCCAAAGCTTTGACGTATTCTCTTTCAAAGAAAGAAGAAAAATGAGAAAGAAGGTGGTGTTTGGTTGTGGACTAAACCTAATAAGGCCTTATTTGGTTATTTCAACTTAGGCCGACCTAACTATTCATGTTTGGTTGATGCCTAAAGGTATACCTTAACTTAAGCTATTCCTTGTTTGGTAGGAATTTGGTGGCTTAAGGCATGACTAAATTTGTTTTTGTAATGGAATTGTAACTATTATGCCCCTTATTTCTTAAAACCTTTACAAATTGGTTCCTGTCATTTTCAAAACCTGTACCAGTACTCCAAGCTCACTGGTACCGACCAATACTAGTAATAGTATTACTTATCAATTACAAGGGGGGCATTTGGCATGGGTACGGTGCATTTCTCACTAGGTACAAGCATAAAAAGTTAAATGAGAAGTACAAGTGGTAATCAGGTTTGAGCCCGATAAGGGCTTAATCTACGCACAATATTATTTTGTCTTACAAAATTTATAATACAAGTAATAAAACTGTTCTTCGGTTTTTTTTTGATTGAAAGGAATTGTACAAGAAAATAAGTTCTATACTTCTGTACAAATTAATTCTTCTTAGAGATGCACATTGCATTTAGCGAATCTTGTTTAATTCTAACTTATATATATACCAATTTATTTTGTCAAAAATATGTTGGTTTGATGAACAAAAAAATTATTTATTTGTAGTACATTTTCATAAAATGTTTTATTTAGTTATTTTCTAGCTTGCATATTTTGTTAATTTAGCAAGTTATGCCTTTTTTTAATTTTTTTTGTTGATTCTATAATTGATAAAGTTATAAGTTCTTGTATTTAATTGTTTATTTTACATTCCTTAAAGAAGTGACTGAAAATAGTAAAAATAATGAAAAGTTAGGCCCCTGGAGAGGTGGGTTTTAGGCCAATTCTAAAGGTCGGCTTATTCTATCTTAGTCCGGCTCAATTAAACTACATGTGGCGGAATAAATGAGGCTTAAGTCCTTATTCCACTATTTAGTCCACAACCAAACATCATCGAAAGGATTAGTATTTTTATCATGTTTCATAGATTTTTTTTTTTAATGATGTTCCACCAAACTGATGTGGAAAAAAATGATCTACCTTAGCTTGGAGTAAGCAATTTAATTCGGAGTAACTTTACTCCACAACCAAACATGACCATTAGCCGATAGAAGTTTCCGTACAAGCCTACGAGGTGAAACAAACCTGCATCACTGCTTTGCAATTGTGTAAATGAACAAGTTTAAAAATTTGCTCCAACAAAAACCCTATTATGCCCTTTCCCATTAACACCTCTGCCCCAAAGAAATGAAAATAAAATAAGTAATTATTTACTAATGGTGAATTTTGTCTTTAGATTGAGAGGGACGGTAGTTGGAGCGGACAATAGATTGGATTTGTTGAAGATTCTAACAACAGGAGTTGATAAGAACGAATTGAAGAACAGAGAGAATATTCTCAGTTTAGTTGAGGGATGGGAGGAGGATGAATCACACGACCCCGACGTGCCAGCTGTATCGCACAGCCGTGGCATGACCCCCTTTGTTTTTGTTCCCTTTGAGGAGGTATAGCATATAATCATATAAATATTCAGATCTAGCCTTCTTGTTTAAGGCAATTTTCTTCTATACTACATCCAGCATCAATTGGTGCAAGGGGCATTTTATGTACTTGAACAAAAAAAGAAAGAAAGAAAGAAAGAGAGTAAAAATGAGAAGAATAAGAAAGAGTTGAGGTATTTTGGTACATTGGATCTTCTGATCCGACGAGCATATAACTATGTATTGCCAACGATTTTGGTGGGATGAACTTGTTATGGTGCTTTGGGATTTTTGACATATCTTTCTTTATCTTCTTTTGCCTTGTTATTGTTTCAGGCTGAGACATCGGTGTTGAATCTCCCAGTGGAGAAGATGGACTACTACGTTCCTGGTTGATCATTGTAATGCTTTGCTGTATTGTGTACATAAAACTGTTCTCTTTGTAGTTTTATCATTCTTGTCATTGGTGGCCTTACCTTATGTGACTCATATGTTGTTTTCGTCTTGAGGTATCATGTAACATCAAGCTGCAAGAGATGATTTGATTGTATAATATGTCGTGTTTGTTAATGTTAAGGAACAGCGTGTAATGTATGAGCTTTTATCAGAATGAACTAATAATTTGTGTGAGACTAATGGCAATAAATTGTTGACAAAATATCGGACCAATTTGATTGTTAGGCGTTCAAAACAGCATGATAAAGAGAATTTTTTTTCCTTTTTATTGATAAAAACATGCCTTCATTATTTTAAAAATCTTTTCCAAACTTCGTGCCAGCTGTAAACCTAGCATAAACTACTAAATATTTCAAACTGCTTAACGCGGTTCTGCTTTTATTATGTTACAAACTGAAACAGCTACAAACACTTTTCTCACATACATGTATTACAAGATAGAATCACTATCAGTATATCACATAGACGATTTGAGTTCTTCCTTGTAAACCAGAGAGCCCCAAGCCGGGTTCTTAGGAAGATAAGTATCCTGTAAAAATTGACGAAAAGTAAAAAAGAAATTAAGATTGGTTAAGGAATTCAATGGTGGAGTAATCAATGTCAGAAACGAAATGGGGAGACGAACTCAACACGTACAGAGATGTAGGAGCAGGTGGGGATGACGGGAAGCGAGAGGCTCCGAGCGTGCACAAAGGCGGCGTCACAGAGCTTGGCCGCGAGGCCCATGCCGCGCTTGGAGCGGGGAACGAAGGTGTGCGTCATGTCCATGGCGGTTTTCCCCTCTCCGATCTGCATCAGGTGGTACTGCAGAAACGCCTCCCTGTCCTCCGTCTCGAATCTCTCCGCCTTCTCGTTCCAGTTTATCTCCGCTCTGCTCGCTTCCTCCTCCTTCCCCGCCATGTTTCGATTACTATATTTGATTATTTCTTCTCTCCTCTTTTTCTTTCCCTTTCAAGTTAATTTAAACTCTTTGCCCTCTTTTTCTGTCGTACTGTTCTGTACTTTGATTTGTTACCAAGAGTATACATGGACGGTAATGGACAAGTGCTAAATCCGTAAATATTTGGATTTGCTTCCTGGGATTTTGGTAGATATGGCACGAATCTTGTCGTGAATCTTGATGCGTATCGATCGACTTTGACTTGACATCGGACAAAATTTGATCTTATATGATATTCGGTTCACCCCTGTTTTCTTCACAAATTCGGATTCGGTACCTTGTGTGAGATTTTTGACTCGGTTTCTTAACAAATTGGGAAACATTCATGTGTACCTCTCTCAAAAACCTCGCACGTATTTCTCCTCCTAATTTGTTCGAGATGAATATGAGATTATTCAGGACATTGTCACCCAGCACATATTTTGAAATCAATTGTTTAATTTTTCAAGCAATATATTTTATTCAGTGAATGCTACAAGCAAATGACAACATAATACAAAGATTTTTTGATAGAAAAAACAAAATAACATCAGCGACAAAAAGGAACGAGCAAACTAACCTCCTAAACACCAAAAGCAAGATATGCTAGTCCACCGAAAGCAATCCAACAAACAGCCTTAAAATAATGCTCTTGTATAAAAATAAAAAGGCCAAGGCCAATAACAGATTAACAGAATAAATACATTCATTTAATTTAATCCGTCTACCGTGAAACTAAAGATCTTATTCCTCCCAAATAAACACCATAGAAGTCTTATAACCATTCGGTCTGTTCCCGGCAATAACAAAAAGCTTCAAGCTTTTGAACAGCTCATCATTGCACTCTGACAAGGCGAACAAACAATAGAATATATAGAAACACAAAACAGAAAGGTAGCATTGTACAAAAGATCATCATTTAGTGACAACAAAAGGACCTCTTATAAATTGAGGTGAATTTTTAGTCGGCACGAGATTGGCCGGCACGGGACGAGAGGATGATGCCGACAATGAGGCCATAAAGAGCAAGCGCTTCAGCAAAGATGAGGATCAGAATCATTCCCACAAACAGTTTTGGTTGCTGTGCGTTAGCCCTGAAAATTACAGCATATGGTTAGTAAAATAGAAATTAGAAATCTATTCTCTAGTGCTAATACCAATGGAATTTGTGTCTCTATAAAAAATGATAACAAGTAGCTCTATTGCTTCACAAACAACCTAGTTCAATTTAAACAAAATGAGTATAAATAAGTGGAATTTAGAAATTGAAAACAGTATAGGTATTCCAAATATTTTCCTGTGGTTCTATAAAATCTCATCAAAATCTATTGTGTTATTCCAAATATTTTATTGTGGCCCTAATAAACATTGCCCAAGATCTTAGTAACCAAATTAATACTTACAAATGGTTCTCCTTGAGATTGTTTTATCGGTGATCAGGCACAAATTGCCCAATTACATTAAAATCTATCAAAATGTTGTATCCCAATAAAATAAGACATGGTATGGACTAATCTACAAAAAATGTACAATATCTTATGCAACACCCCCATAAACCACACTTACTTCAAAAGATACTCAAATTACACCTTACTATTGATCACTCCTTAAGGATAAACAAATGGAAGGGAATGATCAGTATTTTAAGCATTTAGACCCTTCTTTTGTTCAAAATTATATGAGTTATTATGCATCTTTCATGAGGATATATGACATTTCCCTGATTGACACTCATTAGAAAAAGCAAACACAAATGCGAACTGATACAGACAGTTTAAAAAATTAGCAACCAAGATATCTTATCTTCACATAATCATATAAAATCTAGCAAAATCTGGCAAACACATCCACATTCCTAAAGGAATTTGTCGATTTCGACTTTAAAGAGTTCAAATTACATAAGAAGAGGGGAAAAAAAATCAAACCTGACACCGGCGTCACCAACAATACCAATAGCCATACCAGCCGACAAACCAGCAAGGCCACAGGCAAGACCAGATGAGAGGTGTGCATAGCCATCAAAAAGGTAGTACGACTTGGCCTTGGGGTTAATACCTGTACTGATAATGACAGCTATGATGAGGCCATAAATACCAAGCACACCAGCCATGACAACTGGTACAATCGATTTCATCACCAGCTCGGGTCGCATCACACCCATTGAGGCCACACCAACTCCACTTTTCGCTGTACCGTATGCAGCCCCCATGCCTAAAACAAAGAAAATTCTTTGTGAGAGAAGTTACAACTTATCATTGCTACTTATACATCGCCCATCTAAGTTTTAAAATATACAATATGAAATTTGACTTTCAACTGGAGCTTCATCTTCTACAAAACAGATCATTTTCATCTTTCGTTTACTTCATTAATGGTTGATCTAGTTATTCAAGTTCCACGAGATATGACAGGATAAATGTTTTTTCCCCTCTGAAATCACACCATATGGACATCCACGAATTAGTTTTCTAACTATTACAAAATAATACTTCATCTACTAATAGATTAAATATATTAGTTTTGACAAAAACATTATACTTCCAGTAATATGCCTATAAGGAGGTCCAATGCATTTTTTAATTACAGTACAGCCTACCAAAATTTTGGGAGAGAAATAGTAGACTTGATTATTAGAGTTCGGTCCGGAGTATATAGGTAAATACTCTCCGGAATAATGTCAACTCTACGCATTATAGCTGCCTCATTCCATCTGTTAAAATGCTATGATCTGATCTGTCATGATGCTTATAAACTATTTTTCTCGATAAGGATTGCTTTGCTTTTTCAAATTAATATCTCTTGGTATATACTTCATTTCAAAAGTCGCCCTTCATGACTGCAGCTTAGGATGTATACATACAATTAAATTGTATAGATCCGAAATTCAGCTTTCTAAGAACAAAACGACAAGAAAAAAAAAGACGAAATTAAACTAATCTGCAACCCCCCACCTAAGATAATTTCGATTCTCTGGTACAGTTTATTTACTCGCGTCTACTATCCCGTCTCAGGTAATTAACCAAACAAAATCACAAATTAACGAAAATTGCAAGGTTTAAAGACAGTAATAGAATAAAGTAAAGGGAAAATACAGGAAAAGACGAGGGCAGCCGCAGCTCCGAGGAATCCAAAGAAGGGGGCAGTCTCATCTCCGCTGAAAGTAGACGACATCTTGCCAATTAGATCGAAGAAAACCTAGATCGATTTGATCCTTAAAACGTGGAACCCTAGAATTGTCAATCTAACAAATTGGGGCGAGGAAGGAGAGGGCAGAGAATTTCGATTTATTTTCTTCTATTAGATGAAAAAAAATCGCACGGCGATGGTCAAATGGGACTTGGGAAGAAAAGGACAGGATCTGAAAGATAACGGTTGACCTCCGTTTATATTCATGAATGGACATCTCCTTTTCCCTATACTCAACAGCAGCAATATAAATGATGATACACTTCCATTCCATTCTATCCAAAATAAATTTAATTCGGATAAAATCAAATTAATTTGATATCATAACTCTTGTTTTTTTATTCCTTATGTAGCGCAGAATATACAAATCTATAAATGGGTAAGTACGTATTTCCAAAAGTTCATTTCATTCAGATAAATTAGAATGCTAGGATATCAAAGTCAGAAGAATCTGCATTCTATAACTAGACAGGGGATTCCAGTACCTGAAGGAATGTGAAATAACTGAATATATGTTAGTGTGCATTTGAAAAAGAAAAATAATGCTTGCAAAAAATTCCCCAAGAAAAAGAGCATTGCTGCCTACCGTTTGTATATTCTACCTTTTGTTTTCATGTCCATTCGGATTTCAGAATAAGTAACTAAGGATGTTAGTTTAACTTTAACCCAGGAATGAAGGCAGATTTTTGAGTTATAAACATCAAGTTCTTACTCTTAAAAAAAATATGAGAGGATCTATGTTCTAGCATCAAATGAGTTTCTAAATAACTGTTAATTATTTTTTAAAAATCAAAGCTTCTAAAGTTTCTAATTTTCACATTTTTGAAACTAATTTTAAAGTTTCTATTAAACCGCGTCAGTAACAAATTAAAAATGAAAAACAATTTCAATCAATTATTTAGCCATAACAGAGTTTACAAACAGTTTCTTAATAAAAAACTTTACTGCATAGTTTCTAAATAAGAAACTCCACCGCACCCCTGAAACTGAATTAAAGACTACCACATCAAATTAAAAACTCTAATAATATCAAAGATGTAGATACTCTAAGAGTCAATTTATACCATATCTATAACATTTATATGTATTTTTTTTGTATTTGTATGTAAAATACATAGAGAAATTATAAAATTTTAAAAATGAATGAGATTAATTAACTGCCATTTATTACATCTCTGTCACTGGTTTAACCCGATTAATCAGATCAAAAGATCATATCGATTCAAGTCAAGAAATTGAGGGTTTAGAATTTAATTTATTAGTTATTAAATTTTCCGACTGTTGTTTTAAGAAAATTTGTTTATATATATGAGTATAGCAATATCGTTACAGAAATAATGCGGTATCTTTTAATTTATTTTGCTAATATTATATTTTTATCTGTAATTTTCTTTCTATTATATCTCATTGTTATTTTTATTTTATTTTTAGAAAAGAAATATAATTCGTCGAACCCACAAAAACCGACCAACCTAAGCAGTTTACACCTCTACTCAAATAAAATATCTCGTTTGAAAAAAAGTAGAAAACTATTTCCTAGAATTAAAACACAAGCATTAATTCATAAAATTATGACCGATTACATGCATTTAAAGTTTTATATATAGGCATCTGAGTCTCTATGTTTCTTGAGATTCAATTTAGAAATGCATAATAAACACACACGTCCAAATTTTAGACAAAATTCTGTGATTTCTTTTCCAAAAATCCAAATCAGAAATAGCATATGTATTCTTTCTCAGGTTTTTTTTTTTTTTTTTTTTGCGTGAATTATTTCTCAGGTCAATAAAGATATTTATAAAGAAAATACTAGGACTACGTCTGCGCTTCGTTGTGCTAATATTAATTGCTTGATCATGATAGATATTAATTATTACAATTTAGCGGATAACGAATTGTGGCCATACAATTTCTTACAGCTATCAATATTACATAATTATAAAACGGTTCTAGTTGTCTACTTGCGTCAGAACACTTACATCTTGTTTGGATGGAGAGTAGAAGAAGGGAATAAAATGAAATACAAAGAAAGATTAACGTTTGTAACCTTTTTATTTATATTTGAATAATTAATGAGAGAAAATAAATTTAATTTAATTTTTTGTCTTATTTTTTATTTGATTAATTAAATTTTAGAAAAATAATGAGAAATTTAATGGCTGCTGCAGGTTTGTGATAAAAAATATTTCATGAGATTTTATACGTAAGATATAGAATTGATTATTTATGTCATTTTTTAAAAATATTTGTAAATTTTTTTTTTCCATCTGTTTGCGGTCCCAGTCGCCAGACTTGCCATGATTTATTTTATGAATTAATATTTTAAATTTGAAGTCCAACGAATGCAAATTATTGATCTATTATTTTTCCACAAGTGATGTGTCTAGCTATAAAGTTTCTCAATTTTAAAGTGCGTCTCATAAGCAAATTATAATTTATACGTGTTAAATTAATTACTCTTTAAGTATTGGGCGTGTTTGCCGTCTGTAACTATTTGACGAACCCAACAAAAGTTTCAAATTATAAAAAGGAAGGTCCTACCGGGATTCGAACCCAGGTCGCCAGATTCAAAGTCTGGAGTGCTAACCACTACACCATAGAACCTTTTTGTCCTCAGCGCTATTTTCTCTTATATATAGAAATTCTCTGGGTACCCAATTGCTAAAATGATGATTTGAATTTTGAAATCTTCATCCCCACGGGTACTTTGAATTAAAAGAGGGTTTCCATTTACTCGTTATATTTTTTGTTTGACAATTTAATTATAGTTTAAATTAATTCGTTTTAGACAGTTCAAAATATAAATTAAATTAATTATTTTCAGAAAATAAAATATTAAAAAATAAATTTTCTTTTCTTATAAGAGTGAGTTCTATAGACCAAGACCAAAAATAATACAATTTTGATCATTGTAAGAATTTATTTTTGATCAATTTGCAATATTAGAAAATTTAATACTTAAATTATAAATTGTTGAACTAATTTTTGAATATAACAACTTGATGATTGACGCAAACTTTCAAAAAAAAAGAGAGAAAAAAACGTGACATGCCACTGTGCATGTTCACGCAGCCAACTACCCCACTATATTTTTAACCCATCTTTATCTCTACACAAACTCTCTCTCATTAGAAAAAAAAAACCAGAATAAAACCAAAGAAAAAATATATGTAAAAAGAAAAAAGAAAACCACTAAGGAAAGAAAAAGGAGAAAAAAAAATAAAAGAAAAATTATCAATTGAAATTTCGATCTTGCGTTGCGGGTGATTTGGAACCGCTGTTTGTAATTTGATTGGAAAATTATTAAATTCTTGCTATCTATCAGGTATTCAGACCTTTTTATGATATGAATTTCTATTTTGATCTAATTGAATAATGAATTTTCAGGACTTATATAACGGAGTAGAGGGTCTAAGAATCTGAATATGTTTTTAAAAAAATTGAAATTTGAAAATCACCTGTTTTATAATTCTGAAACATTCCACTATATTTTGTTTTACGAAAATGCACTCGAGGGTGGTTTTATGTTTGCTGATTAATTATCATTCTTCTTTTTTTCTATAATTTTTTTAAGCCAGCAGACAATAAAACGAAGCAATGTATGCGGCCATTTTTATTAATACCCCTTAAAAAAAAAAAAATTTTAACAATACCCCTGTGTTTAATTTTTTTTTATTAGTACCCCGACCGCCAGGCCCACGGGCGGTCCATATATTGAAGGAAACCGCCAGGGCCCCGGGCGGTCCACCTCGAATTTTTTTTTTTTTTTTTTTTTTTTAAGGGAGAGATGTTAATATTTTTTATTTAAATAATTTTGTGAATAAATTTTTTTCTTATTTAGAGTGTATATCAAAAAAAAAAAAAGACATTTGATATATTTATGAAGTGATGTCGTAACTCTTTATAACTTTGATTGATTTGATTTGTCAGCTGGATATCATAAGTCTAAAAATAACACTAATTGAGGATTTGACATTAATTCAAATATACACCAGAAAATATAGTTAGATTGCCTCAATGATATACATATATACATATATACATATACAGATATATATACATACATATACATACATATACATACATATACATACATATACATACATATACATACATATACATACATATACATATACTGATGCATGACCGATCAAGAAATTGGAAAAAGTAACGGAAAGATAGATTTGGTTCTGAGATCACACAGATTCTCAATTCTTTGATAAAACTGATACATCAAAAACTAACTAACTCTCCCAAAAGACATGACGTCTGTTTAAATACCAATCCTAAAAACAGAAAATACATAAAAGATACATAAAAGATACATAAAAGACCCTAAAAACTTTAAAATTATAAAGAAAGGTCCAAAATTCCATGAAGGAAGACTCGGATCGCGAATCTGAGCCCGAAAATAGGTGAAACAAATCGTAGATTGGTTTCTCCACCGGTTTTGGACTGTGGAGTTCTTGTCAAGATTTCAATCCGATCCGACGGACGGATCAAAAGTTACGCCCCTTTTTGTGAAGCATGCGCAGGACCATATTGCATCAATATGTATATGTATATATATGTATATATATGTATATGTATGTGTATATATATGTATATGTATATGTATATGTATGTATATGTATATGTATATGTATGTATATGTATGTATATGTATGTATATGTATATGTATGTATATGTATGTATATGTATGTATATGTATATATATGTATGTGTATATATATGTATATGTATATGTATATATGTATATCATTGAGGCAATCTAATTATATTTTCTGGTGTATATTTGAATTAATGTCAAATTCTCAATTAGTGTTATTTTTAGACTTATGATATCCAGCTGACAAATCAAATCAATCAAAGTTATAAAGAGTTACGACATCACTTCATAAATATATCAAATATCTTTTTTTTTTTTTGATATACACTCTAAACAAGAAAAAAATTTATTCACAAAATTATTTAAATAAAAAATATTAACATCTCTCCCTTAAAAAAAAAAAAAAAAAAATTCGGGGTGGACCGCCCGAGGCCCTGGCGGTTTCCTTCAATATATGGACCGCTCGTGGGCCTGGTGGTTGGGGTACTAATAAAAAAAAATTATACACAGGGGTATTGTTAAATTTTTTTTTTTTTTAAGGGGTATTAATAAAAATGGCCGCAATGTATGCTTTGTGTCTATATTGTTTTTTAATTTCAATAACTAAATCATGTTAAATAAAACTAAATTAACAAAACATGGAACCAAACAACAAAATTCTAGTGCAATTGCTGAAATTACAACACCAAAAAATGAGATCTCTAATTATACAACTGAACTAAAAAATACAGAGAAACTGATAATTATTTTTTTTCTGTTTGAAATAAATTTATGTTTCTTATCACTGATAGAGTTTTCAACAAATTTTAATCCAAAAAAATATAGTTGGTCAAAAACTCAAAATACATATTTTCATCTTAGTTACATCAAAATAGAGCAATTAAATAAATTTTACAGGTGTGGGTGCCGCTCATCGTGATTCGGTAATTTCATATAGAAGGAATCAGATTATCTGTGGCAGTGGCACTGTGCCATCATGTGTGTGGTGCAACAATTAATTTGTACTGCAGCAGTGCAGCCTTAAAGAGAGCATTTTTTATTTTAGTTTAAATTATGTTAAAAATAATTTGAAATTATACTTTTTTTTATCAAACAAAAAAATAAAATTACTCAGATTTTCAGACTATTTCAATATTTCTAGTATAGCCCTCTTCTTGTCGTGTAGCAAAAGTTGCTAAATCGCAATTATTTTTTGCAATTTCTACAACTAATTA